>CXYZ01003242.1:14719-68675 GCA_900006705.1 Sonneratia caseolaris
GTTTTTTTTTTTTTAACTTTCTTATCCTCCATCTTCTTGATTTTTGCGACTTTAGTCACGTGCTCAGATTTTCCGTTATGTGTAAAACATATATATATATATATATATTAAAAGCATTTTTTAAAATCTTCGATGAATAATAAAACAATGAAAAAAAAGGGCATAAANCGATGAATAATAAAACAATGAAAAAAAAGGGCATAAAATCAAGAAACGGGAAGGCAGAAAGGGCAGGTCTCACCCGCGAGTTTCCGTCCCGAAGCTAACTGGGGCTCCACCGAATACCTGCGTCGTCGGTTTCACTTTCCGGTAATCCCTCTCCAATTATACTTTTCCTTCGTTAACAAATTCATTGATTTTTAATTAATCCAATATTCATTACCTTTGACTGTTTGTTTAAGTATTTTTTGGAATATTATTAATTTTCGAAATACTATACCAGCAACACGTGCACAAAATCTAAAAGGGTGGAACGAAAGTAGCAAAGATCGAGAAGATTGAATGGAGGTAAGAATGACAAGGAAATAAAGAATGAGGGTAAGAGTAGTAAAATCATAAAAAAGATTGAGATTAAAGATGTCTTTTTCCCTTACCGAACATACTATATACTCTAGGAAAGAACAAAACCCGAACTGGACAAAGCACCGACAGTGCCCCGCGGCACCTACGTACCCACAATTCATTGGCTCCTCCATCTTTTGACATTTCTCATCAACTTTCCCCAGTTGCGTATCCCACATGGCTTCGACCGAATCGGCCCCGAATATTTCCCCTCCCTCCTTTTCCCTCCCACCTCCAAAATTCCTTTTCGAACGTCCCGTCATCCCTTAATTATACCTGGTAAATCCGGCCGCCCCTATACTTAGTCCGAAAATCTCAATCCGAGTACAAAATTTCCGTCCTCCGAATACTTGGATTCATGGATAATTATTTTTTTAAAAATAATTTTAATCACTTTACATTAAAAAATATATTTTCATAATATAATCTAACGATGGTTCTAAATTTTTTATTAATTCAAATAAAGTAATTTAATAATATAATCTAATGATTGTTCTACAAATTTTATTAATTTAAATAAAGTAATTCAATAATGGTTAAAATATAATTATATATGTATAATTAATCACATTTTAAAATCTTTTCCATAATTTTTCTTTTTTATTTAAAATTCATTTTCGAGTTTTCAGGCTGTTAAAAAATATGGCGGCCTAAAAACACCAGCCTAGGCAATACTTTTTCGTGCCATGCCACTTTTTGCCGGCTCTATCCTTAACCGTGCGCAGTTCCATGTTGTATATCAAGATAAATGCCGGTGCCCGTAGTTGTTAAAACGGACGGCCCGGGTTGGTTCATGGTTGGTTCAAAACGAGTCTGAAACCATTTGGTCTAGTTATGGTTGATTCCATTCACTTAGTAAGTTGGTCCGGTTATGGGTCACCGTTTAGGTATATATAAACCGGTTCAAAATGATTTATAAGTGGACCGGTTCATAATTCTAGCCAATTTAACCAGTAAACCATTCATTTTTTATTTTTTAAAAATAATTTTAAATGAATATTTTTTTATTTTAAATTGATCCGATCATTAATTTGTAAAATTTTTGTAGTCTAAGTCAGTTTTGCAACGATTATTGGCCAATTCAATAAAAAATCAGTCCGGACTTGTTCCAGTTCAAAGGTCCTAATTCTTGGATACAGCTCATACCCACCCATAAATTCAATAAAAGTAATTACTAACTGATTTTAGAACAGTTCAGGTCATTTTAGTCTAAATTAACTCATTTAACATATCTATTGTGACCAACCCAACCGCGGGCCAAGCAGTATTAAATGAACTTCTGCATGGGGAACGGTCTGTCCGGACTCCCCCAGTTTTCGGGTTTGTGAGCTCGCGTGTGTGTGTGCGCGCGCGCGCGCGCGTGTGTGTGTGTGTGTCTCTCTCTCTCTCTCTCTCTCTATATATATATATATATATATGTATAAGTGAGTTCTATTATTGATATCTGTAGTTGGCTATCGTGTTTATGGCCGGTTCTTCGTGATTTAGCTAAGGCTGTCTAATTTTCTAATAATTTCAAAAAAAAAATAAAAGAGGAAAAGAGAGGCAACTTATCACGTACGTAAGATAGTGAGATGCCATCATCCCACTGTGTGTGTACGTGTACGCGTATGCGTGTGCGGTATCAACCAGAAAAAGACACGACGCCACTCACTAACACGTACCTTTTAGCCAACAAAATCAAAATAATTACCTTGAAAAGAAAGAGAAAATAATTATTTATTTATTGTTATGAACAAACACTGTATGACAATCTAATTTATCATAAAAATGCAAATTCAAGCTTGACCGGCTCGCAAAGGGATACAAAGAGATTAATAGTAAAATTTATTCATTTGTTAGATTTAATTTAATATTGTAATTAAGTAAGAATATGGAAATATAAAATCTTTATTCCTTTTTAAAAGGCCTTTTATTAAAGATCGCGGGGGGCCCCACATGTACCTCTCTTCTCCCCGCCCCTCCCAGTATAAGTAGCCATCTCCTCCTCAGCCTACCCTCCCTTTTCCCCACTCCTCTATCTCGCTCTTAGCTTGGCTAGCAAAGGAAACCATCTCAGTAGAGACCACAAACCGGCCCCGGTTCGGCCGCAATGCTCTGCCAGCAAGAGGTGATCCACCTCCAGCCCCCGCCGGTGCTCGAGGCCGGCCCCACCCTCGGCGAGTTGCAGGAACTCCTGTCGTTTCTTTACCCTGTAGGAAGCATAGACTCCGGTTCCGAGGGGTTGAACCGGAGCACGTGCTCCATCGACGAGAGAAAGAGGAGGCGCATGATCTCCAACCGGGACTCCGCCCGGCGGTCCCGGTTGCGCAAGAAGCGGCTCTTGGAGGACCTCACGGAACAGTTGAACCGGTTGACCCTGGAGAACCGGGAGCTCAAGAACCGGCTGACCCAGATCGTAAGCCGGTACCACGTAGTGGGGAGGGAGAACGAACGGTTGAGATCCGAGTGCATTGCCCTGGCAGCCAGACTCTCCGATCTTTATCGGATTTCTATTAGTAACATGAAATGACGGTGCAACAGTTACGGCGATTAAATCCCCGACTTATTGATTAAACCCTAATTGCCGTCTTATACCGTGAAAAGCTTATGTGAATAATAATTATAATAAATACCTAGTCAATATGGCAGATTCTAAATCGAGCCTAGTAGATTTATATGTTCTACGGCACGAGCATGTGAAAAGTCAGAAATACCCTTCAGATTTTGTCCGTGGAGGTTTTCATGTAACAGAGGACTTTCGGGTCTTTACTGTCTTTCTGCTTCTCGAGAGCGAGATCGGCGTTTCTACCTTCTTCAAGGGATCGAGCTCATATCCGATCGAGCAGGCAAACAATATAATGGCCATAAATAGTGTTGAATGATGCCTGCCGGTGTTTGAGATAATTTATGAGATCAGTCAAAACCATAAGATCGATTTCGTGCAAAATTTACTAACGTAATAAACAGCGGTAAGATAAGATCATCGTGACTCTATAAACTACTAGCCCTATAATAAATTAATTAAATTGACCCTAAAATAAATATTTACATGGACTTGGCACATCCTTGAGAACTGGGATTATACATTGATCAGGAATGAACTAACAGTGAGGATAACACACATGCGAGCCGCCTCGCGAGGGACTCCGGGGGGCCAGGCCGAGGCAGCCGTGCCCTTAGCCCATCGAGCCTCTCATATCAAAGAGAAAACATATATAAGAAGAATTTTATCCCGATATTGATCAATCGATATGAGATATGTTATAACCATAAATTTTAAAATCGGACTAAATTGAGAATTATTGTCAGCATGAGTTCATTGGTTGGATAGAGATTAATGAGTTGAACTGTATACTTAATAAATAATATTACTAATAAATTTATCTAATATCATAATTTAAATATGATTTATGATAAAAATAATTAATATAATAATTAAAATAAAATAAAATTTAATATAAAATATAAAATATAAATATGGTAAAATATGTATATTATAATAAATTTTTATCTTTTTTTTAATTTTAAGTTGATTAATTTTTTACTAGTTTAATTATGTTTACTAGTTGGTTCACTGGAGTAATCTATTTAAAAGTACAATTGAATCTTTTATGAGAATTAAATTGAATAAGTGATTGGTTTTCTATCGATATAGTCTGATGTTTAAAACGTTAGTTACAATGGATTCACTACATGTACATGTGATATGTTTTTGTTGTTGTCAATAAAGATGAATGTGCTCAAAATCCCGAACGTGCGCAATAATTTATTCACTGGGTGGCTTCCTATCAAAGGCTCAAATCATACGACGGCCCTACAAAATCACCTAAACAAAAACCGATTAATTGATGGAAAGCCTAATCGTGGCTTTGGTTAGTAAAAAATGGATTTTATTAACGGTTATATTACATAAGCGGAACCTTAATTTTTTAAGGTTTATTTAATATTTTTAAAAAATTAATAATTAAATAGCTAACCGTGGCATAACATATACATTGTATTGGCCCACTTTTTCCCTCGGTCATTTCCAGAGGCCGTAAGGCGGTCAATGAACGAGGAATTAATGCTTTGCTTTGCTCTTGCCCTAATTACTTAATCGATTAATTAACTAATTATCCTTCCAACTCATTAATTCCCGTCGGCATATGATTAACTCCATTCCTACGAGTACAACATGCTCTTATATATATATATATATATATATGAACTAACATAACTATTAAAAAGTTATCAGATTCCAATTAATTAAATTTAACATAAGTTAACTCACTTAAAAAAAATATCGGATTATATCTGAGCACACACATGCACACAACAAATTTAGGAAAAGTAATTAAAAGAAGTGGAAAAAAAGGAAAGCGATGCCCTCGAAAGTCAAGAATCCATTTGCTTTTTTCCTTTTATTCTTTTTCGTCGTTCATATAAATTAAATAGGTATAAAATATTTTTCACTTTTTTTAATATAATAATATGGTATTTATAAGATTATTAAACTATTATTAATTTAAATTTAAGTCAAAAATATCTCTTTAATTATTCTTTCAACTATAATAATTAATATATGGAGTCCTCCACCTCCACCTCTCTCTCTCTCTCTCTCTCTCTCTCTCTCTTTCCAGTTAAAAAATAAAATGTCACGTACCCAAAAAATTATATAAAAAAGAGAATAATAAAGATGTAAAAAACACTTTCCGTCCATGATAACTCGGATTCGGTACCTCTGAATCCAACCTTAAAGTCAAGAGGGTGATGCCAAATGAATCATTTCTTTATCACCCTTCCCTTTTATTCCTAAGGCGTGCATATATGCACGTGGCCAGATTTTCTCCATTTTCCATTCTTCTAATTATTAATAAGTCGGGAAAATAAATTAAAAAAAAACAACAATAATAATTGGTTGTCGTGAGTGGGTTTGGCATAACACATCTTAGACGGGTCTAAAGTGCATTAAGGTGGTGTTAGGGTTCTTTCTATCCAAATCGAAGGGATTATTGCGTAACCCACCCGTCATAATCACTGAACATACCATCGTCATATAAATAGATGAGTAAGGAATGGGGTTTTTTTTATTTCTTTTTTCTCCACGTGTGTGCCTAAATGTTTATCGTATAATAATTAATCCACGATCGACAAGTCGTTAAGAAACTAGACTTCACACGTGCACACGTGCGTGCGTTTGAAAGTTACAGAGTGAGCTAGGTCTCGACGGGCACTACGAAGCGACGTCGACTAATTCTCGATAGTGTGTGAATTTCGTAAACAATGGCCTGCCCGTCCAGGCTCTTTCTTCCCCCCCCTGCAAGTTCTTGGAAGTTGAAACCCTAGCAGAAGACGATGCGGACGAAGGAAAGGGTCCGATAACACATGTGTACGATGCCGGAAGTTCACACATGCAGTCACAGAGACGAGCAAAGTTCATGCAAGGTACACATAAAAGTTCCAGGATCATGGAAACCCACCCCCCCTTTTTTATCCATTGCCTCGCGAGATTCTCTTGAAAAGAAGAAAAAGAGAGAGAGAGAGAGAGAGAGAGAGAGAGAGAGAGAGAGAGAAAGAGAGTAAAGAGAGCTTTCGATCGGAATCTGTGAAAGCACAAGTCGGATCGAAGCTGTTGTCGGAACCTTGTTCTGGTATGTAATTGCACCCACCGGTAGGTCGACGTCTTCGTGACGCCGGCCGAGTTGGCCTGACCAATTGGAGCCGTCATTGAACACGACCTCACTTCCGGCTTTACTTTTATTGCGATCTCACGAGAGGAGTTCGCGGGCCGGGCCTGTGGGTTGCCGCAGAACAGAGGGAACTGAAAATGAGGATACAGAGGAGTTCTATTCATGATAATCGATTTCGGAACCTTTTTGATCGTAGGTCAAGAGCCCTATTGCCGCATCGAACCGAGCCCCATCTCTCTCGATTGATTCTTCTGGACGAAAATTCCCACAGGCCTAACATATAAAAGGCCCATAGTTTCTTGAGCCCACGGCCCACTTCAAACATGGGCTACACTAGACCGAGGGCCTTTCGGTAAATGCACACCCATTCCAAATTCAAATTCACTGCCATGTTAAATGATCCGGGTCTACTGAAGCCCACACCTGAAGTTTCCCCAGCTTACCGTGCACCGGGATCAGGTGACAACTCACAACTGTTCCGACACATGCGTGCTAGCTCGACCACCCGCCCGCCCGCCCGCCTCACCATTCAAAAGAAGAGAAGCGACGACTGGTAGCAGACGAGTGCAGTTCACCGTTCATCGCTTCTCAGGTTTCTCGTGTCCGGGAGCAGCAGTGCAGAGAGAAGAGATACAGAGGGAGATGGAGAAGATATGTGTAGCAGTGAGAGTGAGGCCGTGTGTTTCGGAGGAATCCATTAACGGTAGCTTCTGGAAGATCGAAGAAAATCGGATTTCTCTTCACAGGGCCCACGGGACCCCCGTCTCCGGTCCCTCTTACGCCTTTGGTATTCTTTCTAATCTCTCTCTCGAACAGAAAGTCATGATTTTGATCTAAATACGCTTAATTGAACTGACATTGCCAGAACAAAGGTTTGCTGAGTTCTATTTGAGGGTTCTCGTGCTATTTCGTGGGATTTGGTTTAGTTCTCTCTCTCTCTCTCTCTCTATATATATATATATACATATATATATATGTATTATATTATAATGTTGAGTTATCGATTGATTTCTAAATGCGCAGATCATGTTTTCGATGAAAGCTGCACAAATGCCACGGTCTACGAGCTGCTCACGAAAGGAGTCATTCGTGCAGTGGTTGACGGTTTCAATGGTATGCTTCAACTAATGCTTCTTCTCCTCATACTCTGTAAATCTCTTTGTGCTTTAAAAAGGATATCGATTGGTTTCTGGCGGAGCCTATGGTGTGCTATGGCTAAATTTCATGTGCACCCGTCTAAGAGCTAAGTTTATCACCGCATTGACCATATACCTCCTGTGAATCAGCAAAGATTCAGCTCCTCAGTGAGTAGAACATGAAAACAACATATGTATCATTTCTCAAACTTTCAATTTGTTCAAGATTCTGTTTCACCATGTGCTTCCAATCAGAAACAGGGGTTGGGCCTGATATTTGTTGTTTCTTTGAGATCAATCATAGGAACTGCATTTGCCTATGGCCAAACCAGCAGTGGGAAGACTTTCACTATGAATGGCTCAGATGCTGATCCTGGAATCATTCGTCTCGCTGTGAGGGATGTATTTGACAAGATTAAAATGGTGTGCTTATATATGGATGTTTTTCGTATTTTACTAAAAATTTCTCGAGTTATGAGCTCACAGTTTGGAATGTGGCGGGTAATCAACTTCTGCTGGAACATGTCAGATATCAGAAAGAGAGTTCCTGATTCGTGTCTCTTACATGGAGATATATAATGAAGAAATCAATGACCTTTTTGCTGTGGGAAACCAGAAGCTGCAAATTCATGAAAGCCTAGAGGTAGATAATCATAAAAAAATGTTTTCCTTTTAGAGTTAATTCTTTATTATCTTGAGAAATTTTCAAAAGGTTATTTTGTAAAATACGCTCACCGTTCTTTTGTATTGGTTGTCCAGCGAGGCATATTTGTTGCAGGGCTCAGTGAGGAAATTGTCAATGATGCTGACGAAGTGTTTAAGCTTATAGAATCAGGAGAAGGTTGGAAATAAAGCTAAATACAATTTCATGCTTTTTACTTGTTAATTATTGTTCGATGCAGGACCAGTTCTCATAATTATTGCCCTGTGTCCAGTAAATAGACATTTTGGTGAGACGAACATGAATGCTCGGAGCAGCAGATCTCACACAATTTTCAGAATGGTTTGCTCCAACATATTATTTAACTTGCAGATTACTCTGTTACAATTTCTCTCATCTTTTGAAATTATCTGCAAATGCAGGTAATTGAAAGCAGAGAAAAAGACAACATTATTCGCAGGGAAAGATCAACGTCAGATGCTATACGTGTCTCTGTCTTGGTTCGTTCTTACTACCATGCTGTGAATATCTGCCTATTTAATTTTCACATGAAATGTTATTTGTTATGGTCAAATTTAAATTATTGTCTGATTCTTCTTGGATTTTCTTGATCCTGTCATGGGGAACCAGAATTTGGTTGATTTAGCTGGGTCTGAACGTATAGCCAAAACTGGAGCTGGTGGAGTGCGTTTGAAAGAAGGAAAACACATCAACAAGAGTTTAATGATTCTTGGTAATGTGATTAATAAACTAAGTGAAGGTGTAAAACAGAGGTACTTACTCATTCTTCTGGTTCTCTTTAGGATCTGTAAATTCCAGTGTTTTAACAAGATTCTTCCATTGTGTATGTACAAACATATGCAGGGGTCATATTCCTTACCGTGACAGTAAGCTCACCCGTATTCTTCAACCTGCTCTTGGTGGCAATGCCAAAACTTCAATTATTTGCACCATAGCACCAGAGGAGGTATTGTTTGCATTGTTTGCAAAGATATGCTTTGCTTTCTAAAGTAATTTGTGCAAAAGCTTGAACTAATACTCATGGTTTACCACTATTGGAATGCATGAATTAGGTTCATATAGAAGAAACAAAAGGAACTCTTCTGTTTGCCAGCAGAGCTAAGCGTGTCACAAACTGTGCTCAAGTGAATGAGGTTTGCTTCCAAAATTCTTTTGAATATATACTGTATATAAGAACCCTCAGATATCATTATTGGATATGGAAAGTATACCATTGAAAGCAAATGCTAACTTTTGAGTTCTCATATGCATTACCTTTAGAAAATTTTGCAGCTGTTACTCAAATGCTAGGTCACAAATTCATCGGGCAGTAGCATGGCCTTCAAAAAAGAAAGTGGAAGTTTTTTACTCTTATGATGCATTGCTTCCTTTTCTTCTTTTTTCCAATGCTAAGTCAGAAATGCTGTTGTCACTCGGTGAATTATGATTTTTGTGTATCTAATTTCATGAATGCTGTTGTATTTCAAGTCAACAAGTGAATAAAAAAATGCAGTCAAGAAAACCTTGTTTCATCTGGATCTTATTGCGTCATATGAGGCTAAATAAGCATTTGTCCACATCATATTTCAGCTATAAATTACATTGGTGATGTGAGTATCGTTCATTACACGACACTGCCAAATTATGTTCATATTAATAAAGATTTCAACTCAAGCGGTGAATATTCAATTGACATACCATTGGAAATAAATTTGTCAAAAAATTTTCCTCCATTTTTTGTCCTTCATCGTAGTCCACTTCTTTCATATTCATTAACACTGATTGCTTTCACTACTATTGATAAGCAAAGCTACTTTTGGTGAAACTTGTGACAGATATTAACAGATGCAGCCTTATTAAAGAGGCAAAAGCTAGAGATTGAAGAGTTACGACAGAAACTTCAGGTGAGCAGTACAATCCTTGTACATGGAATATTACTAGGCTTGGCATTTAAATGACTTCAATTTTGATGCAGGGATCTCACGCTGAGGTGTTGGAGAAGGAGATTTTAAAGCTTCGGAATGAGATGCTCAAGGTAGACTATTTGATCTCCATGGGACTTATTGGTTGTTAAGTTGGATAACGATCAACAGGATATGGTTCACAAATTTTTATGCTTATTTCTCTTATACAGTATGAATTGGAGCGTGAAAAACTTGAAATGGAACTGGAAGAAGAAAGGAAGTCACAGAAAGAGCGTGAAAAATGCATCAAGGAACAACAGATTAAGATTGACAATCTCAGTAACCTTGTCAATTCTTCAGACAGTGATAAGAACTCCAGACAGGTCAGATACATGAAAATTGGCTAGCAACAAAGTTTAAGAGTGAGATTTTCATTTTTCTGTACTAGAATAAGACATTTCTTTTCCATGGTGTAATACCAATATGATAAATGGATGGTTTTTGTAACTACTAGGTACGGGAATTCCTGAAAGAGAGTTGTCTGGAGATACCCAGTGAGAGCAAAAGCATTACCAAAGATGATATTTTTGGGACCCCTACTTTTAGGGCAGCTCCCAATAACTTTGTCTTCAAGAGATCAAATTATTCAGGGCTTTCAGATTGTAGTCCACTTCCAGACAATTTAAGCGCTGTGGCTGATGAAGAAACTTGGTTCAATATGAACAAAGGCTATGTGGTGGACCTTGATTCAATTCAAATGACTCCTGCAAGAAAAGTTCAATCATTTCCTTCAAGTGCTTCCACACCAGTGAGTAGTTTTCATTATTTTTCATCTCTGCACTTAATTTGCTATGATGATGCTTCTTCAAATTTCCAGCATATTGTTGGTAAACTTTTGAAACTAGTGGTGATATAACTGCTGTTTTGTTAATTTTCAAGTTATTAAGAAAAGTTTCTTTGGATCAGCCTATTCAAACATTAAGCCCACAGATTAGGCTAAATTTGTAGGGCCAGTTTTTGTTGGGCTTAGAGTAAATCTCAATCATGCAATCTCTGCTTAGCTTTGGCGTAACTATGTATGATATTTGCCCTTCATATTTCTATCACTGATTTCAGGCTGCTCCAAATGAAAACTACAGTAAGGAGCTGCAGGATCTCAAGAAAAAGTTGGAGATAGCAATTGAAGAGAAAAACAAACTTGAGGTCAGTATAAACGTTCATTGTTTTCTTTAGATACTTTTACTAATCAGTGCATCTCAAAGATATTATTTTAAATTGTTGCAGCATCTTTTGCTCTTTTCCACAAGAGTGAGTTCTTGCAATATCTGTTGGTTGACCATATTTAACAGGGATCTCATTACTCCAACGTTGTGCTCTAGTCTATTTGCTTACCAGTTTTTCTTATTTCTTCTAACAGTCTTCTAGATAAATATATTGTCTAGCTTTTCCTCTTAGTGCTTGCTAGCATGATTTGCATGATCTTTCTTTTCAGAGGAAGAATAGAGAACAAGAATTATTGAACAATCAGCTGATCAATGAGCTATCAGAATTGCAACGGGAAGCTAAGCTCCGTGAAGCAATTTCCTGGAGGCTTGCCAAGTCTCTGTCAAGTTGCAAAAACATATATGCAGAAGTTGTCTCGAATATCCTGGTGAATGCCCATGTCCAGAACATCTCCCTCTCTGTAATAACAAATATACCTTGAGGACAACTAATGATCTGTGTATTGCTATATTTGCAGGGAGTTGCTTCTGATGAGAAATCCTCACTTAGCATGCTACTTGGTGGACTAAGCAGCATTGGCAACATTCTTTTCACAACACTGGAGACCCATTTGGAAGCATTTATGGAGGACAAGAAACTCTACTCTGAGCAGGATACTCTTCAAGAACATTCTGAATTGCTGCGTGAGAGATTAACTATTGCAGTCACACTGGTGGCATCAAACTCACAATCCACAGGAAATGAACAGGCAAGCCAACTATGCTGCTGCAAAAACAAGGTAGCTGTAAAATCAGTTCTATCAAGATCATTCTCCTTACTTGCCATGATATTATTCTCTTCGTTAGTGTTTGGCTATGCAGTTTTCTTTACTAGGATTCACATATAACTAGCTCTCTGTTGTCTGTACTCTATTCTTTGTTATCAACTTTTAAATATCATGGGAAAAATAAGCTAATTGTGATTTTTGAGCTTAATCATGATTTTTGTTTCTCATAGAATTTTGTCTCAAATAACAAGAAAATAGATATTCATAAGAAAAAGCCATTTCAAAATAGCAGAGGTAAGGGAAATAACTTATCACAATAACCAATTGAAAGTTTTAGACCAGGTATTTAAAATACAAAAAATGGCATTCGGTGAGATTAGAGACATGACTTTCATATTCATATATATGTTAGGTAGTGCATTTCTTACATTAGGCTATAATCAAGCACTATAAACTTCAAACTTCAAACTTGGTTGCACCAAGTAGTTAGCATGACTATTGGACCTTTATACTCTTCTACAATGAGGAATATTGGTGCTATCTGATTTATTGACAAGTCCACAGGACGGGGAATACAAACAAAAGCAAAGTTGAGTATGAAATAATTCTCTATTGACTATAAATAATAGCATGTTGCTTCTCAGATTTTCCTTGTAGTCATATCCACACTTTCAAATGTTAATATTTTCTAGCTATCAGCTCTTCCAGTATGCGAATGACTCTAGGTGTAGTGCCAGATAGTATGGGATGAGTTCTGGGGTGTCTTATTTCTCTGTTATAAACACTGGAATTTTGATGTTATAAGGATTGTGCTCTAGAAGAAAAATTGGCTGCTTGTGAGGGAAATTTGGTTGCCGCGTCTGATGTAATCAAGGAAAAATTCCATGGCCTTCAGAAAGAACTTGACGGAAATAGTCAGCTTCTCAAAGACTGTGAAGGAAAATATCGGGGATTGGAAAATCAGTTCCGGGACCTGAAAGAAGAAAAGGACATGTTGCTCCGAGCAGTCTCAGAATCTACCCAGAAAGCTTCACTGGTTAGTGAACAGAAGGAGAATGTCCTGAAAGATTTGTCAGCCGAAATACAGAGACGGAAGTATCTCGAAGAAGAGATCAAGCACTTTAGTGTTGCTTTCGCAGGTAGGCAGAGATTTTTACTCTCCTTCCACAGTGAGTTGAAGTCGAAGCTGGAGGGGTTGGACGCAGAAAATAAAGCATCAATGCCTAAATCCTTTGGGCATCAATAGTTCAAGCTCTCTTGTGCTATGACATTATCATATGATGTAGATGACTAGATGTTCCTGAAGTGTCATAACTTGAATGGCTAAGCCTTTAATTTTCAGAAGCTGAAGGAAAGGTTCTTGTCGTATCTCTAGTCAATATCTTGATCTGCAGCGGTGAACTGAAAGTCCTCTAGGTTGAGACTGGACAGTGTTAAGTTCTGTTGAAAGCGAGGATTTCACGACCAATATCCGGAGGCTACAGCAGTGCCACATCATGGTTCCTTGAACCTTAGCTAAAGAGTTTTGCCACTGCCGTGCACTTTCTGATGCCCATATAATCGGTAAGGCTCCAGAATTTTTCTTGCAGACAGATGATCCCAAGTTAGAGGTGCTCACAGGAAAACATGTGCCCAACTTGAAGGAGGCTAGCTTCTCTCATGACCAGAACGAACTAGGACAGCATCAGGTGAAGCCTTTTCCTGATAATAGTCAGTCCATGCCTATAAAACAAACTTCTTTGTCCATAAAATCATCTGCTTGCTTCAAGGGAACCTGAGAAGTGGCACTGCTGCAGCCCTCAGATATTGGTTCGTGAGATCCTCATTGTCAATGGCACTCAGATGGTAAGACGAAACTATGTCAATCTGATCACTACGATGAACCCTTTATGCAATCTAACCCATCTGTATTTACTATTTAAGGAGACAGCAGGCAGGACTAACAAATTAAGCAGAGGTGATGGAGCTCCGAACTGTTTTACGGTTCACCCATAACGAACTAATCCCATGTCGGACAGTGCTGCTGTCGTTTTTCTCTGCTTCCCATGTATTGCAGCAATAACCACAAAGCTCTTCACTTTACTATCAAAGAAAGAGCTCTTTCCCTTCCCTTTGGAGGTGGCACTGGGCCCTGAATTGAAAGTGCAAATGACTTTTGTCTCTTAAGTGTGAAGCCACAACTGCTTTTGCTGAGGATTAATAGATAAGGAAGGGGGCTGATGTGAGATTTGATCGTGATTAGGGGAAGAAGCCATGGATTCCCCCTCTCTGCTGATAGTAAGTTTGCACTTTGGAGAGCCCCACGCCATTGATTACTTTTAATGTGGCAAAGATGGATCGTCGGTGCGATTGACGTTTGTCGGGCGGCTTTCTCGTCGGGATCTGATGGGGCAACTATACGACAGGCACCTGAGATTAGTTGCCGTACCCGGTTACTTACCCTTTCCGTCTTGTTCGATGGATACAAGGTAAGTACTAATATAACTCCAATCATCATTCACTCGCTCGCTCGCTCGCTCACTGTGACACCAACCACAAGTTTTGATTGAGCGAGCATCTCTCCATTTTACGTTTCTTAATTACATTCCAGGGACAAACTGTGCCCAGTTTTTGGCCCCAAGTAAAGAACGATAATGATAGCAGAAGTAGCAACTAAGATTCATCATATGGGTGTGAGAAATGCATGTTTCGACGACGTAATTCACTTCCCCCGATACAATGATTAGACACTAAACCAACTATGAGCGGTCCGTGCAAATGGGTTTTCATTATTGATAAGGGCACGGGCTCAAGACGTGGGTAAGGGACGTCTCGGTGGTAAAATCGGGGGTATCCATCATTATCTCTATCCATATGGCGGACTGTCCATAAGGGGATTGTTACAATGGGGGGGGGGGGGGGGGGGGGNGACCCCGAATGTAGGCCTTCATATGGAGGCTTCCACATCATTAAATGACCCAATCCAATAATCTCCATTCTGTCTCGAGGTTCAAGGTCTGGTCCCCCAATTCAGACAGATATGCTTTGTCCCTCCCAATTTATTTCTTCATCATCACCTCCATCTCCTCCTCCTCCTTTTTAACACAAGGGAGCACCACTCCATTAGCCACTCGTCCGAATTACCACGGAGATGGATTCCACGAGAGAGGCCAAAGAGATTAGACGGCTGGCCGAGCTTCTGCAAGAACAACAAGAGCCTTTCACTCTCGGCAGTTACCTTTCAGAAAGAGGATGTGACAGCAGCAGGAGGAGCTGGATGAATGGAGGGAAGAATCAGAAGAAGAGGGGGACATCATGGTTCTCCAAGGTGCTGAGATCGCTTTGTGATCCAGTGGTTGTCGTCCATGGAGGTACTGGAAACAAGAAGCCGAGCCGGAGTCGGCAAGGAGCGTGCAGCAGAGTCTGCAGGAATGCCCGGGAAGCTGTGGAATTGGAAAGATTTTCGTCAGCAAGCAGCACCACGGTTTTTAATTCATGCTCGGACAGTGACACCGTCGAGAGGCCAAACCCGGTATGTAATGCTCGGGCTCCATCAGAAGGAGGTAGCTCCCAGTGTTCTGATGAGCCGAGGGACGGAGAGGTGAGTGATACTCGGTAACTCCATCTTCGGGGAAAGCTGCAATTCTCCAAAGTCCTAAAGAAACTAATTACGGCCTGGAAATGTTTTATCTAACTGATCGAGCAGGTCAATACGGGGAAGAGCAACCAGCGGACATCTCGGAACAAGAACAAGCAGCCCAGCATAGTGTCGGCGACCACCAGAGACTCCTCGGTCGACCATTCCGATGACAGTAAGCATCTATCTGCACTCTACTGCTGTACCATTAGCTGACCGATATGGAACTCGAGCCGGTTGTAACTAGCGTGGGGAACCACAAGCCCTTCCCATTAACCAGATATCGATAGAAGTAGCGTTTTAAAGACCTCTCGACCACGAGGACGCGTGAAGAATCCAATCCCTTAGCGATTGCATGAGATACAGATAACTGCCCAATTTCCCCCCTACGGCCCCCTAAAATGATGCCCCCTGTGATTCCAGGTGAACATCGAGTAGTGAATCCAGACCCAACGCAGGGTCCCGATGGGGATATTGTTGTACGCCAGAGTTGATCTAGATTCTTTATGTAACACCGGAGTGTACATTTATCCACAGGACCGCAGCAGCAGGTTTTCTCAGCATGGCATGAGGTGTATGACGTGACGGCTTGCAGACTTGGTCCGCCGAAGAAAACGACAGGAGAGTCCTTATCTTCGGCATATACGTTTGATATCCTCCTTCACTGCAAACAAGATGGAACAGGCTTTGCCCAATCAACCAAGCCCCGGGGCCGGAAGACTGCCCACGACCACCTGAGCTCGAAGAGGGTACTGCAGCAAAGGAGGCAGCTTCTGCTTGATTGCGTGAAGGAGGTGATTGAGAGTTACGAGAGAGAGGACAAGGCAAGGAAGTACGAGAATTCGGAGGCCGGGAAGATAATGATATACGAGAAAATGGTCCGATGGGGAAGCATGCGGGGAAACGGGATGAACATAGACGAGCTCCTCTACTCATACTACTTGGAGACGGAGGAAGAATGGCAGGACTATGCCAGGCACAGGATGAAGATCAGCTTGGAAGTTGGAGATGCCCTCATGGAAGACATCAGCAACGAAATTGTTGCAGACCTGATATGGCATTAACAGCAAAAGATTGCTTCACGGGAACACGTTCTCCATATCCTATCCCTCGTCAACTTTTCCAGAAACCAACCTGCCTCAGGCAGGAGTCAAAAACTAGGAATCCAAAAGAGACAGAAGCAAACGTGTGATGCCATTTTGAGTATGATGACAACGTTCATGACATTTCAAAAGTTGTAATTTCCCAAAGTTTACCTCAGTTAAATGGAGCTCGATGACCCACCATTTGCAGCCAGTAATAATATTCAGATAGCCTCTCTCCATTTTTTTCCTAGAACTCCGTGCAGGGAACGGGTGTGCGCAAAAGACGTTTGATAAGAAGATGCATAGTTCATACAGAGAAAATAGGGAACATGAATGATGACAACATTAACTACTTGTAATCGATCCACAAACAGCTTCATCTTCTTTACTACTCAGCCAGTAAACAGTTACACATAAAGCATCACCAAACAATGAAACAAGCGTGGATGGGCATCTAAAGGCCATAGTATCAAGTGCAGCCCTCTGGGCCTACTTGTGAATACAACCCACTGATAACAAGGGCTGATGGAAAAATGTTGTAACTAAACAAGCATGAAGAGTGCAACATGGTCAAATTTGATATTATTCATAAGAAAAACAAGTAACAGCACCTGCACAGGCCAATCTTCAACGAAAGCAATCTTCTAGATGATTCGGAGCAAGGATATGGAGACTTGTCATGTGGCAGTGTTTTCTGCAACAAAGAACTAACATCCAAGGGCCTTGTTTGTATTTATGCTGAATATGCATGCTTATTTAAATTTCTATAGCTTAATAAGTGATTACCAACAGATAAGAGGTGATCAACGATTGAACCAAAGTAGATCCTCTTCTCAAGTCAATGCCCTCCACAAGTTTTGCACTACGCACTTTTGGAATAGTTCTTTCCATTATGAGTTTTCATCTCCTCAAATGAAGATATAAACCAAGGAATGTCAAAATGCTCAAAATTCTTCTTGAATTAGCATTAACATCTATCTATTATTCCAAAAGTCAAAAGCAGCTTTCTGAATATCTAGCAAGCAAAACATTGCAGTCAATTCAATCATGCCACCAGTCTACATTTTCTTCTTGTCCCATCCAATGAATATCCCTCCCTAATTATCATTGTTACCTTCACAAATTCCTCAGCGATCGTGACTGGATAATTCTGCTAACAGAATCCTTTGAGCAAAATTAAGCAATGCAACATGAGGAGTATGGCACAAGAAGCCAACAGACTCAGCATAAAAAGGTCATGACTGCTGAATTTCTCCATCCTCACCAACTTCACCATCCTCAAGCTCTTCATAATCCCCATTTCCACGCGAACTATCTTTATGATCTCGTTTCTGCTTTTTATGCCGGCTCTCTCCATCTGATTCTGGTGAATGAGCATGCTGCAGTGTAGACATCAGCAAATAAGTGCATCATTTACACACCAACATACACTCCTTTACACACCAACAGCATATTTATGGCAGAGAATTGATGGAATTGAAATAGGAGACTGAGCAATGATAGATTTTAATGAGATTTGAGTGAAATGATATTCCAACATTAAGACTAGAAGAAAAAATGAAGATTAAAAGAAAAATGGTAAAGAAAACAGCAACATGATAAAAGATGGCAAGGTTATGAAATAGTGAAATGCCATTCAGCATAACATGTATCACGAGGTCCACATACCTTTCTTGATTTTTTGCGATCATTGCTATGTTTTCTCGACCTTTTAGATTCCTTTTCTTCCTTGTCTGAGTAGACTTCATCTGAAGCACTTTGGTGGCGCTTCCGATGTTTCCTGTCCCTGTCTTTTTCCCTCTTTTTATCATCCTTATAACCATAACCATCATTGGCATCTGCAGTGTCACTGTCTGTGTCATCCTTCTTAGATCTTTCCTTGCCCTTTTCTCTTTCTCGTTCTCTGTCCCTCTCTTTCCTCTCTTTCTCTTTGCGCTTCTCCTTCTCCTCTCGCTTTTTCTCTTTCCTTAGCTGATAGGTTTCAGAAAATAAAGATTTAAAAAACTCAGCAGAGTTAAAACAAGGACAATCAGACTCATGGATTAAATAACATTCTGGTGCTAAGACATGTTACAATCTAAACATAAAACAGCGTTCAATTGATTCAAGATCTATTTCTCCCATCTTATACATATGCTGAACGGCAAGTGACTCGGAGACAGAATCTTTATCTTTGAGGACATAAAACACTAGTTACTCATGTTTTTACATTTTCTTGTTCAAACTAATGATTTTCAGCTCAATAGTTTTAATTTATCACAGAAGTTGGACCAAATTCAAACTACAACCGAGGGGAACTATATCTGCTAATAGTACCTTTTCCTCCTCACGTTTGCGTTCCTTGTCTTTAGCCTTTTCTTGCAAATGAGCCATATATTCCTCAAAAATCTCTTTAGCAGAGCTCTCTTCCCCAAATGATCTGCCCAATAAACAGGAAATTTTACAAGCATGCATGGGAGACTGAACTACTAAATTATATGAAATAAAACTCACAAGAAAAGATGTCATACTTAAACTCATAACTTTCTTCAACTAGAGCTTTGCACTCTTCCCAAGTAGAAGATCCAGTTATTTCCTGCAGAGTCATCAGAAATTGTAATACCATTACAATCTCGGAGGAAACTATACACACACACATCATAGAGCTCGGCTCAAAATTACTCCTGACCCATCTTGCTAGGATGGATCCAGAAAATCCATTGAATAGGGTAGGGATGTGGGGACTCATAGAAAGTCCAAGGAAGAATAAGATGGTTGATTTAGGAGCCCAGGGGGAGGGGGTGTGTGGGTGAGGGGGTGTGGGTGGGTGTGGTGGTGGTGTTGTGGGGCTGGTGGGGTGGGGGGTGGTGATCGCAAAATCACATAAGCTAATAAGGATATTGATAAATTTTACAAAATTTGTATATAAATCTATTGAATTTTCCAAGCTCAAAGAGGGGAGATTGCCCCCACCATCACACCCCAAATCCATCCCTGCTTCTTGTGGAAATTCAAATGTACCTTGAATGTATGAAGTAGCTTGGTGAAGTCATCAGCAATACGTTGGCGTTTCTTTGCCTCTTTCTCCTCCTTTTCTTTGGCTCTCTCAAGCAACTCCTCATATACAAGCTTTAAAGGGTCAAACAATAAATTAGTGTGTACAGTGTGGAACACACATCAACTACGCAAACAAACGTGGAGTACTGTCTGTTTCACTTGGCTAGAAATTTTTTTCCCTAAGCCAGACTATCGCCCACCATATATGCAGTTCACCAAAGGCATATTAACATGTGAATTAACAGGTGCCAGTGTAAGTACCTCCAAGTTGATCTCTGATATTTGCGGGAGATCAAGGTCTCCCAAAACAGCAGTCTTGAAGTCTTCAAATGTCCATGTTGAAACCACAGAAACCTGTAGTATTTTCCAATGTAAAACACCCCTTCACAAGATAATCTTAAGACTTGTTTCCACTAGCAGCTTGCTATACTCATTTTATTTTCTTATGAGAAATCACTAATTTGCAATAGAACATTTTCAATGTCTCAAAACATAACACGATTATATGTGGCCACATAGATTTGGAAAGGTGGAGGCTCCATGCTTGCCTCCTCCCATCCAACTGGGTGACTAGTGTGGATTGTCACCTCCCAGTATCAATGAGAGGTTGTCCACTCAAGCCACCATGACCACTCTCCAACAATGATCAGCCTACAATCAACTTAGGGTAGAAAAGGGGCTGAGGAGGCCCAACATCACCCAATTCAGGTTCAGATCAGGTTGTCAGTGCAACCTGCCACCTCTGCAACCCAGTCAGGAAAGTTAGCTGGCACTAACTCAAGTGGGCTGTCTGAAGGAAGAACTGTCTTAAAAGTAGTAGAAAAGAAGAGAAACAGAAAGATCCCAGACAGTGTTGCTTTATTAATGAAAAAGTTCTAGAATAAAAGAAAGGATGAGATGCTCATGGAACCAATGGAGACTTACCTTCCCTGACTTCATCACATCCTTTACGCGAGCTTTGTCTTCATAGTACTGTTCATAGGCAACAAACAGCAGAATTCAAATCATCAATAAATTCATATATAATCCATAATGCCATATAATCAGGAATATAAAGAGGCAGATTCCTAAAAGAGTCTACTTGCAAAAGTTAGTAACACATTATGGTTGTACGCAGAAATAGCCGCCTCAATAAATAGAGCAATACTTTAATCTCTAATTCTTCAATCACATCCTCAAACAAATCTCTGGGAGTTGAACCAGATGTGTTTGATGCAACAGCCACATATCCTGCTGAATCTTTGACCTGCCATCAAGAAGACGGCCAATATGTTATCATTATGCATTCCCAGTACTCTTCAAACACCCAACACATCTCCCCCCAAAAACAAAAAGAAGAAGAAAAAACTCTCTTTGAAGATCTAAGTGTAATCAATTTAGTGGTTGAAAGAAATGTAAAGTGTTACCTTCGAACAATAATCCTGCCAATGTGTTTTTGCAGTCAGAATACCAGTGGCAACATGTCCTTCCATCAGCTTGCGAAACTCATCTCGGTTTTTCCGCTCACTTCGCCTTGTTTGTTCCTTGAGATAAAAAAAGCACCATGAAGGAGGGATTATAGTGGTACAATAAATTATCTTATAACAGATAGAAGTAGGCAAACCTTTTGGATCTTCTTTTCCTCCTCTTCTTCCCTTTCCAGGTCTCGGATATAATCCTGCCACAGATGATCCATCAGTAACTAGACCTAGAATTTAATATATCAGGTTGTTAGGAAACATGCCTGGTAAATGAGCAATCGGTCTATTTTCTCAAGATGTAAGCATCTTTCATCATCCTCCAAGCGATCAACAACTTTCCTCCACTGGCTGTTCACCTTGATGAACTCACATGATTCCAGATACTTTCTGTATTCTGCAATATTATGCCGGTGCTCCTCAGCTGCCCTTTCCTTTTCCTTCCTTTCAAGATCCACAATGAAGCTTTCGAAAATATCCTCTCTATCTCTGTTTCGCTCAACAGCCTTAAACCGTTCATCATTTTCAAACATAGTTACAGCTTTGCTCCATTTTATAGATGATGTAAGTTCCTTACACTCTTCCAGCATCTTTCTGAATTCTTCCCGGGCTTTTTTCTGCCTCATGCGCCTTTCTTCTGCTTCCAACTTTTTCCTTTGACCCAAATACTCATTGAATGCTTGTTTTCGCTCACCAAGTGTCTTCAGAGCACCATATCTTCTATCATTGATTATCTCCCTCATTGCCTGTTCCCAAGTCCAATCAGACTGAACACTGACAGATTCAAGAAGTGCCTTGAAAGCATTCTTTGCTTCCTGCTTACTGGAGTATATAAAAGGCTCATCATCTGGAGCCTTTTCCTCCAAAGGAGTAGCACTAACTTTACCTGCTGCAGCCATTCCTCTTTTTGCTTCATCACTATGTTGAATGGAAGGAACATCTTCATGGTCTAGAACATCTTGAGATGAAACAGCAACTGGCAGATTGGTGACCGCTGTGACTTGATTTCCAACATCATTTGACATTAGATTAGAGGTGGCAGCAGGGGTACCTAATGCACCAGATATGGCAACAGTTGTTGCAGTAGCAGCAGGAACAGGAATTACAGGAGCAGGACTTGAAGCCACCAAAGGAAATGTTGAAGTGGTGCCAGAACTAGCAACAGCAGCAGGTGTAACAGGTTTTTCAACTGATGCAGCAACAACAGCTGCAGTGCCTTGGATTCCTGAAACTGCTTCCTCAGTAACTCTACCTTCACCTTTCTGGGCTTGTTCCCGGGCCAGCTGATTTCAAATATGAAAGGGTCAAGAAACACTAAAGAAATCCTCAACAAATCAGAAAGCAGGGAGTGTTTAGAGTGCACCTTCATTTCCTCAGGCATTGACCACACAGATTGTTTAGTGACCTTATTGTAATAGTATCTGCAAAATCCAATGGTAGTTATAATCACAGTGGTGCACCAAAGTAATGTGTGACATAAAATTTGAAACTCAAAATAAAAAGAAATTCACATCTACGCACTTCCTTCCATCCGAAGTTGAAAATTCCTTCCACACAGTTGAAGCATCTGCTCTCTGTTACAGAAAGTGATTACTAATCCAAAACAAGATGATAGCATTGACAGTAAAAAAAGTAAGAAGAAGAAGAAGAAGAAGCTAGCAATAACCGGCAAGCTCATCAGAAAATAAAAAACAATAGTATCTGCTGGACAAAAAAGAGAAAATATTCATAAATACACCTCCAAAATGAGGTCAACGAGATAAATAATACAAACAAATCACACTATAATCCAACATTAGTGAATATGAACATAAAATGGCCTTGTAATCCATGTGCATGTGGATTTTGTAATGAGAATCCACTAGAGAGGAAATTTATACTTTGATATAGTTTCACTGAAGTTTTCCACATTAAAATCAAATATAGCAAATAGTGTAAACTGTAAAATCACCGCATGTTAATTAAGCAATAAACCAGGAAATGAAAACCAGTGTTACCAGCATGGAGGTTGAGAGGATACAAAGTTAGCATCTTTAACACCACATGCAAGAAAAAGCTTCAACAACGTAGCCTGATTTATCCTGATGAGGAACCATATCTACATGATGCAATATCAGGCACCATTCTCCTGAGCAAATAAAAACAGCCTCCCTAAGGATTCAGCACGTGCCATAGTGCTTGTAGAAAAGCCATCTCACCAGTAAAATGACATTGGATGTCACCAATTTAAAAAATTTACTAATAAAACTAAGTTAGAAGCTGATAGAAGCTATGCTGTAGTCAGTCTATCTGGTTAATCAACAACAACAATAAACTTGCTAATTGTGCACATTGCATAGTATTATCACATGGTATGCTGACATTAAACATTTTCTACAAAAGTAATTTTTTGGCCAACATTAGAATTGTTATCACAGGTGGTGGTTCAATTCTCCTGAACTCATATGTCCACCATGCATTTGGCAATAGCCTAAAATGCAGATGGGAAATAAGCTTGATAAAACTGATCTTGTAGCTGTAGCCAATACGGCATATTTTCTTGTCCTATTTTTCACTATCAGTAGTAGTCAAAAGTATCATAGCAGTAAGGCATTTGTTCAACAAAGTCTTTAAGTATCAGCAGCCCCATAACTTCAACAAATACCCTATTGCATGGTAACAACTCAATGGAACCTTTACAGAGAGGATCACTAAGACAATTGCCGCCACATAAGCAACAACTGCCTTAGTGTCATAACGGCTCTAAAAACTAAGTACCCTTCTTTAGCAGACTTCTGAATTCTAATGTCTCATACTTCTTAATATCCCCCCAGTTTGACAAACTGAACATCCTTTCTTCCCAGACTTTCAAATGCCTCGTATTACAATAGAAAGGTTTAAGCTGGCCAAAAACATAAAATAGATCAATAACAGGAAAAGGTCCCTCAGACGACACAATAGACAACAGATAAGGTCATGTGGAGAGAGATACAAATAAAATGGTCCATTTATCATTTCAACCAAGCAGCATCCACAAAATAAAAGCAATAAAGGAAAGCAAAAGTCACAAGCCTGACTTACCTCTATAGGTGTCATTAACTCTGAGGGTTTCTCCCAACTGGACTGCTTAGTTTTCTTGTTGTAGTAATATCTGGATAGTGCAAATTGTTAGGGTGGATTGGAAAAAGACACAGGAAGCTGGTAATTGAAAGCATATGAAGTTATAAAACTCAGGAAAGATATCCAAGATAGCAATGAAGCACAGTAGCCAGCAAGCACCTTCTTCCACTAGCAGATTCATGCTCTTGCCAATCAGAAGATGACTGCTGGGTGGGAGCATTGGCTGCCTGTTTCCAAATAAAAGAACAAAAAATGTTCATATAGTTTATATAAAAATATCATTCATGCATAAGAAATTCCAGAAAGGGGGAAAAGAGCTTTATGGAACAGAGCAGTTTCAAGCTTATTCATGAAAGTAAAACAATTTCCACAACCAGATCACCCATAAAATGAATAAATACTAATACCAGACCATTCATTTTCATGCCTCCATACAGGAGTATTATGGCTTCACTGAAGCTCAATGAGACCCATTGCCAAGGTTCAAATCAAGGCTGATTTATGTTTTGCATCATTGAACAAAAATAAGTGATGAAAATACCAATTCATCCAATTTCTACATCCTTCCAGAAGATGATGTGGGCAGGAACTACTTCACAGGTTGTTTCATTTAAGAGAATGAGACACTTACATCAACAGGGGAAGTAGCTGGAGGTTGCTGGATAGTCTGCGGAGGCACCATAGCAGGTGAACCACTCTGACCCCCCACAGGTCCCCAAAGCTGTCCTGCAATGGGTGCATGCATCTGAGGTAATGGTGGAATCTGAGACAGGGCATTTGCATTGTTCTGTGGCTGGCCAAAACTGGATTGGGGAAACTGAAAAATTCAAATATATTCAAACGTAAGTGCAAAAAGATGATCCATAAAAAATTCAAGCATAATCCCTTGTATATGGATCTTACTGTGTATGATGAAGTGATCATTCCTCCAGGGGTACCCAAACCAGGCGGTGGAGCACTTGATGAAATCGGTCTATGAGACTGAGCATACGGAATATGAGGGGTATGACCAGGCTGATTAGACCTAGGAGGGAATGGTTGCATTGATTGAGGATAATGGGGTGGCAGATCTTGCATTCCAGGCAGCCCAACATTAGAGGGGGGCATGCCTTGTCCAACAGGGCGAAACTGCTCAGAAGACACTGAAATATATGGGTGTCCTTGCTGGTTTGGAACCATGGGACGATACTAGAGGAGAGATTTTAAACATCAGTAATTATCAATCGTGGCAAAAATTCTAGCTGTAGGGAAAGTTATATAAATAAGATTATTACCTGCATCTGCAAGGGACCAAAATTTTGAGGACCCAAGGAACCAGCTGGAGGAGGCCATAGGGACTGATAGGCAGAGCCAGACAAGATAATTCAGATATCAAAACTCAAGAACCAAAAGAGGAAAAAACAGTATCCATCTGTATAAACATGTTTACATTTATAATTATGACATAGTAAGCACCTAATTTATTATGACTGTTTTCCTTTACAGGATATGTTGGATGTGCGGGATTTTTTTGGAGAATTGTTAACCCCATATTAAGTATTTCCATGAACACTTTGAAAGGACCCGATTGGTCACAAGACATCAGTATAAGTGACTCATTAGTTAGTAGATTAATAGCCAATGGATCCTCTTACTTAGAAGCTTGTCCAATACTCCAAAATAAAGTTCAGATAATCCACCTCAAAAAATTTTCCCAATAAAAGAATCAATGCACTGCAAAAACCAAGGTTACCTGTGCACCGGGAGGTTGAGAATTATTGGCCATCCTGGGGCCAATGCAGACCTCTCTGATTGGCTGCAATGAATACCAAAATAACGTTAGCAAAAGACAATGCCTCCCGGGAGTCTAACTACAAAATCGTATCTGGTCCAGTTCACAAGTCAACCAAGCTCCACCCGGTGACTCGATTAAATCAGCATAAACATTAAATTTTAAAGAATTGTTCTCGATGCTATGAAGGACGTTGTCATCAACTCTTGCACGACATCCAAGAGTGACAAGAGGGCATGACGCACAACAATTGCCCACAGAGTGCAATTGTATTAACCAACAGGAACAGAGGCAAAGATAGGGCGAGAAGTACAAAAATCCTCAACGAGACCTATGTCGAAAAAGAGAGCGGCGCTCTTTAAATTTAAGAACAGACGAAAGCATTCTCTTCCGCCAGCTGATCAGGCAAGAATTCCACCAACTACACCCAAAAAGAAAAAAACATACAATGAAAGATCAATTACCTCTTTCACTTCCCACAGCGCCTACAGGGGAGGGAGGTTAAATTGCGGTGCAGACCGAGGAAGGCGGATAGAGTGGATATATATGTAAGAGATCAAAATCGGAACAGAGCAGCTCGCAGCAGAGAGGATCTTGACAGAGATAATACGAACTAGAGATCAAAAACCCTAGGGCAAAGGCTTTTCCCGAGTCGAAGAAGCAAATACAGTGGATTTATTTTTATTTTTATTAAAAGTGCCCTGGACTACTGCCTCAGACAGAGCAGGCCGACAAGGCAGAATTCGAGGCCTTTTGGTTTGTACGATAAAATCGGGCCCATTTACAGGCGAGCCCATAGGCCCAATATCTTGCAGTTCGGCCCATCCAATATTTTCCCTTTCGGGAATATTACAGTTCAGCAACTGAATCGTTGGATAAATGCTAGTCTCAACCGACATGGCAAGTGTAGAGCAGTGGTAGGATTCGTGGAGTTACGCGACGATCAAGATAAAACGGAGATAGGAGAGGCAAATAGTCGAGGTAAAATGCTTATTCATATGTAGAAGTTGAGATAAAGATAGTAAGTAGTCAATAACAGTCGGTTCAAAATGTAGACAGTGGAATATGATAATAAAGACGTTCGCTTCTATCGGGTTCATCAAGCATTTTGATCAACCCACAGCAATTGAAGATAGAAATTTTGTATGCAAAATTTAAAATTAAAAGAGTATTTCGCACCCTATTAAGCTACCATTATTAAATAAATGGACTAAACAATTTGAGTCATCTTGACACTTTCGGACCGTAAAATTTGACCGCATGAACCGCTTAAGCTAAGGCACAATTGCTTTCTATTTTGAAATGCCTGCCCTGGTCCGAAATAAGGAAAATAATTATCTTTTAAAAAATATATTTAAGTTTTTTTTGGGATTTTGACCAAATTTTCAAATTGTATAATTAACTAATTAATTTAATTTTTTTACTTTAATTTTAAAAAAGCATTGAAATAAATTTTAAAATGTGATTATTTATGAGTAAGGCCGAAACTTCCTTTCATTTTTAAAAACTCTTTTCGCACTTCAAGTTGGCCCGAGAATTTTTCACAAAATTTTAGTCGGCCTGAGGCCATCCTCACACAAGAACAGTTTTTTTTTTTTGTGTTATACTCAGATAGGGTTATCGGGCTGGGGCATATCTCGCCGGCTTTGATAGTCAATGCCAACATGATCATAATTCCTAATAGTAATATAATAATATATAATATATTACATAGGTATATTAAATATAATATATATTAGTTAATCTATAATAAAATTCGCATAATCCTAATTAAATTAAAACCATATTTTATATTTAACAAATTTTATGATCCCATGGCAATCACATTTTAATATTAAAATGACAAATTTTCTATTTTCCCTCTTCATTCATGGGTAGATTTTGCCAATATATTTATATTTTTATACTAGAATAGCTTATTCAGAATATAAAATTTTGAGCTAATATTCTATCTTTAAAATACATTTGCCACTAATTTTAAGCATATGTTGCATTTATAATTTAAATATTTTTCTTAATTCTTTCACTATAATATTTCAAAAAATTGAAAAATCTTAGCGTGAGTAAAGGATCAAAGGTCTTGAAATTTACCTTCTGTAAAAAAATTTGGGAAAATATTCTAAATGTCTGTAAAATAACGTACTTAAAATTGAAGAAAATTAGAAGATTTTTTTTATTTATAACTTTAAATATATGATAATATACGATAAACAAAATCAGGAGAATATTAGATTATTTGAAAATAGGGTTAATTGAGAAAATGATTTTATTAATTCAGAGAATAAAATAAGGTCAATTATTTTAAAAACGATATTCCTGCTCGATGGAAAAGGGCCAAAGTGAACCGGCCTATATCCAACCCGATCCGGCCCGCATGATAGTGAGGGGTCATACAAGAACCGGTTTTGAAAGCCTTTGACTTGACTTTACGAGGGGTCAACCGGTAAACGCAGATTCGCCCGATATCGTCCTCTTTGATGAACCCTGAGAGGACTGTTCTAGGGTTTTTGTCCTTCTTGAGGGGTCGATTTGGGGCTTCTGCGTTATTCTTATCGATCATTAATTTCGTCCGGAATTTCGGGCTCCATGGAATCCGACGAGGCCAAGATATTCGTTGGAGGTCTCCTCAGAGAGGTCGATGAGGGCGCGCTGAGGCAGCACTTCGGCAGATATGGCGCCGTTGTTCGTGCTGTCGTCGTCAGGGACAGGATCACCAAGAACTCCCGTGGACATGGGTTTGTTTGGTTCTCTGACCCGTCATCAGCTAAGGAAGCCCTAGACGATATCGAGCATGTCATTCTAGGGAAGGCGGTAAGTCCAACTCTGAAAAAAAGTTCGGATCTTTACAGTAATTCGAGTATGTTAGTTGATCTTTCTTAACAGTATTCTCTACAAGGTTTAGTTTAGACTTTTTTGCTCACCAAAGAAGCCAGTCCCCTCTTAAAAAGCACGACTTTGTCCCACCTGGGTTTGTGTCCTCTAATCGTCGCTTGGTTGGAGAGATTTTAGAGCTTTGCTCAGACTAAAGGGCTATGGAGGGTATATTTGTTTGAATAAGATTAGAACCGTAGGAAAAATATTGGCCATTAATCATATTTTTTAGTACATTTTAATGGCTCCAAATTGGTGGATGGAGAAAGATGGCCTTTGGGGGTTAAGTCCATAAGCCTTCCAGCTTATTACCCATCTTAACCCTCCATATCTCTCAATCCAAATAGTCTATATGATAACTACAAAGTTCTTGTACGGTGGCTTTGATTTACACGTCAAAAGTGGTAGTTCGTACATTCTATTGATTTCAGATTTTTATTTGCTTCTCTTCACGGGTAATCTACCGAGAATGAAGAGACACCTAGTGTTAATTTAACCATTGTGTCTGAGCTTGAAGGTGGCTGGTGTCGTGATGCTTTCATGCTTTTATTGTCATTCTGCAGTTCCTTTATCGAGGATTGAGATACCTGCATATTTAATCAGCTGTTACACTTTACTTTGAATCCTAAACTTTCCTGGACAAAATGTCCTTTAGGTGCAAGTTAAGAGGCCAACACTAAGAGGTAACCAACTGCAAGATCCTCAACATCGACCACATGAGCAACCAGCTTGCTGGGTTGGAGTGAATAGTTATAGTAATAGTAATGGCAATCATTTCAGGACGAAAAAGATCTTTGTTGGGGGCTTACCATCTAATCTCACCCTAGACGAGTTCAAGAAATTTTTTGAGAGGTTTGGTGAAACTACCGATGTCGTGATTATGCTGGACACTGTGACCCGTAAGCCTAGGGGTTTTGGGTTTGTCACCTTTGAGTTGGAGGAATCCGTTGAGGTTGTTATGCAAAGGAACTACTATAATCTCAATGGAAGGTATGTGGAGGTCAAGAGAGCAGTGCCAAAAAATGCAAATGTTTACACTAATGGCTGTAGTTATGCAAATGGTCATGTGGGAGCAAGATCAGAAAGCAGCCAAGGACTGTATGGTTTATTCTCTTATTATAATGCATATGGGGCCTTCCCGAGTTATAATTATTTCTCAGGGCATGGCAAATGTGGGGTAGTTCCTTATGTGATGAGCTCTTATTGGGCCCCATATTCCATTCCTTTGGGGAATCCTTGCTATGGCCAGGCACCTTTGTATGTGAATGGCTACATTCGAGATTCGGTTGTGGAAGTTCCTGATATGAATGGGTCTAATATTAAAGGCATTCATAACCAAGCAAACCAGGTCGGCGGCAATGGGACTGTGGCTCAGATTCGGGAGATAAAAATTGAAGATGACTCGCCTCGAATAGGGGATCTCAGACTTGATGACAATACATTGGATAAGAATGGTGATGGAGGTGCTTCTTCCTGCTGAAAGGAACCCAGGGTTTGTTTTTATGTACATAAGTTGCTTGCTGTCATTGCAAGTGCAACCATTTACATAGCTCACTGATTTAGGGTTAACTGTTCTGTTAATCATAACAGAATCAAGTCAGTTCTGTTGTAAGCGCTTAACTGCAGTTAGTATTCTAATTTGGTTTGCTGTCAATGTAATTCATTTGGCGATCATTTTGCTGGCCATGCTCCAGTGCTCCTTTCCCTTTGTCTTAATGATAATGATGATGCTCTTCAGGTAGGTTAGGAATTAATCACTTGGTTAGTTCAAATCCTAGATAATGCAGTGACAGGTGAGCTCTCATTAATATCGTGCCACGCTATTTTTGTTGTATGCCCCACTGTGTCAAGACTGAAAGTGGGTCTAGTTTGTCGGTTGAGACATGTTTCTGGTGACTTAAGTTAAGTGTGAGCTTTGATGAACCATGGATTTGCCGTTTCGCGTCACTGTTTGTCTTATGGCTGCATTATGGGTCATTGGCAATCTGATGAGAAACATCGTGAATAATTTGGAATGGAAGAGGTTTAGAATAGTGGAGTTGGTCTATGGAAATTGTCCGTTGCAATGGGCTTGATGACCTAAATGAACGGGAAAGTAAAAGCAAAGGACATTTCCGAAACCCCTTAACCGAGGCCCAATGGCATTTTCCTGTTTCGAAGGAGTAGAAGCTGCATTTGATGTCTTGAGATCCGTCCTAGGCTGTCTATGTCCCAGAAACATGTGAAAGGTGGATTCACAGCAGGTTGCAGATGACCATGTGGAGGACCATTGATCTCATCGACTGGGCTTTACCAATACATAAATGTATAACTACTACGAGTTTTTTTGGCTCATTGATGGATTTCCGATGTCCATGCACGGCTTGCCCAGCAGAATCTCTACCTCAGGGATGCTATTGAGTTCTCGGGATTGACTGACAAGCAGAGGAGAACGTAATACCATTCCAACTTGAACCAAGACATAACTTTTGCTTGTTCGAGAATAACAACTAAGGTAAAACAGAGTCCAGAAGCTCCCATCCACATTCTCCTGATTTTGCGTCGGTAGACCGAATATCCATTTATTAGCATTTCAATCGGGATCTGACTCCCCCATTGAATTTCTTCACGTGATCTCTCCCCTCTCTTCTGTGCCTGCTGAAGGTGTGAAGCCGAAGGATCAGAAACGTTCTCTCCGATCACACCTGCAATCTCGAACCATTTCCACGCCATTTATTATACTTACATATATTTACTTTGCTTTTTGGGCTGTTCATTGAAGTGGCTCTTTCTATGCATGTGGGTGGCGGTCAAATTGGGGGAGGCAACGTATTTAAACAGGGGAAAGCAAGACACTGATGAGTCAGTCTCCTTCAAGTGCCAAATCGTGGGGTGGTGGTGGGGCGGGAACCATTTGGCCCTACCCCCACCTGCTTCCATACATATCAAGTGAAGGAAAACCCCATCAATCCCTCTAAAAAGACGGTACCAAACTCCCTCCTAACCATTAGATGCCAAGTTCGACTCCCCTACTAGTGTAGTATATATACGATATCTGGTGCCGTCGGCTTCCATTGATTAATATTACGGTCTCGCCATACAGGAATAAATACAGCAGAGTTTGTGTCGTGCCTGACCGTGCTGCTTCCACTGCCTCGATGCAGCTTAAGGCCCCTTGGGACGATCAAATGGGTAGTGACCGAAGTTCCCGGTGGGTGGTAGGAGTCAGTGATTGGCTGCCGACATGATTATACTTACCCAGAGAAAAAAAAATACAGATTATACCTTAATCAAAAGCAATTTTTATTAATATTTCATTATCATATGATTATGGGATAAAGATAAAATATTTTTTTTCTCAACTACATCACAATGCATAATTATTTCTCCCTAAAGTCTCTCAACTACTCCTTGACTTCGCACAACCACAACGTCCAAATCTGCAAATCATCTGGTCATCATCATCAATAAAGCCATCTTTATTTTCTCTTCAGTTTTTACTGTTATTTTTATGCCTAATAAAGATATAAAAGCACCCAATAATTTATAAATTTGACATAAATTTTTTTGGTAATTATATATATATATATCAACAGGCCTTAACCGAAATAAAAAACTTATTAGATTTTTGGACAAAAGTAGAATTCATTAGATTATAAATACATACAAGAAAAGATCTCAAGGAACTAGTTGACCACTGTTTTTCGTTTTTCTTGCAATGGCGATGATGGTTTTCATCATGTGGCCATGATCATCCGAATGCTCTCTTCACTTTCTTGTCTGAATATCTAATCATTTATTTAATTAATCGATGGGATCAGCTCAGCACGTCATCATCTGTTGATCATAGATTCTTTGTCAGAGTGACAATTCATCATCTACCCTTTTTGCAGTGACCTGATAGAAGGAAATGAAATAAAGCATATTCTTTGCAGTAGCCCTCAGGAGAAGAGACAAAAGTCTCCTCGTTTCAGGCCTGCAAAGCTACCCCGACCGGCCTCCGACACATCCATCGTTGTAGGATGAAAGAGTAGTTTGTAAAAGGTACGTATACTCTATCGTCTGCTTAGAGAAGCACTAACTCTTGATTTGTTAAATGGCTTCTCGAGGGCATGGAAGACGGAAGCAGTAAGCATCTTGGACCCTGTTTTTCTCGCACTATTGCACACCTTTTTCCTAGTCCTAAAAGAAGAAAGAACAAACCCAGAAGACATAGGTGTTGCCTTGACCCTGGACAAGGAGTAGAAGAAGCAGCAGCAGCGTCAAGCATGGCTTTGAAGGGATTCTATTCTTATTCCATGTGGGAAAGTATGTTTCATACAATCAAGTCATTACGTGTTGTATATTTCCAAGAAGTTGACGGGGAATACTCTCTCTTTGAGAACATTCCTTTCCGAGCAAGGTCAAGACATGTTTGCCCTAGGACGCCAGGCAAATGCCATAAATAGGAAAGCCCTCTCATGGTCTCTCCTCCCACATTTTTACTAAAGAATGGAACACCAGCAAAAATTTTGAGTTCAGAGAGAGCGAGATAGTCCCGAAACCCGAGCCACAGTTGGTTGAAGGCATGGGATCAGGGCAATAGCATTTCCCTAAAATGAAAAAAATATTTGCTCGTGTGCAGGAGCATCGACTGGATTCAACTGCACATTAAAAATTCAAAAGGATACCTGGCAAATGTAATGATGCAAAGAAATTGAATTTAATGTGATGAAATCTTACGAACAGTAAGATAGGATGCCCCTTTTCCCCTAGAAGTATATTTTATATAATGCTCTCAATCATTAAGGAACCACGCCGGCCAACTCCCCTCGAATGGAGATCTTACACTCTTTCTGAAACCTTCCAAGTGCTAGCTTTTATGGACTCTTTCACTTCCAAAGGATTACACTGTTAGGGCTTCGTCCTAACTAGGTTTTAGCTTTCCATTACCTCCGGAAACTGGTTAACGAACACAGTGCGGTCCGATTTCACTAAAAACTGAGGTACATCGATCACAAGCAAGCCTCTCTTAAGCAATCAATTATTGGGTGAAACCCGATCCGATCCCACCTTTGGCTTTCTCGTTGAAGATGTTATTACAAGCCCCGCACGTGCGCAGATGAATACCATGAATCTAATTCACCTAATATGACAAGGTACATGTGAGTGAGTTCGTTCTCCATGTAAAACTATTTATCTTCCGGACAGGGCGTCCGGTCTGGTTCATCGGGTCACTTCAACCCTATTATGCAGCAGCTTCTTGTTCTTCTTTTCTTCTTCCAATCTTCTCTTCATTCATTTGTTCTCCGTGCAGTGAAAGCGAACCATCAGAAGTAATTGTCTGTGTCCCCATTTTAAATTTCCTGCAGTAGAAGAACAAAGAAGTAGAAAAACAAAAGGTACATTTATGTGTATGTATATATGTACATGTTAGACGGAGAAAGGTTGGTTGTGTGTTAAGGTGACAGCGACATGGCAATTGATGTTAGATTTTGACATGTCGTCACCCGGCTGAGCGGACACAGTAAAAGCACAGAGAAGAGGAGTGGTGACAACTGCAGGAAGGAATTGCAAACGACTCTTTTCAGCGTTTAATTCGGGTAATGAAAATTTTGAATTCTTACCGAATTTTTTTAATTAAAAAAATTGCTATGAAAATTTCTGGAATTATCAGTTAAAACATGAGATTGTCTTATCGGGTGAGTATGTCATATCGACTGTAAAAGTCCCGTTGGTACGAGCATAGTGTTTACACAGCTAGCTATAGTTGTAGTACAAGAATTTCATCTGCCTCTTGATTCAAATACTTTACTGATCGTATTGCTACAATTTTTACTCGAGTAATCTTTTATTGCAATAAATTTCATAACCAAACATCATAAACCATGGCATAAAAATAGTATGACGACATGGTATAATCTCATAATTAAGCAGATCTATCGTGGGCTAACCCTAGGTTGTGGAGATTGAAATAAAATCAAACATTCCCCTACTTAGAGGTACCGTGTGAGTATAAGATTTCAGTGGATCACTGATTGTCTAGGTTTTCTGTGGGCAGGGAAAGTGCGATGCTGGTGAGATCCAGACAGATCATCGTGCGAGCGATGTAACTAAGATCAAGTATAACAATTAATGCACGAGGAGAACGAACCGGTCCCGAATCAATGAAGCCTCTAGAGTGAAAACCAAAGGTGTGAAAGCAAAAGGGCAAGATTCTCAGAGAGAAGCAGGAAGAAGGTGGGAGAGGGAGAAAGCAAAAGAAGTCATTTTCAGAGGAAGGAACCCAATAAGTCGAGCCCCTTACGGACAATAGCTACTAAATCTAAATAGATATCACAATCACTTTAAGATCCCATCTTCTGCTTTGCAGGCTCCCCCTTTCTTCACTTTCTCATTGGCCCATTCCCTTAAATTGATGTGATCAGTTGTTTGGAGTCCTAATAAATCATTATTGCTTCATATTTTAACTGGATTGCAGATTTAAAAGTATATTTTCTATAAATTATGAAATTTCTCTCCATTCATAATACATTAACTCGATATCTTACTTAAAAGAGAATGGGGTATCGGTTCGTTTCAGTTGATTCATTAGTAAGCTCTCCCTCACTGGGATTTTCTAACCGATTTTGGTGTCTTCTCCGGGGAGCCTCTGAACTGCATTCATCGCCCATTCAATTCAAAACCCCTCTCCAGTCTTCTTAACATAGGCCCTCTTCCATTCCTCCCAAGGGGGGATATGATGCATATCGGACCACCGGGCGGTAGGTACGGTTCTTGAAAAGCGCTCTAACAGCTTGTATACATGCATACTTGTCGTATCACCCGGCCCAACCGAGCCGGTCATTGTTGTCGAAGGAGGTGGAGGTTTTTATGGATGGAAAAACTTTCAAGATGGTTTCGAAGCCAAAGTGACTTGAAGCCTCTGGATAAGAACATATATATATATATATATATGTATATATATATTGAACTCTAGTATTATCTAAAATTAAAATTTATGCAAATATAACTCTTAGTTGAGATAATTCGATATCTTTTTCACTCAAATAAAATCTCGGTTAATATCTTACGAATGAAAAAATTTTATATTGAGAGAGTTAACTCGAATTTGAATTAGTATGAATTCAATGATTTCTAAATACTATATGATCTATACCCAAAAAAAGAATTGCGGGTGTAGAAAAACCCTAAATGCAAGTAGGTTAATTTTATGATCCCTATTTATTTCCAGATGCCCTGTTCCATGTTTAAATTCCATTTGAGAAATGAATTGTTCAGTGCGGTTATATTACCCTGATTGATGTCGGCATAAACTTAGGAGGTATTAGGGCTCGCCCTTGTCGTTGCAATTCCATACCTTTTAGTTACTCATTCCTCCCTAAGTCATACATCTAATTTCTCATGCAAAGCTGCGCCATGCAGCCAACCACTGATGCTCCTCATAAAAGGACATTCATTCCACTACGTCCCAATCATGCAGCAAATCAGCTGCGGACGGGAGGGGAACAAAAATCTATTATGGATAGGGTTTTCCATTATAACTATTGTTCATGTATGAAACTGATTTTGACTGATCATGCACAAGCAATTGGTTTTGATGAATTCAGAGGTTGGATAGATGAGATGAGATGACAGTGGAGGCTGAATACGTTGAACCCAAAGTGATGGAGGTCTAGTAAGTCGAAAGTGCGTGCACCAAACATGAACTAGATGAGCTTGCATTGCATAAGAGAGAAAAAGATGAACTGGGGGTGATTTGCGGGGGTGGCCAATGAGCTGCAACATTGTCTTAAACAAGAGGAAATCATTTGGAGACAAAAATCACGGGAGACGTGGCTCACAAGCTCATATATGAAGACAAGATACTTCCATCTCTCTACCAGTCCAAGGAGGAGACACAATACTTTTGACTCTCTTCCACTCCCCACTATTGCATGGTCCTCGGACACAAGTGAAATAGCGCGAGCCTTCGCGGATCACTACCATAGCCTTTTTCTTCTCTTCCAAGCCAAGCATTCCCACTGAACCTCATTCACTCTTCCCTCCTGTCATCAGCCAAGCAGATAACGAATTTCTGTGTTCCATCCCACATCACCTTGAAATCCAGCAAGTTGTCTTCTCTCTGGGGGCTACTAAGGCACTGGGACTGGATGGCATTCCTTGCCTTTTCTATAGGAAAAATTGAAGCATAGTTGGAGACGACGTGGTGGCAGCAACACAAAGCTTTTTCCGAGGTAATTTCGTACTCAAAAATTCAATTAGACCCATGTAGCCTTGATACCAAAAAATGAGCAGGCAGCCACCACCCATAACTACCGACCAATCAGTTTGTTTAAATGTCACTTACAAAATCATTTCGAAAATTTTGGCATCCAGGCTCAAAAGCATTCTACATAAGATTTTCTATCTTCAAAGAGCCTTCATCCCGGGTGGATACATTCAGGACAATTCGATCATAGCACATGAACTCATGCATTTTCTAGCACGGTATAGGGGTAGGAAGCATGGGGGGGCTACCAAACTTGATATGGAGAAACCGTTTGACTGTGTTGAATGACGACCCTTCCTTTTTAATATATTGTCCTGTCTTGGAAACTAATGTGGAATGCACTGTCCACTAGCAAAGTGATTAGCTCCAGAATTCAATTGCTAGACTCATTATGTGTGCTGTGCCAAGAGCAACCAAAGACAGCAGAACATTTGCTACTACATTGCTCCTTCTCCATAATCACTTGGTCTACCACAGATGGCCCATCAGGCTCGGGCAAATTCAACACATCTCTGCACAGTGGGTTAAACTAATGCTAGGAATAGACAAGTCTCTCAACATGCCAGGTGACAAGCTATGATGTTTGTGGATCACCTACGGCAGATCCACAATAACAACCGAATATCTCTGCTTTCCCTTGATCCTATTAATGCTGGTCACTGTATCAATCCACGATTACAACTTCATCTAACCACTTAGAAAGGAAAATATATTGAGAAACAAATATCTCCTTCCTGCACATTGGAACAACAACAATCGGTATTCCCATTTGATGCAGCTATCACGTCTTTAGGCTCTCGGCTTGGCGTTGCATGAATCAACTCCAAGGGATTGCCACTTCGAGTACGGACCGCACATAGAGACACCGCCTCCCCTGAAGAAGCAAAAGTATTTGCCATACTAGAAGCAACTCGGTGTGCAAAGAGCATGGATGTCGAGGATTTGATCCTCCTTGGAGATGCTAAGGACGCGATTGAGGATCTTCTCTTCAAGGACAACTCTCATACAACTTCATCAAATGGCATATTTCATGAGATACTGGAAATCTTGTCTCATTTTGATACCTGGCCTACTAATTATTCTCCTAGGGAAAGCAATTGCATAGCCCATAAAGGAGCTCGATGGTTTAAATCCCATTCTTTTGGCTTGTGTGTTCTTGACCTCTACTGTAATTGCATCGAATTAGCTTTCGGAATGCTCCAGTGGGCTGCGGAAAACGATCTCTTCCTTGCTTTCTTCTACAGGTTTTCAGATACCATCACATTATTTTTTTTTTTTTGATAAGTAGATTGCCCTATCGAGAACCACATGAATAATAGCATCATCTATTTTCGACGTGTGTATGCCATCATTAGAGGCCGAAGAGGATGTTCTCCATTTTTGGCTCTACGTGTAGCAAATATCTCGTCTGTAGATCAGAGTTACCTTAAGTCCATTGACGTAGAGATTGCTCTCAAGACAAGCATTTAGAGAAAATTCTTTTTATACCCATTTATCTCCTTTTTTTAATTTTTTTTTCCATTCATTGCATCATAATAATTAAGGTGAAAGTTGGGTCAGATTAATTGTAACAGTAAAAACTTTCAAAATTATAGATTTTCTTATCCATTCTCAAAATTATGGATTTTTCTCCATATATATAAGGAGGACGGACACTAAACTGCCGATGCAACTCGTGCCGATTGAGTGAAGGAATTGAAGTTTAGGCTGATCATTAGAAACTGAAAAGGGATATGATAGATGAATTTGATATTATTCACTGAAAATCATTCATTCAGATCAAGTACGAAAAAATTAATTAGAATTGATAATAATAGATATTCACATGTTTTGTTTAAATCAATGATGATTAATTTTTAATTGCATGCGTACAATAAATGAGCGATATTCATCTGCCCATAGTAAAGAGAATGATGACCCGACTCACCGAGCCGGCCAAATTCCAATCCGGAAGAGATGTCAGAGAGAGGCTGAGGATTGGAGTGAGCCACAAGGGGCCATGGTCATGGCGAATCACACACAGCACGGGAGCAACTGACCCTTATCTGAATCTTTTGTCCTCTCTCAATTCAAAATCCACGAACGTACGAACGACAGTCGACAGTCGACCGTCTCCAATAACTCCGTCGCAGCTGGCCCCCGTCCTCCCCCGATATGATATTCGTGCTCCAACCTGCACGAAGTTTTATCATTTAATGTGCATAGGATGCCACAAGGGTCGATACGGCAGTCTGTCACCGTGAAAAATCATCATCGTATGACATCCACGGTATGTTTTATGGAGCATATCAGGCATTCTATTCGCCTGAACGGTACAACTATAAATGTCTGCATGTTGTGTCCGATGGCTCTGTTTATGTCCATGTATTTACAGCCAGCTGTACATGGCATAGGCTTTAGAGCACATTCTGGACTCTTAACTGGATTTTGGGCTCATTCATTCACTTGCAAAGTAGACTGTAATATCCATACATTGCGATGAATCTTATACTATGAATTATCTCGTATTCAGTTATAAAATTCATCATAATATGAGATTGCACGAATCGAAATTTTACATTGCAGACAACAAATTCTCTACCATTGTAAACACGTACGTGGAATTCTCGTACTATTATAAAATTTACCACGATTTTAGATGTTGACAGGGTAGTCACTCTCGACTAGTCAGACTATTCGGCCCGACCGCACGATCTCCATTTACTTGACAAGCTACATCCTATCTTGGTCGGCAGGACAGTCGACCAGCACCTAGTCGGGTGCTTCGCCCTACCCTCTTCCGGCTGGTATTTTTGGCCACCCTTGGCCAGACAACCGCACCGCAGCTGTTGATGGACCGACCCTCAGATTCTCACTCGGTCAGCCTAACACGCCCATCTCCAGTATGACCTCTATAAATACTTTACGCTATGGACGAAGATGCTTACTTTGTGGGTCTACCTAGTGTGTTGGAATGCCTGAAACATTGGTCAGTCAGTACGTCTCATAACTTGATAAAACCATCTACCGGACCAAAGTTGTATTAGATGTGATTATAAAATATTATATTTTTGATGCACTGATCTTATATATTAATCTTAGGCCCTAGAAAATCTGCACCTCAAAGCTCTCTTATTAATCTTAATTTTCACAGTGAAAATTCTAAGTAAACATGCACTGGAATTTTTCCCTTGTAATGTCTCGTTACAGTGAAATTTTTTGAACCCGGAAATTATGACTCGTGGGGTGAAAATTAATTTGACTTTGATTTAATTCTTTTTTTGGAAAAGAAAAAGCGAGGGTTGGATAGGTACTGGGTAGAGTAGAGAGGATGTGGAGAAGAAGGCAGGGAGGGTCACATAGAGATACTGTGGTGAAGAGACGGGATTGGCGGGCAGATGTGCCGCTGCCCGTCAAAAATCTAGCCGTGTAATTCTAGAGCATAGGATTGGGGAGCAGTAGCAGGCGGCAGCTGTACAGTACTGCCCGGCTGCCCGGGGGTAGTGCATAGGACCCGTGGAAAGTAAATCAGAACAAGCATGGATGGAGGGGGAAAGTACGTATTAGATGAGCATTACTCAGTGCAATCGACTCGGGTCTGAACGTCCGAAGGTGCAGTGGAACCGGTTTTCCATATGGATTGATTTCAATTTCGACGAGTGCTCGTCTGAAGTGAATGAGTTACACTCATAGAGTATTTAGAGGTGGAGGAGGAGCATGGCGAGGGAGGAGGGGAAATCCCAAATTTGGGTACCTGGCAGTCCTCTTCCTATTGGCTTTTATGCATTCCCACTAGATTACAGCCGACCCTTCTCATTCAATGCATCTTGTACTGCAGAAAAGCAAGACACACATAGCCATAGTTATTGAGAGACAGGGAGGGGTCTTCGATTTTCATTTTTCATTTTTAAATTCTCATTATTACGGTTCCAATCGACAATGGCTCGTCAGATATGTCAGTTAATTGCATTGGCAAGCGGAAAAAAAAAATTGTTGATAGAAATTCATGACACTTCTTTGTCGCATCCTTGTTTAGTCTTGTGCTATATAAGTGTAAGATGCCTTTTCGTAGTCACAGTGCTGATTCGTGGCGGGGCATGCGACGGACACATTTACATCTTCGGAGGACAATTTCTAGCTGACTCGGCCGGTTTAGCTGTCCATCTCATTGAACCGAGCTGTCGCATAGTCTCATTGGATCAATGTCACGGGATCTCAACTTCTGTGCTTAGTGAGTCCAGCTCGGGTGCAAGACATGCATAGGCGTAGTGTCAAACTCTGCTCTATAAAGGGAGGCTTTGAGCGGGGTTTAAGGGAGAGGTGGAAGCAGTGCTTAGAGAAAGAAGCTTTAGGAGTCCATTGTTAGTGAGAATGAAGGGCCTCTGAATCAGAGGATGGGGAGAGAGAATGGGAAAATGAGAAGTAGAAATGGGTCTTCCACTCCTTTCACTCTCTCATCACACATAGCGTGATTAACAAATTTTACACAGATCCCCATGAAGTTCTTGAGAGGGTGAGTAAGTGAGTGAGTGTGAAAGGGGCTTGTAAGCCTGCAGGGTTGCTCCCCAGCATCCTCTTCTGCTGGTTCCTCCTCTTCCCCCTCCTCGCTCAACATTCTCTTTGTTTTTTTCCTTCTCGCGCTCTATATATACTTGTGCATAGTGGTTCTCTGAGTTCAGAGAAAAGAATGTGGATGATGAGAGTGCTTAGTATGGAGATCTTTCTTGAAATGATGTTGGTGGTCAGCCTGTTTCTTCTTGCTCAATGATTGAGCCTCCCTTGTAGCAGCAGAAACTTCCACTTCCTTCAGCCTTTTGAATAGTTAAGCAGGAGGAAAGAGAGGCTGTGAAGGAGAAGAAGAGGAGACCCGGAAGGACGAAGATGAAGTCAATGACTGAGAACAATGGTGGGAACAACTGGCTGGGTTTCTCTCTCTCACCCCACATGCACATGGAGTCTGCTGTGACCTCAGCTACTGTCCCAACAAGCTACGTCATGTCTTCCTCCCCTACCCCTCACCATGGCCTCTGCAGCTATGGAGGAGAGAGCATCAGCATCAATGGAGGCTGTTTCCAGTACTCTACCGCTGATCCTGCGCCTCCCTCCATGATGCCCCTCAAGTCCGATGGCTCTCTCTGCATCATGGAAGCATTCTCCAGATCCCATCCCCAAGGTAAAATCGTTAAGCGGGTGCTTCTCGAAAACAATTCCGAGTAAGATTTTCCATGAAGGTAGTAACTTTCTGGTGTTTCTTGAAGGGATTCTACCTCCTCCAGCTCCGCCGAAGCTCGAGGACTTCCTGACTATTGGAGGGCCCCACCACCAACATAGCTGTGGAGGGGGGAGAGAGGCAATGCCGTTGAGCCTCGACACCATCTACTACCCTACGATGGGAGACCTGGGAGGTGATGGCTTGTGCCTGAGGAACTGGGTCGCCGTTGGCAGAGAGTACGAGCACAGCATCGAGAGCAGTGGGGCTTCTGCAGTGATCGGGTGTGGAGGTGTTGAGCTGCAGTCGCTGAGCCTGTCGATGAGCCCTGGGTCACAGTCGAGCTGCGTGACTGCTGCCCCGAGCACCCAGCAAATCTCGGCCTCCAATGAGACTGTTGCCGTAGACAATGCCAAGAAGAGAGGCCTCGACAAGGTCGGTCAGAAGCAGACAGTCCACCGAAAGTCTATTGACACTTTCGGGCAGAGAACTTCTCAGTACAGAGGTGTTACCAGGTAAAAAGTTTGATCTTTTCGTAGTTTCTCTATGCGTTTTATCCTTCACATTTGCGTGGTAATGTAGTGGTAATGTTCATCGTCACCAGGCATAGATGGACAGGGAGATATGAAGCTCATCTGTGGGACAATAGCTGCAAGAAAGAGGGGCAGACTAGGAAAGGAAGACAAGGTAAGAACATAATAAAAGCAGATTTATCTGATTTAGAGGAAAAGAAAGAATTCCTGTGTCTGTTTTTTCTTTTTTATTCTTTTTTTAATGTAGTAGATCGCCTCTTTGATCTTATTCTGCACTCACTTGTAAAAGTTGAGTTGTTTGAATGATAAGACCAAAGTGTGTGCATTAAATATTGGAGTGCTCTGAGATTATTCATTGGGCCTGAATGGCCTCGTGGGAGTGCGTTTGCGTGGTGTTATCTCCTTCCTTGCTGATGCAGCTCTTGTTTATTTCTCTCTTCATGAGCTGATTGTGTTTTTCTTTGTGATGTTTGATCCTGTTCCTGGTGACAACTCGCATCAACGATTGAACCTCGCAGTTTATTTGGGTACGCTCTGATTTCTTTTTCTCATGATCACTGGCAATTGTCGTCATTATTTGGCTCCATTGTTAGTCCTGATGACTCAAAATGTTTTGCCTTATGGTACTCTTCAGGAGGTTATGATATGGAAGAGAAAGCTGCTAGGGCTTACGACCTTGCAGCTCTCAAGTACTGGGGACTATCGACGCACATAAACTTTCCGGTGCAGAGAACTGCTGATTTTTGTCTAAGCTGGTGTTCGAGCTTCTGAAAGATGTCTAACCTTGGGCATTTTTGAAAATGTCTGCAGCTGGAGAACTACCAGCAAGAGTTGGAAGAGATGAAGAACATGAGCCGCCAAGAATATGTCGCCCATCTCAGAAGGTACAGTATTTCATTGTTTCAAACCATTGAAATCAGCTCCGTTCTGGAAATGGTCCAAATGTGTCGTGCTGATATGAAATCTCTCTGCAGGAAAAGTAGCGGGTTCTCAAGGGGCGCTTCAATGTACAGAGGGGTCACAAGGTTCTTACTCTCTCTTCTGCTGCACCTACTGCACTTGTCCGTTATTCTGGGCGTTGAACTGGTAAATTAGAGCATTTTCACACTTGTTTGACGCTGTTGTTTCTCCTCTCTGTTTTCCTCCACTTGCAGACACCACCAGCATGGGAGGTGGCAAGCCCGGATCGGGCGGGTTGCCGGAAACAAGGACCTCTATCTTGGAACATTCAGTACGTTATCCCCTGGTGCACTGTTTTTGTTAGCGGTTTTACCTTTCTGATGTTGAAACAGTAGATGGCACATCTCAGAGTTCTAATTGCTACCCCATGTTCCCACTATATCTTACGGTTAATGTGAGTTTCTCTTCCGAGCTCAGTTTGAAACACGGTGGACGTTTTTCTTGGTAAGAATACGTTGTGGAAGAAGAGGGACAAGCGAGCTTCATGAATAATCTATGTAATAGCTTTTCAGTTTTAAAGAAGATTCATGGGTTCATAAGGGGGTAAGAAGATATTCTACTAGGATAATTGAATCGAATACCCCCTCTTGAATCCAAACTAAAGGAGAGTCATTTTCTCAACAGCTTTCCTTTGTGCTTCCTCTCTTTTGTCGCTGCTGACTAAAGCTTCAGCGTGTTTGCTTTTATAAGGCTGTGATTTCATTTCCACTTTTACCCTGATACTCTGATCAGCGTTTCACTTTCCCGCAAGGACCAGTCTCTCCATCTCTGTAGGATTCAAATGAAGATATAGACCGCGTAATAATTACTGCTTGTCACTTAATCATCGTCACTTTCAGGCACTCAAGAGGAAGCCGCTGAAGCCTACGATATCGCAGCCATAAAGTTTCGTGGGGTCAATGCTGTCACGAACTTCGACATCACGAGGTACGATGTGGAGAGGATCATGGCGAGCAACACCCTTCTCGCAGGAGAGCTTGCCCGAAGAAACAGGGAGATCGAACCGGCCAACATTGAGGCAGTTGCCGATTTTGCTCACTGTTCCTTGGCAAGGAGCGGTGTCGAAGGCATCCACAACGAGAGTAATAACGACGGGAGTGTTTTGGAATGGAGGATGGTTCCTTACAACTCCCAGCGGCAGAACCAGCAGGGAAGCAACTGCATGACGAGCTCGTACTCGGCGACGGTACAGGATCTTGCCGGGATGGAGTCGGTGAATCTGGGCCATCCAACGGAGGGTGATCATCACAGGCTCAGGGGTCCCCACTTCTCGAACCCCGCATCGCTGGTCACGAGCCTAGGCAGCTCGAGGGAGGGAAGCCCAGAGAGGGCAGGACCTGGATTGGGTTTTGAGAAGCCACCTCTTGGTTCGAAATTCATAAGCCCGCCTGCGGGACCGGTGAGTTCACCATGGTTCCCTCCCACTGCGATCTCCATGTCCCATCTGCCGGTTTTCGCCGCATGGGGAGATGCCTAAAGAGCATAAGGTGGAGTCCATTGCTGCTGCAACTGCAAGTTCCATATCAAAGCAAAGCAGAACTGATAGTTCCGCATGGGTCCTTTTTTTTTTTCTAGGGTTTTCTGCTTTCTAACCCTTTTTAGTGGATGGAATTAGGGAACCAAGGAGGGGGGGTGGGGCCAAGATTTTGTCTCTTGATCAATGTGTAGGGGGAGCTTTTGGGATAAAAAAAATTGAAGCTTTTGGCCCCGAAATGAAAAAAAAATCAGAAAAGAATTAAATGCGGCGATATCACCTTTAGCAGAGATCTTGATTCAAATATATATATATATAATATATATAGATAAATATTAATTTTCTTGATCTATAAATTTTTATCCTATTCCCTGCTGCGCAGACAAATTTATGGAAAATTTTGGTATGGAAAAACGTATGGGTGCAAAATGGAAGGAAGGAGATGTGGAGAGCAAAACCAGAAAGGGAGAGTAAGTGCCGAATGATTAAAAATTCCATGGGATATGATGTTGTGGCATAAGGGGCCTAATAATCGATGAATCCGCTTTTCCCTTTGATGGTCTCCCAGCTTTTACTAATTGTATGTGGCGCAAAGTACATCAGACCTCTCTCAATGTTCCCCGATAATTGTAAAAGATGGGGTCCCCTTTGCCCTTCCCTTTGACCGTGCCCTAAGCGCCCTCCGAGAGGTAATCCGGCCAGCTCAACCGCAAGACATCGGCCTCAAACTCGTCTCTCGTCTGTATGGATTTTGAGAGGAAATGTGGGATATGCACATCTCGAGCCATGGATCATGGACGACTGCTCCGCCCTGCAGGTGGGTGGGGTTACGTTTTTTGCAAAAATGAGGTCATGGGGTTTGACCCGTGTAGGCGTCTCATCAGCACAATCTGTGCTCCTCAATTAGCACGACACCATCATTGCAAATCCATCCTGTTTTCCTCTCATGTAATCTTCGCTTTTCCCCAAAGGTGAAGCGACGTTTGAATCAAAATAATTCAGAAAAAAAGGCAATACATTATTCAGTTTTATCCTAATTTTTAAAATTTAATCCGATTAAAATTTGATGTACATATAAATTCATAAGTTCATAAATTAGGTCATAAATTTAATAAGTTAAATCTTATATTTAATAAATAATATTATAAATAAATTTATATAATATCATAATTTAAATATAATTTATAATAAAAATTTAACATAAGATATAAATATAAATATAGTAAAATAAGTACATTATGATGAGTTTTTATCTTTGTTTTAATTTTAACTCGGTCATTTTTTTTTACCTATTCAATCAGGTTCACCGGTCGGATTGAAAATCGGTTGTTTCAACTTGAGCTGACCTAATTGAAAATGCAATTGGATCTTTTATAAGAACCGGACCAAATGAGTAGTCGATTCCCATTTGAACAAGCCAGCACGGCCCGATTTTTAAAATTATGCNCCAATTTTTTATCGGTTCAATTGGGTTCATCGGTCATACCAAGAACATGCTGGTTCAATAAAAGTTAATCTAATTGAAAGTGTAATTTGATATTTTATAGGAACCAGACCGAGTGAGTGATTGGTTCCCTATTGAACCAGTTGAATTGGCCGACTCGGCCCAATTTTTAAAACTATGATCTCAACACGGTGAAAAAGCATTTTTTTTAAAAATAATAGCGTGCATATTACGTGATACATATTATAATTTAATGAGGATGGTTGACCATAAAAATTATGATAATTTACTATCCTCCTCCGTAATATATCGAATAGTTATTAACTTGTAACATACATTACTTATGCAGAGAGGCCGCTCTATTTTTCCACCATCGGTTTAATTGTCGTGACTAATCATCTACATGACGGGTCGAAGAAACCATATTTCGTCCTGTCTGATGCCGTGTTACGGAACCAATACTGTAGTGAATCTTGAACTGCTACCGTCCGTCGGATACATAGACGCGGATTGAACCGGCTGGGGCTCATCACCCACTTATTCTCTTACTCAGCTCTCGTAAATTTAAAAAATAATAATAATAATTAATGGCTAAACGAACGCCAACCTCCACAGGGCAGACGCATCTCAAATGCAGATTAACCGTACGTCTAATCACTATCATGAGAGGACAAGGAGGCAATGATGCCGAGAAATCTGGGAAGTGAATTAACAGACAAAAGAGCGGGGCAAGAAATTAATTAAAAGTACGTACGATAAAATTTGTGCTATGCGTGCACAGATTTTCCCACTCATGAGTTAGTCAATGTTTAAACAGTGGTGGGGAAAAAAAAATACGCGTAATAATTGCTAATGACAAGAATGGGATATCGGTACCGCAACGGGGTCCACGACAATGGTGGGACCATTGGTTAACCCAAGAAAAGATCCCCATTTGCACCGCTTCTGATTTCGGTAAAATTGATTCCGGGGGGATTTTTTTTTTTCCGAGCGAAAGGTAGCGGCACCTCCGCGTCGGCGTAATCTCGGATCCGGAAGTTTAAGATCTAGTTTTCGGGGGTCATGACTACATTGACCTGACCGACTCTCTGTCGTGTCGCTGGTGCGAGTTTTGTTATGAAAAGCAAGGTATCCTATAAATCTTTGCGGACTGTATGCAGCGCCACGCCACAAGTTGAAGGGAGCTCCACATATGGATATTACTGATGAAAATATTATATATATACTCGAATAAAAATGAAATTCAGAATCCAAAAAATATATCTCTATTTTAAACAAAATTTTATATTCAAATCTTTTTAATATTAGAAATTTTACATTTTCATAAGTTAACATAATCATAATTTATCCGAGCTCTTTTATATATATATATATATATATGTATATATATATCAGGCTCATTTTATAAATATCATTTCGCAAAAGTAAAAAAAAAAAAAAGAAGAAAAAGTAGAGCTCCATGGAGAAGAAATAGGGGCATATAAAGTCGGGGGTGTTGGAGTTTATAAATGAAAAAAAAATTATCTTATTATAATTTTAGCCTAATAAGTTAATTAGGCTTAAATTTTAACTAAGTAATAATTTATTTGATTTTTAAATATTATATAGTGGACATGGAGAATAATAGGGGAACAAGCCAACAACCATAACAAGAAAAAAGATCGGTATGCCCCAGTCATGATCATGAAGATCAATGGTCAAAAAAGTCGCAATTTCTTGGGGGGAAAGATGGGTAAAAGTGGATGGGTAGCTTGACAAATCCTTGATTAAACAAAAGAAAAGGGCAATGGGATTTGCCACTTGCAAGGCTTCAAAATGTTTCGAGTATAGTCAACAAAAATGATTACATTTTCTTCTTGTTGTTGTTGTTGACAGGCTGGGTTCGATTAATCGCAATCCGACACTAATGTACAAGGAAGAAGGGACGTGATGTTCGATTGCACGAGATTCATCATTACACACGCATTAATGCTGTCGTTCCAGGACAAGATAAGAAAGGGTCCATCGAAGGAGAGCACCGTCGTGCACCCTGACAAGTGAATGGGAGAGCACTTAGCGGGGGTTTAAGTTTTGGGCTCGCGAAGGATTGCCATTCTGAAGGCTCGAGGCTAGAGCAAATCAACAACACCGGATTCTCGGACCCTTTGGAACCCGCAACTGCCTGCATGAAGGTTGATTAATCAGTGCGTAATTCGGTGAAACGCGGTGGTGTCCAGTAAGCTTCAGTTGGTAATCTCCAATCATTTGCAAATGCCATTATGGTGTCGTTAAAAAGGCCAATCAATAATAGGGTGGAAGGGCATCTTGCTTGGCTCCAAGTGGGACTCACTGTTGACTCTGTGATTCAAAACTTGCTCCGAATTCGAACAATCGAAAAATCCCTACTTCAGTTCCGAGTTTTAAGGTCGGTCGGTCTTTTCTGTTGGATGAAAAGTGAATGGTTATAAAATATTGAATAGCATACATATATATATATATATGTGGATAACATATGGAAACGGTGTTATAATGATTTTAGCATGTTCCCTCTCTTCTTGCATTCAAGAAACAAGGTTGAAGTTCGCAGGCTGTCCCAAGACAGACTACATCGGGTTTCGATAAGATGTGCGCACCTTGACCTCTTTTCCAGCCCGCCTGTGTGTGTTTCTGACCGACCGATCCCGGACACGGCCAGAAGTCAAATTGGGTAAAGATAGCAGCATGCTGCCACCAGGATCCTGTGGGTTTTTACGAGGATGGTGTAACAATGGGTTAGCAGTCCCAACGAAACAATGTTCTTCGTGACAGACAGATCACATGCATGAGATATGTCGCAGTTAGTTGGAGTAGGTGCTGACTCGCTTGATAAATCTATATGTCCGTCGAATTATGTCCCTTTCTCTGTCTGGATGACAAATCCAAATTGAAGTATGTGGGAGACTCTCCCTCTCGAAGTGTCCAACGGACCGAAATCATGCCCAATCTATGCGAACCAAGTGATGAAATATCAACCGGATTAATTCTCTATATTACTGGAGAGTGTAATTGGAAGGACGAGGCATATTGTCAATTAGCAACATGGTTGCCATATACATGTACATTATATATATATATATATCAGGGTGCGAAACTGATGTGTGGACCAATAATGAGAAAAAAGAGATCTTGTGAGGATGGAATTCAGAGCCAATACAGAGTTCAGGGACCAAACTGCGAGGAAAACCGAGCTGGGGGCTCAAGGCGCAATGAGAAAAGAAAACGAAGAAGGATAAGACAGCCTGCGCGTCGTGACCGTACCTGTGCAGCGGCACTGACCACTTGAATGCATGCAAGTTCCCTTGTTTCTTATCAAATGTCAAATATTTGAATTTATGGAACATGTTGGGTATGTCTGTCCCCCACCACAGAATCTTATAGAATCCAATTTTCCACAGACATTTACTTACTAACCAGGAGAATTAGCATGTAAATAGAATACATTTTCACCTAAAAAAATTTAAATTGATAGGTAATGTAATTTCTTTTACACTTAAATTTATTAACAAGTGATCATGAACAGAGTATCCAAACTTAGATAAATTAAAATTTAATATGAATTTATAAAAAAAATTAAGCTTATTTTAATATAAAATCGTAATATAATTTGTGTCCTTTGTTATTTTTTTTTTCAAGGTTATCCTCGATAGCGACAACACGACCGGGCAGCTCTGCTTCAGAGCCCAGAGATGAACGTGCCGGCAGGCTATATGACTATATGTACCTCACATATACTTTATTCTGTGCACCCAAAACATAAAATATTATCATATTATTATGTATCTACCCAACGTGGAGAGGAATTAAGTCGGGGATGTTCGGTGCAGACGACCCTGCTATCCCTTTAGGACCAAGAGCTTACTGGTTCGATTTCATAACTTAAATTCTCATTACCGCTATGCCCCTCCCCTTCCCTTTCTCTTCTTCTTGACAAGAGGTAATTATACGCAGACTGCCAACCGAACCATCTTGTAATGTTTTCTTCCATAAGAAGGAGTTTATTAGAATTCGCTCCCACGTGACTTGGCGACCACGAGTCTAAAATCTCGAGCTCAAATCGCTTCTAACACGTCCGCTTAAAGGACATTCATTAGTTGGGTGCTATTATTATGACCGGCCCTTGAATAGGGCACCAACTTCATGAAATACATCAGGCCTGCCCAGTGCTGGGCTGGTTATTCTGTATGCGGACATGAAAATCCAAACGTTGCATGCTTCTCCTGCCTTTGTTTCAATATCTGAATCATCAAATAGGTCTAGACAATATCTTAGTTTTCTCCTCCTGCTAAAAATGGAAGTGGTCTTTCTTTTTCGTGTTTTTCGTAAAGCCAATTCTTTTGATGTATCATCTGCAATAAAAAAAAAATACACAATTAATGGAGTCGTATACATACACTATATATATATATATGTGTGTGTGTGTGTATTTATGTATAGTGCGGAAGGGAAAGACTGGGAGACCTGTTGCCGGCAATGTCAAAGGACCTGTCAACATCCCGTATCTGACTGAGAATCTATCCAAAACTTTGCCCTAAAAAGTCCAAACGCACGTTTTCATGACTATACCGTAATTAATAAGAAAATTTTTATTATCTTATATCACCGGACGGTTTAATAATTAAACCGGTTATTCAATAAATTAGTATATTTATATTCTCTGTTCTCGCCGTCCAATTTTGAGGGAATGTGCAATGTGCAGCGGGTGCTAAGTCATTGTATACGTCCACGCGGCCTCCTCCACCGGCTCGGGCGGTGGAGCTGCTGATTTGCGGCGGCTTTTCTGCAGCCGGCCAGCTAAGGGGGAGTGCCCCTTTTCACCGTTGCGGCCCACCACACTAGACCACGTACACAGGCTACGTGAATATATGTTACCTACGAAGAGAGTAGGAGCCGAGAAAGATTGACTGATGGAAGGATAGGATAGTAGTATATGGGGGGTAGGATTAGGGTTCTATTTTCTCTGCTGTGCCGCTGTAGGGGCTGATGACCCATAGCCGGAGGCATCTATACGAGGTGGCTCTACTATTCCTCATCCTTATTCAACTGACATAAGATTCGAGAAACGTCAAACTCTCTCACCTGAGGTCCAGCATTTTCACTGGACTCTTGGTCTAGGTTCAAATGTCCTCTCCCACTCTCAGATCAACTCAATTAACAATCTCCACAAAATTTGACAAGTGAACAGTCTCGGTAAGTTATCCGTAATCTTTCTTGTGCGCGGGTTTGGGATTGAATCTCATGGTGCATGTAAGGCCACATTTCATCATAAAAAAATCCAGCTATAAATCTTGAGATTCATCAAAAATTTATATAAAAAATCAACATTCTCATTTTTACACTATCAATATAAGATTTGATAAAAAAAAATAACTCCCATCTAGTTATAAAGTTGGACTTAGTAACCACCCAGGTGAAGTCCGTTGATTTTTTCCACTTTCTGAAATTTCGAAATTAAAAATAATATAAATAATTCTTAATTCTTAATAGGTCTAAACCTATTTTAGCATTAGTGATAACAGATTATATGTGCAAATTCCGGATAAGACGTTTTTTTTTTTCAATTTTTCAATCGAATCGAAGAAGTGGGGTTAGAACTAGGAAAATAACATGGATCTTTTTGTATATTTCCTAATGACATCAGCAGACAGCGATTTGACTTGACATATCCATAGTCAACGATCAGATGCTCAAGATAAGATCTGGTTCCCCTGTGATTTCCCAGCTGGCAGTGTCATTGCTGATAAATCCCTGTAATTTAATATGCTGCTGAATTTTCTTTATCAATTAATTTACTTAATTATTTAAACCAAAAAAAGAAAAAAAAAGGGAAAGGAAAAAAAATGGATATTGGATGAAGTAAACCAGCCCTTAGAAGTTTCAGTGATCGAACTACATCATCACCTCGAGACCAAAATTGTTGCATTGTTCGTTCAGTCAGAGCTCTAAAACCGAGATGCGTGTATATAGATCAATTGGAATGGTTCGATATTTTCTCACGATAAGCCAACTTGGTTCGGAGTCGGTTAAGAGCGGTTAAATTTATACGGTATTAAATACAATATTAAAAGGAAAAAGGGCATGCAGGATTTTCTTTCCGCTGCATTTGCATGGTTCTCTCGTTCACATTCTACAAAAGTTTAAAACAAGAAATTAAATATTCTCACATAATATTTCCTAAATTTTCTCGATTTCTTTGGGAACATACATCTAGGAGTGTTATATTTGACTCTTATTAATGAAGAAAGAATGAAGAGTTTTATCTATTAATGGATCGAAATAACTCCTATCCTAAGCTCGAAGGAGCGATGATGTTCGGGCGGTGTCCCGAGTAGACACTTACCCGTGGGCTTATGGGCTTGAGGCCCAATACTGTGGGCCTAGGCTTTTCTAGGCCCAGGCGACTATCGGATTAAATTAGGTTTTGAAAATAATAAGGATTTATTATGTGGGCCCATGACCACTTGTCTGAGGGAGTCGAACCCATGATTACCATGTCTGATGGGGAAAAAAAGGAATAAAATTCCATCTTGATATTTATTTAATTTTTCCACGTACAACACTAGACAACCGAACTGCAGTCGGTTCACTAAAGAGTGAAATTTTTTGGATCATGGATCTGATCATTTCGTAGGACCCAGAAGTGAGACGTTTAGGTGATGGAAATGGGTGTCTAATGGGTGATCTCAATCAAACTTTGTTAGTGTTGCTACTTTTATATATATATATATATATATATATATAATATCTTAAACAGTAACAACTTATTAATCCATCGAACAATATATTATATAATTTGGTATTTTCAAACATTGAACATGAAATATTTGAACTCTAAATTTAAGTTATTGTATGTTATTAATTTATCAATATACTGACTTTGAGGCGGTAATAGTTCTACTTAATCATTCAATATTGATAGAATAAAAAAAAGCGGGTTACATATAATATATCAATTGTGCCTAGTTCCGCTTTTTTTTCATTTATTAAAGTCACAATTAATTAAATGTCAGTCACATGACAGATAAATAGCTCTTGTTGAGAGAGCCAGCTTTCCATAAAATATATATTAATTAATAATAATAATAAAGAAAAAGGAGGAAGCCCATGCAAAGTAGAAATCTTTCCTGCAGGCAGTGGAGTTGTTGAGAGCATAGTTTTTAAAATCGGACCGGGCCAAGAACCGGTCAAGGTATGGGTTCATGGGTCGGACCGGGGGTTCAATGGGTTGAACCGTATGTTTAATAAATAATATTAATAATATAATATTCTAATAA
>CXYZ01003242.1:68900-88530 GCA_900006705.1 Sonneratia caseolaris
ACATAAAATATAAATATAAGTCTAGTAAAATAAAATAAGTATATTATAATATATTTTTATTTTTATTTTTATTTTTAAATTGACATGTTTACTCATCGGTTCAATTGAATTTATTGGTTCAAGTAAGAACCGGCCGGTTCAATCGAATTTGACCTCATTTAAATAATAATTAGATTTTTGTGAGAACCGGACCGGGTGAGTGGTCTGTTCCCGGTCGAATCGGCCGGCCTGGTCCGGTTTTAAAAACTATGGTTGAGAGGCATGGGGCTGCGGGCAAAGAGCTCCCCAGTTACTATTACCAAGAAAACTTAGATCCGTCCGAAATTGTCTTAATTTTATTATTGAGGATAAGTATAATTCTATTATTATTATAATTTTTTTAAAAAAAATAAAGTTTAATATGATAATATTATTAACATATCACAATTAAAGTTAAGTGGGTCATTTCTGTACCTTACCCCTTTTTTTTGAATATAACAAAAATCATAATAATAACGGCAAAAGAAGGTTCCTACATGATAATATTTTATTTTTTGGCTAAATAGATTTTTTTTCTCTATTTATGTTAAATTCCTAATTAGGTAACAATTCATAATTAGAGTGGGGACCACAGGGTGGCCCCATCAGGGGATGGCCCCACACGAGAGATCCAACCCAGGAGCAGTGCACGCGCGACCCTTTTATATCGTTAAACTTAATTAGTAACTCGTGAGATCGATCAAGGAATAGTTCATCAACTTAGTGCTCGACTGTTCATATGCCCCAAATCTGCTCTAATTTCCTCGGAAACCTCTGATAGCAGATGGACAGCTGGTCGTGCGGCCTGTGTATGAACCGTGCACTGAGTCCCGAGGTTTGCTATCGAGTGCATGGATACGCTATTCACTTTTTAAAACGGGGGGCCGTGAGATTCTTCGACCTATTTGGACGCGGAGATTTGGAGGGACGGGAGAGGAAAACCCCTCTGTGGGTCGAATGCTATTCCTTCAAATTCGTGCATTTACACTAATAAATCTATTTCATTCAGAAAAAAAAAATATATAATTACAATTTGGTTTAATGAATGATAAATTTAGAGAATTTTACTGATGAAAATAAGATATAAGCCAAGCTAAATTTATATGTTGAAAAATCAGCATAACACATATTTATTACAAAAATTAATTTCCTATTAGATGGAGGGTAGATTACAATCAATTAGAGGCTTAATAATTCATCGTACAATTAATTTGATGGGGGACAGCTGTTGATTTTTTGTTTCTCTTTTTGGAGGGAATGACTAAATCCTGTAATTTTTAGAAAATTTGAATTTAATAAATAGAATAGCAAAATTAATGCAGAACATCTGTATATAATATGATGTTAGGGGTGTCGAGGAAAGCAACTCATTTGACATATGACCCACTGGATTAATGAATTGGGACAGGATTAAGCCCACAATTAGGCTTAGCCCTACCGGGATATGGAACCGAATTTGGTCTGATTTCGATTTTGATGTCAAGTTCGGTGCACCATCTTAATCGTAAGCTATGCTTAGTTCCATTTGGTCGTATTTTTTCCCGTCTCCCTCCACCTCCTCCTCCTCCGATGGATGAGAGAGTGAATCTACTGTTGAACGAGATCCATCGACATGAATCGATTGAGGTGATTTGAACTTTTGCCTTTCCGTTGAAAAGTGAGATATCTAATTCGAACATTATGAATGAGAAAATTTGATTAACGTGGAAGACCCACTTTATCACGGGCAGATTCAACTCAAATATGAATAAGTTACTATTACGCCTTTTGAACACCGGGAAGCACGCCCAGAAGAGTGGGAACAACGATTCCATCCTTAAAATTATAAGAGATGCTGATACTTTTGTGCCTTGAATTTAAAATTTCATAAGTTCAGTCCACACATCTGCTTTTTCGTCTAACATTTAGGTCATTCCATTGAATGCATACGTTAAATCCTTTAATGAAATCCGACATGGCGCTGTACATTGAAGGATTTGACGGAAGGACATAAGCGTTGGGTTGGGTAGAACGCAAATGCGTGGACTAACATTGATCAAAATTTCAAACTCAGCGTACCCCAAATTTGTAGATATACAATTAAACGAGAAGAACATTAACGACCTACTAAGCATTATGTGTTATACCATTGGCACTAAGCTGGCTCTTAGGGTAATGGAGCATGCAACACAAAGATCCATACGTTTGTTAACTTGGGATTGGACTAGTAGTTCCTCACTAAATTTCAAAATGGGTTATTCAATGATCAAATCACATGTTAGGAGGGTCGACGAAAATTTTCTCAGGGATCCCAGTTCGACCATAAGCTAGTCTTGATATATATTTCGACTAATTTAGGAATATTACGTGGTGAAAAAAAAAAGCTCATATGCTTGGTACCATATAGAAAATTCAAATTAGCGGACTGCAATTTCTGTGTTAGACTCTAGCCGAAGCCGATTGGCCCGTGGTGCACGTACCGACGGGATTTCACGGTTAGTTTCAATAAATTCTTCATGGCTAAAGATCTTAAAGTCAGAAAGAAAAAAAAACATGTGAAATTAACGACCTGCTGAGCCACGACGTCGCGCTTTCACGACACCGACAGCATCAGAGTCTTCATTCCTATGAAAGGAAAGATACTGACAGAGAGCAGTCGATCGAAATTATCTCTATCCATATCCATTACACATTTTATAGAGTTAAATTCAAAATCTTTATTATATTGTAATGATAAGTTATTTTTTTCTATAAATTTAGAATTAAAATAATAATTCTCTTATTATATTTTAAAATATGTGACTCAAAAATTAAATATATAATTTTTTTAAAAACTTTGATCCAATCACGTACCAAAGAAATACTTCGCCTGTCTGTGAATACTATGCATAAAAAAAAAAAGATTATCTCTGTCTCTCTCTGTTAACAGCTGGAGTCCGTACCGGGACAAGAAGGTAATTTGATGATTAGATTCCTTTGCGGACCATATATTCCTCAGCCCTAGTAGAACTAGAGAGTGTCCCCTCGCCTCATTCATTCCAGTAGTAAAAAAAATGGAAAGCTCTGTGCTCTGCCCCTGCTCCTGCTACAATTATTTCCATTAAAATAATCAAGCTTTAGGTGGGGAAGAGGGAGAGAGAGAGAGAGAGAGAGAGATTGTCCCCATAAATTTATTCTGTGCATCGCGGCCCACTGTAGTACCTCCTGGAGTCAACTGATCAGAGCCGTACGATTTTACCCTGGCCGTCAATCAGACAGAGGATGCGCGGTCCTCCTGCTGCGCTGCATCAGAACAATCTTCTCTTGGCCTCCTGATCTACAAGTTGGATAACATACACGAGCCTTGGTTGGGGGGGTTGTGGAGGTCCATGCTGGGGATGGTGGAGCTAGGATCAGCATAACAGGGCCTGCCTTCTTCTCAAAAGAAATGAAGGGGGAGTTGGTTGGCTGTATGATATAAAATGAGTGTGTAACAGCAAATAAAGCTTCTGCTTAGAAACAGTTGGCAACTCTGTCAGTAAATAAATACAGAAACCAATTAAAGAATTGTCATATGTCAAGCAAATCAAGCAAGCTTGGCCTTGAAGGGAAGAACATCTCCCTCTCCCTCTCCCTCTCCCTCGCCTAGGAGATTATTTATTCCCGTGATACTTCTTTTTTTTTTCACTTGAAAAAGATTTTAAGCTTGAGTGGTGAATGCGGGGAAAACTTATAATTAAGGAAGCTTTCATTTTAGTGGGTCAAACAAGACTGAATTTGAATTAATTGGAATTGTACTGTCAAACCAAAAGAATTGCAAAAAGAAAAGTGGAAGTGTGAAGCAATTTGTTAGAATAAAGCCATCATGGAGATGGGGTAAGATAACTTGACCAAAGAGTTTAGAGAGAGAGAGAGAGAGGGGGGGGGGGGGGTGTATGCTTCATTAGAGTTTCTGTAATAATTCATCCACCAACAGGAGCAGTTGGCACTTGGCCGCAGTAGTTGTTAGTGTCTGTCAATAAATAAAGATAAATGGGGTCTCTTTAGATTAGCATAGCCGGTCAATTCGGCTCAAGGCTTTCTTTGCTTTCTCTCTCTCTCTGACTATCAATCTTCTCCATCACAGCTCTCAGCCTCTCTGCCTGCTGAAGAATTGAAATTCTCCTGTCATGGTTTCTCTTGGTGGCTTTTAAGCAGAGCATCCAAGGGGCGTTTTTTTCCCCCCATTTCCAAATTTAGGAGGGCGACTGAGCTGAGGCTCCGCATACATTAAGTTGTTTCGCAATTCAGGTTTAGGGCTTGAGATATTCTTTTAGCCTTTTCGTGTGTCCATCAGAGAGAATCTTTAAAAGGGTGTCTGCAAAATCCCGCTTTCCCCCCAAATTCCCGGGTTTCCTCTCAATGGTCTTGCCTCGAGATATAAACAAACGGTCAGTTGTTCGTCTCTTCATTACCTTTACAACTCCAGAATTATCTACTCCTTTTGGTTTGGTGATTGGCATATTGGGTCCTTGTTGGCGAACGTATATTTGAGGTCTTTAGCTCGTCAATTAGCACAAGAAGAGAAAGGGAATATTGTTTTCTGAGTTTTCATGGGTTGAGCTGTTGTTCACTCAATGTTATTGTTCCTCTTACCGCGCTTTATGCTCTGAAAGGTTCGCTTTCTTGTCTCTAGGGGGCATTTCTTTTCCTCTTTCCAGTGGGCTTGAATCTTGATCCCAAGTTTATTTCCTCCCTTTTTCTGACAGAATGGAACATAGAACAGGCCAGCGGAAGCTGGTACTCTCTAGATATTGTGCCTAATGTATTGGATTTCCTTCAACTTTGTTGCCTCTAATTAATGCTGCTGAAATTGAACTGATTGATAGAGAGAGACAGAGAGGGAGAAGAGAGGTGTTCACTTTTCCTTTTAGCTTCTCAATTCTGTAAAGCTGCCCAAAGTTGCTTCCTTCTTGTTGAGTCCTGGTTGAGATTTCACTGCCAGCAAATTCTGGTCAAAACCCACTTTATATCTTTCCGTCATTATCGTCTAGTTTTCTTCACCCTCAAGTGTTCCTTTCCATCCCCAGTCCCATTCATTCCCACAGTAGATTAGATTTCTAAGTTCAAGACATGGATGCTTGTGATGGTGGAGAAATGGGATTCCAAGAAGAAAGTAATGCCGTCACAAATTGTGAGTCCAACCCAATTTCTGAGGAAGTCTCAGTAATGGCAATGAGCTCAATGATGATGATGCCTAAACCTTCAATTGTGCACCACGATCCTTTCTTCAGCTCGGGTTGTGACCCGCTTTCTGCTATGACTCAGGGCCACCAGAATTTTGGTTGTCCTCAGGGTGTTTCTCACAGAGACATTGCCAATTTCCCTTTTCCTCCTGTTCCTCTCTGGGAAAATCAAGGGATCACCCCACACTTGGCTAATTATCCACCTCCCAATTCGGGTTTTGTCAAGATGGTGCCAAGGCCTCCATGTTCCGTGAGTAGGGGCTTGCCTGATATGATGGGTCCCATGGGGCTGGCCCAGTATGGTCCAATTGCTATCCCTGGGACAAGTTATGCTTTGAATGTGGAAGGTGGTGCTAGTGAAGGGGCTCAAGACAAAGGTGAGGAGACCCTAAATTCCCCTTCTGCTGAAAGGAGAAGGAAGCGCACGCCTGACTCCAGCTCTCCGCATGAACCAAATAAGGTAACTATAGTTATTTGAAATCGAGCTTGATGTTATTGGATGTGCTCTAACAGATCTTAGTTTATGTGTCTTCATTTTGGATTATGTAATAGTGCTGTTATTTGGATAATCATTGCTTCTACCTTGTGCGACAGAGTAATGAAGGGGAGTCTCGGACAGATCCTTCAGGGGATACCTGTGATGTTCAGAGAGAACATCATGAAAAGAAACAGAGAACTGACCAGCTGGACAGAACAAACTCTCGAGGCAAGCAAACTAAAGAAGATTCTAATGGTGGAGAACTGCCCAAGGAGAATTATATTCACGTCCGAGCTCAAAGAGGCCAAGCTACAAACAGTCACAGCCTCGCAGAAAGGGTAAAACATATAGATTTTTTTCTGCAGTTAATGAAAAAAGATTCTCCACGCTGTTGGAATTTTGGTCCTTGTGTTGAAATTGTTTCTGCTGTCAGGTGAGAAGAGAGAAGATTAGTGCAAGGATGCGAATGCTCCAGGAGCTCGTCCCGGGATGCAATAAGGTGGCTAGATTATAAATGCTCCAGCTTCGGTAGTATGTAATCTTCTTATTCCTGAATGTGGGCTATTATTAACTGTGTCACTTCTTTGGTTTAGATTACTGGAAAGGCCATGATGCTTGATGAAATCATCAACTATGTGCAGTCATTGCAACAGCAGGTCGAGGTATACCCTAGAAAATCGGAGCACCACAGCAGTTTCTCTTTATTGTGTCACATTCTAAATGTTTCAAATTGAGATGGAATTGGGTCCTAGTGTTTTAATTCGATGAGAGGACAATTATCTGTGGAAGGACAGACATTAAACCAGTTGAGAGATCTTGGTGAATGTTCAACATCTCTCAGAGAAGGAAGAGTTTATATGGGCATTCCATGGATTCTGTTCTCATTCTGTTACTGGAATGACATTATGATCTTGACATCTAATTAAATTATTGGCTTTGCAGTTTCTGTCAATGAAACTTGCCACTCTACTTCCAGATCTGAGCACTGACTTGGAAAGGGTTCTGTCAAAAGAAGTAAGGAAAAGGCTAAAAGTTCATGAATCAACCCCATTAAACAGTTATTGTCACTACTTTTTCATGGAATTTGACATTTCACATTCTGTTGCTTAGATTCTCCAAGCACGAGGTAGAGATTCAGTAGCTCGTGAGCTAGGTCCTGGGACAGGTCCTGCTCTCCCTTACAGTAATACACTAGGAAATTTTCAGGGTGCTTTGCCCAGTACGAGTCAATATCCCTCCTTATCTCAGGTTAGTTATTAAAGGATTTGTATAATTAATCCTGTCCATGATAACATTTGAGAATGGCTTCTGGTGTATATTTTCAAGACACAAGACATATTTGAGAACAACTTGAAAACATTGTTTTGAACAGATCAATGAGTTATAATTTAACAGTTATCAGATTTTAAAATCATTTCCAAGCACCCTGTAATTGTTCTGTGGTAGCTCAGTCGATTTCCCCTTTTCCCTTTAATAAAGCACTTTTGGTGATAATACCCAACTATATGAAGCCTAATATGTTCTTACCATTTCTCTCTTCTCATCACAGGTGCCATTAGCGAACGAGCTCCAGACTCACTTCCCAATGGGTTTCGATTCCACTTCCGCAATTGACATATTAAAACAAAATGGCAATATCCTAAGCCCCATTCAATTCTGAAAATTTTATGTATTGCCTGTCTAGTTCTGCATTGACATAGGATTCACTATTTTTTCAACAGGGAGACTCAAGCTGGAGCAGTGAATTCTGAAACATGGGGAGAAGGTCTAATTCTTTTCTGTTGACAGTTTCTGACAGCAGATTTGATCCAACTGAGTATAGGTGGGAGACACCAAAGGTAAAGCAAAGTTATTTAAAATAATAATAATAAGGAGAAGAAAGGAAAGGGAAGGGGCTGTACAGATTTATCAGCTCCTAATTGTGTGTTTCTTCAGAGTTTTAGTTGAAGAAAATGAAATGGAAATCTAGCTGATTGCCATGTATATTTAGACAGCAGAGACTGGATCTGGTTGTTGAATGAAGATTTATGTATTTATCCGTTTATTTTGATTATGGTATATATTAGAGCTCAGATGACTGTGACTTTCAGCAGAAAAGAACATGCAAAACAGAAGTGGCAAACCACAGAGAAATGGAGATGGTGCAATTGTATTTCCTTGATGTGAAATTAACATGTTTGATTCGGTCATTTTTCATGCCCCTCTGTTGCACACTCTTCCTATACTAGGCTCGTTATTAGCAACTGGAAAACAGTAAACTATGACGACCAGTGAGAAAGTTGTATATTGCTGCCAAGAAAGCATTTGAAATATGAGAAAATTGGAGAACAGTGAAAAGAGAATTTGAAATTCCTTTTTTTTCTTCGTAAATGTCCCTTTCCCCTTCTGCTATTTCATCATCTTAAATTCAGAATTCAAGAATGTGCTTGGGAGTCAAGCTACACAGGGAAAAGTGGAAGTCTGATGGTTCTCGAAAAGATCTCTGGTTGATGTTTAGAGGCTCGCTCATGTCGGAATTCTAATTTGTACTATGTTTTTTATTCTCTGCTGCTGATCTTCCAGCTTTTTGAGAATAATTGCCTGTTCTCACCAGAAATCTACAGAATTTTGTGCAGAGCTAATTTATCTGCATGGATTTCAATTCAAATGTCAGTGTAAGATTCAACTAATCAGACAAAAGCTTTCGAAAATTTAGAGCAAAAAAAATGAAAAATTTTCTTTGTAAGTTGACTGCAAGAATGGTTGAACCCCAACGCACCACGAGAATCTACTGCTCTTGCTTAAAATGTCAGCAGATTACAGGTTGTGATCTTGGAATCCATCTTCTGTGCAAGTTAAGCCCAAGCTTCCATACAGCAAACTATATCTGGTGCAATCACAGGTACAGTTACTCTTGAGATAAAAACAACTGAATGTTTTCGTCATCTGCTAAAAGGGTTTTGGCAATCATCCATCTTCACTATTACTTTGTGGAATTTTTGGTTGAATCATCTGGATAAAGAAATAAATAAATATACAAACCAGGGACAGAGATCACGAGAGGTGGTCCTGCCCTTTCTTCATCACCATAAGTTCTGGTGAGCCCTCACATAAATCCATTTCACAAGAAACGGATGAGGCAGAAGGGATGAGCTCCCTGCCCCCACAAGTCTCTCTCTACAACAAAGAAAAAATCGGAGACAAGACCTGGACATTAGCAGGGACAGTCTCATGTGCAGCATCTTCTTGCTTATCTGGCTTCTCTTGGCAAGGCTTTTTGTCTAATCGACATTGAGCCTACCAAGCTTAGATTAATGGTAAAACCCTTCAAATCATAAATTTTCTTCATCCACTGTACTTGATATGAATATCTTGTTCAAGAATCTCAATGAGCTCATGTTGGTTGTTTGCGAGGCTTTGATGATGATGATGATCAATTCCATCCTTTCCCCACACCACTTTAAATGCCCTTCCAATCTTTTATAGGGTACACCATCTCAATTCAGCCATTAACATCTTGTCTCTGTGCATCTGCAAAACTTTTTTAAAAATTATTGTTCCAATTTCTGAAGGAATTTCACGGGGGTAAGTACCTCTTCGACACACAAAGCTGCTTCCTTCCTTGCAGATTCCCCAGACACAGTTCAGGAAATCATCCTAAGAGCTTGGATCAGAGACTAAGGATGCTGTTCGATTTTGCCTGTCTGTGATCTCTCTCTCTCTCTCTCTGCTTTAGTGTCTGCGAGAGAATTCTCCTAAGTTCAGACAGGATGGTCATATATATAAGATGCTCAGACTATTTGGTATAACTAAGATCATTGGGTGTAAGGACTCATAGTTCATGAGGAACAAACAAGCACAATGCCGAGCTTCTTCGATTTAAGAATGTCACTGAAGATATTCAACACTAGACAGCGCATCATCATGCTTTTCACATGTTCATATATAGGAACAGATGGGAGAGCATTCTCCGGCAGCCCCAATTCTGTCATCAGAAGGGAGGGGCCAACGATCAAATTTGGTTAATGACGGAGAAATGGAAATAGTTGCTGTAAATGGGCAATCTTGGGGCTCGAATATGACTGAGGTAGAGGAATGTACCGTCTTGAAGCACCAACTCACACGGCAACGATTTGCGACTTGATTTGGAGAGAGAAATAGCACGCATGTTAACTTTTGGAAGATTGAGGAAATTACCGAAAAGAGGATAGAGAGTGTCGAGATGAACAGGCAAGTTAGATCTCCAATATATGGATATTACTTGGAAGAAAAGTTGTTCTTACAGAAGAATAAACACAGAAACGAAAGAATAAAAAAAGACAATAAAAGATAGAGGAATAAACAGAGGGAAGAAAACCTTACAACCACCAACAAAGGCATCACCATCCTCTAAATTGTACCTGAACCCTGCGTCTCCCTATCTACAACCACTGTCCAATCTTCTGTCTGATACACATCTCCACTTTCTTGTATATAATTTGGTGTGGGTCCGGAGAGAGCTGAAATACTAGGAGACTCCAAGAGGAAAAGTTTCAAACTCCTTGTTTCGCCGTTCTCTTTCGTCTCAACAGCCTTCTACCATGAGCCCGTGCCCGGAATATTAACTCATGTCTAAGAAGTTCCATAGTTCATCCTATTACTTTTGAACAATTCTATGACTGGTCTCATTCGACCTGCTCACCAATCAAGTCTAGCCCGACGAGTAGGAAGGATATCCCCTGGAACAGCAAGAAGTAGAAGTGTATTCCCTGAGCTGATAAGAGGCTCCTTGCTGAAGCCGTGAGGAGAAGGAATGCCAGCAAGAGTTCCTTCAGGTAGATCCTATTGTGCTTCTTCTTCCGAGAAGCCCTCTGTTCTTGTTGCTGTATCTCCTCTTTCATCTGCCCTAGGTCGGGTACTGACACTCCTCTGTGGTGCTTGTTGGGCTCCTTCTCAATGAGGCCAGCAAGGTCACCCTCAGAGGATCTGCCCGATTTCTTTGTCACCACCCACTCATATGCGCTCCCAAGCTGAAACAGGCCTGAGATCATCGCATTGAATTTGGTGACTGACATGGTGTTCTCAAAGAGGAGATAGGGGACGATGAAGGGGAATGATTTTGGAGCTGGGAGGATGTTAAGGAAGGACATAGTTGCAGGAATGTAGCAGACTACCCACGCTGGGAGCTCCGCCTCGGGGACAAACATTGTCATTGGAAGGATTATGCAGAAAAGGGTGAAGGAGTAGAATGGCAGGATCAGTTTCCGGAGCAAGAAGAACAGGAAGATCAGGTTGAATTTCTTCCATACGCTGATCTGCAGTATTACAGATAAAGTAAAAAAATAGAAGGGATCAGAATCTATCCAAATTGTTTTCCTTAACATGCAAAGTTAAAAGCAGTAAAAGCATGAATAGCAAAAGCAGCTCCTTGACAAATGAAACATTTCGTAAAAGCAGAATATGCTGAATTCCAAATTTGTTTGTGCCATTTGAGTTGGGGGATCTGATAAACTTTCGAGTTGTATATGTTCATATTCATGAAAATTTGGGAAATATAAAAGGAAAAAGTCGGTTCTATTGCACAGTACAAGACATTTCCACAGGAAGAGACGTGGAAAACCTTTTTCAGGTCCCTTGAACAAACAGGACATGAAGACAAATGCCAAATGCATGACTTTGACCTAAAATAAGAAGCAATGAAGATTAAACTTTTCTAGAGAGAGATTGGGAGAGGGACAACCTTGGACCGAATGATCGCAGGCAGACATAGCCGAAACAACTGCATTGGACCCGAATGCCACCGGTGCTGTTGTTTCCTATAGGCTTCATAAGATTCCGGTAACTCACATTGGCACTAAAAACAAAAAGCAGAAGACTGTCACAATCAAGACTAGTTCAGGATCCTGTATCCTTTTTTTAGATGAAAGAAGTTCAGATTGGGATTGATACCTCTACATCGTTAAGAAACACAAATTTCCAGCCATGTAGATGGGCTCGGACGGCTATATCCATGTCCTCAACAGTTGTCCTTTCCAACCACCCTCCTGAATTCTCCAATGCCTTAATCCTCCACACACCCGCCGTGCCGTTGAACCCAAAAAAATTAATGAAAATGCCATTCACTTGCTGCTCCACCTCAAAGTGGAAGGCGAGGTTAATGTTCTGTAACCTAGTCAGCAGATTCTCATCTTTGTTCACAAAGGACCATCTCGCTTGTACCAGTCCAACTTCTTCATTATCCTGCATAAGCATGGGATGCCAATTTTCACACATCAAAACAGTTCCTGGGCTCAATCAAGTCCCGAACAAACAATGGCATCATCAGCGACTTCCTAGAATTGTATCAAATTGGAAATTCGACAACCGCTTCAGTTGAAAAGAAACTTCTAGCGGAGCTTAACTGGGCACCACAATTACCCTTGAAAGCAAGGAAGTTAGAGCTATCTTTTCACGAGGTCCATGTGAGCAGCCAAAAAATGAAACCAAAGCATATTGCCAGAAATTCATATGCTGTTCAACGACTCAATCGCTGAGGTTTGCAGAAAATTTGAAAGTGTTCCAGTTCTTTAGAAATTTGAGAAACATATTTACATATGATCAATATCGTTTAGGACAAATATTTCCTAATTTATATAGGATTTGAATTGACAATGTGGACATAGTTCTGAAATTTAACTCAGAAGGCCTGGAAGGCCGTAAGAAACAAGCCAAAAATTCCTGCCACCCGAGACATGTTCAAACATATACCTTGAAGTAAGGAATGGTTCGTTTGAGGAAGTCAGGGGTGGGCTGAAAGTCAGCATCGAAAATGGCAACAAACTCATAGTCCTTGACGTAACTGCAATTCATGGCAGACTTCAGATTGCCCGCCTTGTACCCTTCCCTAATCACTCGGTGTCTGTAAATTATATTGGCTCCTTCTTGTTGCCACTTCTGCACCTCCTCCTTGATCAGCAGCTGTGTCGTCGGATCATCCGAGTCATCCAAGATTTGAATCAGCAGGTTCGGCTTTGGCCAATCCAAGTTGCATACAGCGGCAATTGATTGCTGATACACCTGAACCAACATCGTGAATAATCAACATCGTTATCATCACATGTTTGATTCTAGCAAGCAAACAAAGAAAACTTTAGGGTCAAAAGATGGAATTGAATAAATTAAGCTAAACCGTTCAATTATAGTAAACAAGTAACAGTGAGTCCGAATTGCCAATACAAAATGGCACCATCATTAATGGCTCCCACCCATCACACACACACAAAAGCACCAAATTATGCACCGACAGCATCCGATTTTTAATCTTCGGTCAAATTCAATTTCAGATAAAACCAGAGTGATGTGTTCAAGATCGCGGTGAAGAAGAAGATACATACCTCCTTCTCATTACACATGGGGATTTGGACGAGGACCATAGGGAAGTACCCAGACTGGCCATTCTCAGGGTCAGATACGTCTGCTTTGACCAAGGGCTTGATCTTCTTGAACCGAATCCAAAAGCAGCCCATGCACAAAACGAGCCTGTCGAGGCTCTGGACTAGGAAGAGCACAATGCACAAATTGGCGAGGAACTGCAGCGGTGGAGCGAGGTACTCCAACCGGATGATTACCCACTTCGAATACAGCGAATTGAAGGCATCCTTCACCCCCAGCGGCGCGGTCAACAGGTACTGCCATTGCGGGGCCACCCCTAAATGCCACCCCTTGAAGTAGGCGGCGCCCTCGAACCCCAGCAGGACGAGGGATAACCAAAGGAAAACCTTTATGCAGGAGTAGAACCTCGATTTCAGAGCCGGATTCTCGGCTTCCCGGGCGTCCTCCGCCGAGGAAGAGGGGTGGCCCAGCTCGGTGGGCTCCTGGTCGTCGTCATGGTCGGTACGCCCGGAAGCGACGCGGCGACGGATGGCGGAGGCAAGGCCGAGAGCTGCGGCGGCAAGAGAGGTGAGGCAGCCGGCGGCCCGGTGGGCCTTAAGTAGTAGCACCCAGGTGAGCTGCCGGGCGTTCTTGTTTCGGGCCTTGTCGTGGCGGGAGATGGGGTCGGAGGAGAGGAGGAAGTCGTCCTCGGAGGGGCTCTCCAGCTCCACCAAGGCCCAGTTCGGGTTCTCCATCTTCACCACCACCGGTGTCCCCTTGTGCCCCTTCCTCGCCCACCAATGAAACGACGGTGCCATTCCCGATTCCTACTTCCCTGAATCGATCTTCTAATCGGCCAAAACAAGACGAGCCCAACTCGAAAAATTGGAGATCAAGACCCTGGTCGTCAGAGAATTTTCTCCGGCAGGGCTACAGTCCGCCTGATCCCATTGTCGGGTGGACAGAACCTCCGCTTCTGTTTCTGGAAGAGAAGGGGAAGAAATGGGCGGAGGAAGGAACAGAGCAAGGCGTCTCTTCTCTTCTCTCCTCTCTAGATCACATTGACGATGGAGGTAGAGAAACTTATACAGAGCGGATATAGATAATGAGGGCGGAAATGGAGTAATGTGACTAAACAGAGATGAGTCCAAAAGATGCTTTTCCCATTCAAATACAGCTTGCAGGGAAGTGGGGAGAAATGGGAAGAATAAGAGAGAGCGTGGGTGATATGCAGGGAAATTTTGAAGAGGGAAGAAGGGAGAGAGAAGGTCGGACGGAGAACAGCTCAACACGTCTCTGGATTTGATTCCAAAATTCGACCGATTAATTAAAACATTGCATTAAAAAATCTTCTTTTCCTCTCCTTTTTTTTTCCTTTTCGACAGTAGAGAGAGAGAGGGAGAGCAGAGCAGAAAACCAGAGGAGGCAGCACGTTGTCCCCTGCGTCAATGTCGAACACAACCTTCCCTAAATAGCAGATTTTGATCCATTTTAACCACGTTTAACAGCACGAACCCTGTAATTTCCCTCTTTGACATATCCACCATTGCTGTAGGCATGGAAAAATCTTTAACAACAGAGGCAGAACATGAGAATAGAACGTCTCAGACAAATCCGGCGCTCACCTCAGATCGTCTTCCCACTTCTTTTTTCCTTTCCCCCCCGTCCAACTACTCCCCCTAATGGTTTAATAAAAACGGCACCAACCCTCTGCAGTTGCACAAGCCCTCCTCTAACCCCGGCAAGGAAGCATGGAATCAAGACAAGGAAAGAGCTATCAAGAAACGCAGAGATTTCTTCCCTTCCCCGCTTGCAGAAAAGAAGAAATAAGACGAATGTGCTGCAGAGGATCGACGAGATGAGAGGAGGGAAGTGTCCGAGAAGTTGGAACGAGGCCTCAAGATGGGGGAATTCTGTTTCTGGGTTTGGTCTTATTTGTCGGTGTCCGAAAGCGGATCAGGAAGAAAATCTACGTGGAGGATAATCTTGATTTGCCTCCTTTTTCTTTCCCCTTTTTTGGGATAACTGTATCATTATTAACCTCATCTTCAAAATTTTGTGGTGGACCATGAACATATCGTATCCAATAATCGAAGGTAATTCCAACATGAAGTCTTAATCTCAATAAACTGCATATGAGTTTTGTACAATTGCACCATGGCATTCATCGTCTTGCGAGTTGACCACCAAACACGTGCTCTATCTTGTTTACTTGAAGTTGGCCTTCAGAGTTGACCGACTAAATCAAATCGTCGCCAGCAAAATGGAACATAGATGGAGAAGTGAAGAGAAAAGCAAGTATTCGGCTAAAAACTCCCCAAAGAAATTCAGAAATAGCTCTAAATCATCCACCGGACGACAGATATCACAAAACGAGCTCTCGCTATGTATTGCCGTACCTCCTCCACATCCGACCAGAACCCACGGAGCTGAGAAAGTTCAGAGGGGTAGGAACAGCTAGCAATCCGGGCCTCTACTGCTCTCACCATCTTAGCTGATATGAAAATTCTAACCGAGCTCGAATATCTGAATCTAGTATAAATTAGATGAATAGTTATTTTTTAAAATAAAATATTAAATATTTTAAATAATCACGAGCTGTGTGCCTGGACTGCGCCAATTTTTCCCAAAGCCACCTTGCGCATGCGGAGAAAGGTGAAATAGTTGCGCTTTGATCTATCATTTTCGTGGGCACCTCTCCTCTTCTTCATCGCCCTCCAGTCTACCACCCCTACCTTCCTCTTCCCCCTTCTACAGTAACATCACTCGGCGCATTTCTATCCCGATCGATCTCGTACCGGTAACCCATCGCACAGGCCTCGGGGAGAAAGCAGGATGACCACATTAATGTATCGCCCAAATCTCAATCGATAGATACAGGACGATTATGGTGACAAGGACGACAAGTTACGATGCCCTTTTCCGGTTATCATCTGTCTCCCATCTGCCCGGCAAGTAAACGTGACGACAAGCACACGAAGTGGTAGGGAGAGAGGATCTGTCCGTCTTCTTGCACGATCGATCATGCTTACGATTTTATGAACTAGGAGGATTATATCCAGTTTCAAAATAGGTAATAATTCAACCTCTTATAAAAAAAAAAAAAAATCTCAATCTGGATTGTAACATAACCATCATGAATTCCCGAATTCTGACCAGCACTCGAACATCGTTTGGTAGGCGGCGGGGGGGAAAAGAGAAATTATGTAATCATTTATTGAATGCAAAAATCGATAATAATAATAAAAAAAAACAACAAAGAAAAAGTTACCCACCACGGGGGAAGGGTTCTTACTATGACTAAAATAGTAAGAGTTTTTTTTCTTTCTATTTTAATGTTTTCTACTAAATAAAATTATTTTTATATATTTAAATAATATAAATAAATAACATCCCAACCAATGAGATTTAAGTAAAGGAAAATTGGGAGCACTCTCTGTCCTTCACCTTTCTTCCACAACTTGCACCCTTTCGTCATAAATAATAATAATAATAATATCTTATTTTTCTTCCTGCCCACTATACTCGTTGCTTCTATCATCTCAAGATGGTCAAGAAGATGTTGCTGTGGAAGGTCGGATGACATTAAACTTGTGAATTCCGAATCCAGACTGGCCATGGTTCGGTCGAGCTTTGCCATGCCGAACGTAATTTTCCGAGCACCGATTACACCGGTGATCGATGCCTCCTTCAACTTCACTGGCAAGCTACGAGGCTAGTAGCTACGTTACACGGTCGTGGATGCATCACAGGTAATAATTACTCGTGCTTTATATATTTCTATTTTGTGGAATATGAGCGACCTTTTTTTAACTTTTTAAATTTCGGAATGAGTGTTAAAGCTAAAAGGGTGATTACCTGATTTAATTAACGCATTATTAGCCATCTCAAAGAAGCAATCATGGCGTGGACCACAATAAATCATTTAATTTGCACATATACATACCTTTGAATGATGTCATTCTTACTTTCAAAAATTACTTCATATATCATACAAAATTCAATATTCATTGATGGTTAAATTAAAGGAGGAGGAAAAAAATGAAGGGTATGATAGTAAATTTATAAATCTATACGTCTATCTGCCCTGGACACCAAAAGATTCATAATAGGCGGAAACTTCAGGCAATTATTATGGGATCGATTTATAGTTAATTTTGTTATTTAGGGCTATTTTTAATCTTTATTATTATTATTATTATTATTATTAATTAGTTGGACGAGAGAGATGTAGATGAGCAAAGATCAGTTGACCATTAGAGGGTCAAGGTGGGATGCGAAGCTAATTGATTTCACATGATCAAGATCAGATCAGTCAACCTCACCTGACCCACCACAGACAGTTCATTAAATTAGCCTTAAATAGCTTATAGGAATGTGTTGAATTGATCTAACTTCCCAAACTCTCCAACTCACGTAAGAAAGTTTTGGAGCTGGTTATGATTCAAGTTGACTCGAATAAATTGATACAGTGGGTATTATCAGCCTTAAAAATATTTGCATTATATTAATTTTTTACTATTAACCTTTCTTACATAAAAATTGAGATTCCAGTAGATCACTCGTCTCATCCTGAACTTTCAAAGAAGTCAAAAGGTCTTGAAATTGATACTCGGGAAACTTTGCCACCCCATCCCACTTTGTGATGGGTTTTCATATACTCCACTTACTTATAAGGTTTATTAGCTGAGATCTGTCACATTAGATTCAATTTCTTATTTAATAAAAAATTTCTGATTAGTATACGATAATCGACGCATGGAAAGGGGAAAACTTCAGATGGGGACAATCATCCACTTAAACGATGCTCTAGGCAGACGTGGAAACACGCGCCGCTGGCTGCGGCGGGTGGCGGGCATCAAGGTTCTGCGACGCTTTGAGTATGAAAAGTCCAAGAAGTCCCTGCTGCTCCAGCAGCCACCGACAGTTGCCTCTCGGCGGGAGCGAGAACTCCTGTATGGGTAGTTACGTCAATATCGGCTCTGCCGCCCTCATGCCCTTTACGCGCCACCCGGCGTTGCGTGTTCATTTCGGCCTCTTAGCTTCTGGGCCTTGGTAATCACAATCAGCATCGAGGTTGAGACCTTGGCTCTCGCAGCCATTAATCGCTGGCTCCTCCGGAGCACACCTCACTCGTCGCATGCCGACTTTTCATAAAAAAAATCCCTAGGATATTATTTATGTTATAATTGAAATTATTTCGCTTTTCCTTTTGGATTTTTAATTGAATTTTAAAGACTGCTAAATGGATTTTCTAAAATGTGTTTCACGTAGGGTAGCTTCTCAGTCAAACGTGTGGCTGCAGATCGCGAGGTCGGAAGGGGGCATTGGTGGCCGCGACCACCCTGCAGCATTATTGCAGTCACGGGGAGAGGAGGGGGGAGGAGAATAGTTCGGAAATCACATTTGAAGTAGGATTAAATTTTGTTAATTGAGAAAATTATAACTAGAAGATTAAGCTTGTGATTCATACCATTTTCGGTCTGATGGAGTGATAGTCAAGTTGTGGAGTCTACATCAAGAAGCTCGATCAAGATCGGATGCGGTCGGACACGAGTCTCTTTCATTTTCCATGTAATAATACACCCGAGTTGTAACTCGGTGATAAGGTAACACAGTTCGGTCAGCAATCCGACGCTCCTCATGGAAAAGTAAGTTGCACATTTATGATAATATGTCGATTGACCGAGTAATGATTTGTAAATTAGCCAATCCGATCAAGTTTAACTGTGTGGATGTATAAGATTTTCATTACTTCTACACGGAAATACTATTGGCATATTTGGTGGGTCGGAGTAGAATGCAAGGAACCGGAATGCCCATTGACATCCAAGTTGACACGTAGCTTGATGACATGCTCAGCCTGGCCCGATTTTGACGGAAACTCCGGAGATATCGATCCGGATGGTCAGAAAGTTTTGTCGGCCAGATCTTCCCGTGAAGATGCACGAAGTGGTTCTTCTCGTCGATGCGATAGAGGCCGGCTCGATGGTCCCAGAGATGGACGGGCACTGAGATTGCGAGGGGACAAGAATTGTCGCATGCATTTTTAACTCTACTAACCGTCTGGCTTGTTATTTCCTAATCTGACCAATTATCAGTTCTGGACTCGTACCGCAATTTCACGTGGCGGCGGGGGGCTTAAGGGGAAATCTACATGCACGTGGTTGATGGTTACACTTGAACGAATTAGATTAATTAAATATTATTAAAATAATAAACTTTGAATTCACAGGTAAGAAGACATATCATCGAATCGACTAGGACAGCACACTTGGTTGCATCATGAGATCGTACCACTTGTTTCGTGCGAATATGGCTGATCGCGAAACCTATCCGATGATTATATATATATATATATATATATATATATATATTTGTATCTAAAACCTGTAAAGCAAAATGAAAATAATATCTTATATATAAAAAAATATATTTATATAAATTTTACTTGATTTTACCCTCTTTTTTTGGAGTTATCTTATTCATAATTTTAAAAATCGGACCGGGCCAACTGGTTCGACTGATTCAACTAGAAACCGGCCACTCACCCGATCCAGTCCCTACAAAAAATTTAATTGCATATTAAAGAGAAAATTTTCAATTGAACTCGTGAGAAAACTGATCGACTTAAAATTAAAAA
>CXYZ01003242.1:89067-162966 GCA_900006705.1 Sonneratia caseolaris
TATAATATTTTTTATTTTTAAAAATTTAAATTAGTCAGTTTTTCTATTAATTCAATTGAATTTATCTGTTGAACTGGAAATCAACCGTTCAATTGGACTTAATATCATTAAAAGTGTAATTATATATTTTTTTTATAGAAGTTGAATTGGGTGAGTGGCCGGTTCCCGGTCAAATCGGCCGCAATTACTTAACAAATGCAAAGACCTGACATTTTGACATGGAATTCGATTAAAAGTTTACTCTGCTTAAAAATTCTCTTAATATTATTACTCGAGTAAGACTCCTCGCTCGATGGATTTATTTTTATTGAGGTTGAGTATATATGCATAAATAATTTATTTTTCAAAAATTAAGGGGAAATAGAAGAGGAAAATGGACATTGGGCATACGATTAATTAAATCATCAAGCCTGTGATTATCCTAAGAGTGTGGGCAATGGACATGGCTTCCTCGAAATTGAGGGGCCCAAGGTATGCAAAATTATTATAAAATTTCAATATTACAAACTGGGCCCCCCAAAAAAAAACACAGATACTGATATACAGTATGTTAGGGTAAATCATCTAAAAAATAAATTTTTTTGAAATTACCTATATTTGTCACGTGTTTGAGCTAATTATAAGTTTTTAGCATAATTTTTAAAATCGAATCGGATCGAAAATCGGTGCAAGTATGAGTTTATAAATTAGACCGATAGTTTAATGGATCGAACAACATATTTAATAAATCATATTAATAATAAATTTACAAAATATCATAATTTGAATATGATTTATAACCAAATTTATTAATATAACTGTTATATTAGCATATAATTTAACATAAAATATAGATATAAGTCTAGTAAAATAAAATAAATATATTATAATAAGCTTTTTTTAATTTTAAATCAGCTAATTTTTCACTGATTCAATTGGATTCACCAATCAGAACATGAATAGATCTATTCAGTTTAGTTGACATTATTTAAAGTGCAATTATGTTTTCTTAGAAAACTAGATAGAGTAAGTGACAGGTTCCCAATCGAACCGATCGATTAGTCCAGTTTTGAAAACTATGATTTTTTGGGACAAAATTTATTTAGACTAAACAAAAAAAGAGCTATTAAATTAATTAATTGATTATTCAATTGTTAATTTCAATTCATCCGTCCCCACTCTAGCCGGCGATGATTATTCATTCATTCATCCACCCTTGCCACCACTTTCATTACTTTTATCGGGATGGAATTTGTATCCGTCCGCACCCTTAAAATAGCAGGAGCAGCACGCGGAGGAGACGAGAGGCCGGCCGGCCGGCCGGTGCAGCGCTCACGATGGGCTTCCTGGGTATAACATTTATCTCGGTGGCCTCATTTTCGACTCGATCGGTTCAACCCACCCAGAGGGATCGGACAGCAGTAGTGTGGGTGGGTGCTGGTCGCGTGGGTCTCCTCAAACTCGACAGAAACTGTACGGTATATAATTGATCAAGCTTGAGTTTGATCGGTAAAATCAATCCGAATTTTTTTCTAAAAAAAAAGTGTGAAACCAATTCAATTAAGTCCTATTTGCTGGAGAGTAAGAAGGGCCACCTTCCTCAGAAAGCTGGTCTTGGAAGGCCATATAAAGACATTTATATATATACCTATATATATTTATTTATTTTGTTTTCTTAGCAGGCAAAATGTCCCAATCACCGACCGCCCCCCCACCTCCCCACCCAAAAAAAAAACCCTAAAATTAAAAAAAAATGAAGGAGGAGAGGAGAAGAGTGAAAATGATACCCTAACAAACAGCATGATGCCCATGCCCCAACTCAGCTTTTGAGTCCACAAAACACATTTCGACAATTGCACGAACTCGGCAGGCCCCATACTGTCCCCCTTCCCTGACAAAACACTATTATGACTGCTTAATATATATATATATACACATCATATAATGCTAAGAAATTTAATAAACTCTTTTGTCGTTCAAATTTGACCTATTAACCATACAAAAAAAGTTAACTTTCTTACTTAGTCTGCCAAAACGTGTCAAGCTGCTAACCCACGGTAGCTAGGATTCATTTGCTTTTGTTTTACTGTCCTTTCAGTTTTCTTCTTGGGGACCCATTATAAGGGAACTGGTTTGGGAGAGCCGAGCCCGAGTGGATATTCCTTCTCCATGCTTTTCTTTTCATCCAGGGATTCGAATGCCATTGCAACCCACCTACCTACTCATATTAAGGAAGAAGAGAGATTTCCCACGTTTTCACATCCCCGGTTCAATCATCGGACCAGATATATGTACCTCCGTGATGGAGACCGGCAAGTGAACGGCCTGGGGATCGATGCATGGTGGTGAGTCCCTTCCGAGCTTGGTGACAGAGCCAGCAACTTTAAAAGACATCACAAATCTAACAAGAGGAAGGGAAAATAGTCAGTGGCGCATGTCGTTCGATCAATTAAACGTTGTAAACAAATGGGAAACAACGAAAACATTGAGAATTTCAAACCAGATGTTGGGCCCAAATCAGGGATTAATCGTGGAGGTCCAAAACCATGATGAGAAGAGCCCATGAACCTTCCAGCTTATAGAGTAGATGGCAGTGTTTGTGACCCGTCGGATTAGGTGTTCAGATAATGTAGAAAGACTGGTTTTCTGAATAATGTGACTGGTACAATGTTATTCAGTGTGCTTGTCGATAATAGAGTGATGAGAGGGAACGGTGGGTGCTTCGGAGAGCCAGATGAAATCAAATAGAATGTGTGAAAAGATTCATCCAATGACCAGAGACTGGATAAAATTGACCGGGGTGAAAAGACAAAGAAATGAGGGTGGCAAATTCTACCTCAAGACATCAAGTGGCAGCCTGGGACCATTTGATTCCTAAAGAAAACGTCACGGGAAGGGACCAGCCTTCAAAAGGTTGAGTGCAAAAACTTCTACCCTGACTTGCAAATTATGGGACCAAGACGGGGCTGAGATCACCGTTTGACCACCTGCTCCTGCAGTAGAGGCCAAATAAAGGGAATTTGCATCTTTTCAAAAGCAGAAATTCAGGTCTCTTTCACTTCTAATCTAGAGTTTTGAGAGATACTACCCTCCCATATTGATGAGGTCTAACTGAAAACAATGATAATAATATACAAATATTCAAAGGATGAAGCTCAAATTATATATGCTCCAAACAACTATCAAGCCGGACTTTGCAGATGCCATCACTGCATCAGCCGGCTAACAACTGCCTCACTGCTTTTGACTCGCATAGAAAAAGCTGATGTAACCATTAGCCATATGAAACAAGTAAGCTTATTGGAGGAATTGTTCATTGTCATAAATATGCATAAAGGTCAAGTTTCATATCCTCTTCAGATTTCAGTTCACAGGTAATGTGCACACCTGCTTTCACCAAAACTAACGCTTTCTCTTCCTCTTGGAATTTTTCTGCAAGCTAGCCTCTGAATGTGATTGTGAATCACTTAACTTGGCCCCTATGGCAGAACTCCACAGAGCTCTCTCTACATCAGACGGCGTGAAGGTATTGACCTCACTACTCAATTCCTGCAAGACATTTTGCAATATTTAAAACTGGGGCCACATTTCACTATGTCTTGTAAGATCAAAACTAGATTGCTCACGCTCCTCATACGGTTTGATTTACAACCATAAATTCATAGCCACATGGTTATGTGGTGTGTAGTGCATGAAGTAATGAAAATTTGAATTGACACTTGGTTTTGTCTACTGTACAGATTGAAGTGTTTTTGTAAACGGATGGAGAACAAGCTGGTTCTCATCATTATAAAAGTACCAACATTGAAGTTGTCTTTCAAAGACTAAAAATAAATAAATTCCAGCCCTTTCCATGCTTTTAAGGGATCTCTTTAGCCCTTAGAATAGAATCACAAAATATTGGAAAGAAAATGTCACTTGCCTTTGCCTTAGTCTGTAGTTTCTCCACCAATAACAGATACTGCTTCAAGGAATAGTCCTTGGAGCTACCAAGAGCTGCCTCCATAGCCTTCAGCAGTAGGATGATAGAAGATTCACCATAAATCACCATAACTATACACTTCGATTTCATTTAAATTAAATTGAGCAGGAAGAAAGGAAATTCTTGAATATTCAATTCCACCTCATCCGACATAAATGGGGCAACCTCAGGGGCGTATGCAGCGAGAATTGCAGAGGCTGTAGCAGGGCCTACCCCTTTCAAAACCATAAGCTCAGACACAGCTTTCAAGATATCAGGAAGCGCTTGAAAAGCCTTTTGAGAAGCAGATTCCACCATTGACTCATCCAAAGACGACACAAAATCCATCAATCGTGGCCTGGGCAGAAAAGCACATCCCAAGGTCAGTTGAAAGATATGCTTGAGAAGTGTTATAATCTTATGGTGTTGAGAAGTTTAAGCAATGGCAAGACGCATGTTCGCCAAACTCTCCTGGTGTGTAACTAACTTCTCCCAGAGTTAATTTGGATCGAATAAAGATTATGCTGTCAATCAGAACCGCAAAAGAGAAACCGAATAAGCAAGAAATGTGGAGTTCGTTTTGATGTATTTCACCATTGTCTGCTGCGATTGTGAAAGCCTATGCCATGTTTAGGCCCTGGAAAAACTCTTGGATCTCTATGTTTATTGTAAAAAAAAACAGAGAAATGAGTTGACAACAGAGTTGAGCATATTCAAAAGTTTCTTTTTCCCCTCTGAGTCTTAGATAAGAAGTAACAGTGGCTACTCTCTAGATCGACTAATTGGTGGAAAAGGGAGGCTGCATCGTCCCGAAAATAGCTGAATGACAAATTGGGTAAACAATATTTGAGAAAAAGAGCGAATCTTTCCAATATCCAGCCTCCATAATAACTTCTCCAAGAAACAGGAATTGCTGGCGTTTTGACACTCTTTCCTAACACAGTACACCGCAGTCATAATGAACAGTGTTGAAACATGAGCAGCGATCGATATCAAAAAGAGAGCTTCTCTCCAGGAAGAACCAAGCATCAGCACGCGATATCGACACATGAAGGTGAAAAACGCAGGGAACTGAGTGATGTTTCACCTCCATTTGCCGCGGGTGAGCTTCCATTTCATGAGCTGCAAGAGCTCCGACTTGGTGATGTGTGGGCTAGGGTTCCGGCTGCGGAGAAGAGTCGGGAGTTGCTGGCGGTAGAAGGCGTCCAGGGACACGAGGTCGGGCTTGCTGAGGAACTCGACGCGAGCCGGGTAGGCTGAGAGAGCCTCCCTCCACAGTTTCACGTCGGAGCACTTCAAGTCCATTTCCTCTTCCAAAGTTCGTTCGTTCCCACTAACCCGCTACAGTGTTTCAATTCCTTTCATATTATAAGTACAACTTTGCCAAAATATTCCTCATTTTATTGGTTTCTTTAAGAAACCTGTAATAGGGAGGTGACTAATGAAAGTCGAATCCGAAACCCAGCTGAAGAAATCAAGCGAGTTCCCGGGGCTGAGGATTACCAAGATTGTGCTTAAGCATAAACAGCAAATTCCAACTTGGTTAAGCGATGAAGAAAGGCTACTCGAACTTTGACTTCGAGATGCTACAGGTAATCAATCTCTTGCAACACTGCTCAATAATATAAGGAACAATAATTGTCACAAGATTCCCTTTAGCATCCCTATTGTACAACACCAACTTTAAGTATGTGTTTGACTCAAGGGAAAGGTGAAGAAAGAACAACAAAGAACAGAAATAGTTCTTCCGAGCCTCGAATTCCATCTTAGTCGGCAAAAATAAGGTAATGTAATAGAGGATTAACTATACCTCAACCAGCTAGAAAAGACTAATGACAGTACCGAACCTTTGTCGCTCTGTATGTACATCAATCCCACATCTAGTGATACAGATGCAGTAGTGTAACTTATTCAAACCATAAAAGGGTATGCATTAGTGGCTTGGACATGATGAGATCTTCAATGAAGCGGCATAGCTAGATTCGACCGCCCGGATCATGCTTCTACAGTCTCGGGAATGCACTAAAGAGTGCCCATATGAACAAAACCACTCCTGTGTATTCAGCATCATCCTGACAACAGTTATTTCTGGACTGTTTAGTACTTCCTGGTCTTCCTCTCTTGCTTGATAGCCTCGTACGACTTTACCACCTCCTTGAACTTCGCCTCAGCAGCTTCTGCAAACAGGCGGAAAAAGCAAATTTTAGATTCAGAATAATCCAAACAAAGAATCGCACCAGGCAATGAACTTTATTTTGACTAGAAAATACTACCTTTATTATCCTGGTTCTGATCTGGGTGGTGCTCCATAGCCTTGGCCCTAAATGCTGTCTGCAGCAACAAAAAGGGACAAGCCCGGTTTAAACATCAAGGATGTGCAAATAATACAACTGAATAATCATTCATTAAAAAAAGGAATAATTAGAAAGCAATTCAGTAAACCAATGGTCTGTATACTCAATGGTAAAAGGTCCAAAACTAAGAAAAGTTCAAATAGCATATTGAATTAATATAAAAATCTCAAGCAAAAAGGTGGGAAAACAGAAAATAAGGTGACCCATTCATTTTCAGAGGTAATTCTGTTGCATTCTAAAGTCAGTGCTACAGCGAAAGATAAAGCAAGTATATAAAGCTTCTTTCATGTTCAGAAAGAACACTACTTCTCCATTCAATTGAGCCAAGTTCCATCCAAATCCATCTGTTTCTAACAGTATTTCAGAAAGTGGAATTACGATCATCTGAAAGATGTGGACTTCGACACAAGGGGACAACCATTATTTAGATCAGATATCAATAGCTATTTCTGGAATTTATAGAAATTTTATAGACATCTGAGAAAATTCAATAATTTCATCAACCCAGATGAAAGCGACATGTTTATTATTCCCAAAATAACTGACAAGATTCTGCACTGAAAAATCATAAAAATAGTGACATGTATAAATAAACCATAGAAATACCGAGGATTACATTAGTAAAATAGTTCATGCTACAAGTCACCATTACCTTTATTTCAGCATCTGTGTAAGGAGTTCCCCTTGACCTACACCCAAGAAAAACTCAGATAAGGCAATCTCGTTCGATAGAAGTGTTGAGGTTGCCTTATTGATCTCGCTAATTAGATAACTGTGTTAATAACCAGAAGGAAAATAAACAGCAGTAAGAGCATGAGTAGCCCATTGAGCACGAAAGACAGCTTAATGGCGACACATCATTACACTATCCTTTCCGTGGCTTCAACAGCAGCTACGAGGCAACATTGCTTGTGTCAAAGTGCTCATTGTTCATATATAATCGTCACCTGTCAAGACCCAACACTGTGTAATGATGTGATAGTTGATAGCTCCTATTGTCTCTCAGAGGTCCATGATGACGAGTCCTATGATCATTAAAGGAAGTGTCAGCCTTCCAATACCAATCATCCCGCTGGAAATGTTGATTATATGCACCAGGACCGGTTTCTTTCCAGCTCTCATAACCCCTCTTATATTTGCCTCTTTCCCTGTTAAATACACCCTGCATTCGCCTTATGCGCTCCTGTAAACAAAGGAAATGTTGAAAGAATTATTGCAAACTGGAAGAGAAAAACAAAAAATTAATGTTCAGAATGGCTCATGATACTACTCAAACAGAATTCATAAAAATAGTTCACTTGTTTTGTACAAGTATCGATTCTAATGCACAAGGATACCATCATTGATGAATGAGCTTAGCCCAGATTATCTTTACACACTATTGATAAACTAGTTCAAGTTAGTTCTCCAGGATCATTATTTGCCAATCAGACTATGGCCATTTTCCTTGTCAAAATAACATAGTAATGATCAACCAGGATCAGATCCTTCTCGGCTTGAAGGTCTTGCTCATGTGACATTTCAATTTTAAAAAATGCACAACTCTAGCCATGGATTGCATGCTAGGCTATTACTAAGCTAATCACATGATGTAATTTGAAGCATAAACCTGATATGAAGCTAATATTGTTATTTAGTATAATATATATATATATATATCTTTTTATTCAAAAGGAAGTCTGGAACCCTACATTCATATATGCTTCTTTAAGGGGTGATATGGAACTACAAAGTAATGAGAGTTGACTCCAAAAAGATCTCCAGTTTTACCTAGACGCTAGCTTATCTCATAAACAGTGATTTTTGACTCAACGCAAAGGTGGGAGAAGATGCACATCCAGTATACTACAGGACTCACCACTCTCTCCATTTCTTCTTCATATTCCTCCTGCATTCGCCGATTGTACCTCTTCCATGCTTCCTCCTGGAAGGCTGTTCGAAAAGATTTTGCTGACGAACGTGTCCTCGTAAGCTTTGAAGAACAATCAAACATCAGTCAGCTCATGAAGTTTGTTTTTACAAGGTTCTAACTAAGACATGTAATAAGGCGTTCAAACCATTTTCTCTTTCCATGGCATACTGACAGTTCTACCATGCAAGTTATTAGGCTGCCTATCAAGAGATCCACTTTAATAAACCAAACAGCACAGTGAATAAAAGGGCCATGTTGCCAAAAGGATAAACCTGTAGACAAGTTATGTACCTGAGAATATACCCAATCAACAGTCCTGCGAAGCTTTGTGGCCTGTGACATTGAGACGAGATCAGAGTAGTATCTACGAGAACACTTTCATCAAAAGCAACTAGAGCCTCATCCTACTATTAAGGGTCAAGAAGCTTAATGCTTAGCGAGTACGGCCAAAAGAAATCAACATTCTTAATTACATAATGAACAAACAGAATTCCATCCAAAGCTCAATTTCAGCTCGTTCTATCAATTAGATTCCAAACCTCGACTCTAGGATCTGTCTGAACAAGCGTGTTCACCGAATTTCGATTGAAAAAGTAAATGGGCAAACAAGGATCTAACTTGTGCTTTAAAAGAGAGGCAGTCCAGGGAAGATGCTGACCGCAAGAGTAGTGGCGGTGGCGCCAACAAGACCAAACACAAGGACTCCCCAGAGGCTCACCTCCTCCTCCTCCGCCTTCCGCTGATAGGTTCTGTTTGGCGCCCATTTGTCCCCACTCTGGGGGCTGTCGTTCCCAGCGCTCATCTGGTTCCAGTAGCCAGGGGTAATCGATTGCCTCAATTCAACAATACCGTGTCTGCAAACGGAAACCCTAGGACCATGATTCTGCCCCTCCTTGTCCGACAGGGAGAGAAGCACCTTGATTCTCCCCGTTCACCGCCTTCAGAATGCGAACGGCTCCGCAGCCTGTCGCCAATCGGAGTTCTTCGGGGCGATTAAGCGCCAAGCTTAGTAAACAGAATAAAATGAAATTGATTTGATAATAAAATATAATAGAAAATTTATGGAAATAATTAGCCTTATACAATTACTTTTTTTTCTTTTATATTTATTTCTTATATATTTTAACACAATTTTTTTTTAGATGATATATATATATATATATAGTTTAATAATATATCTATATTCTAATTTTAATAATACATATAATTTAATATCACCATATAACAATTATTTACTTGAACGACAATTTTTATTTTGATAAGGCATGATACGCCATCAACTCTTTCACCACATTATCATACTAAATCAATGAATAGTTAAAATTACATGTCAAATATATTATAAAATTATAAATATATATATGATTAAAAAATTAATTTTAAAATATATAAAATTTAAGTGAAAAGATATAAATATGTAATATTTATATTATAATTTATTATTAAAATAAGGTAAAAATAGGATAGTAGTAGGTGATGAAAATTATTGTTTTTAATTAAATTTGGGAAATACAATGGAGCAACTAATTTATATATATATATATATATATATTTCTCAAGTCATCGAGTCCAAGTGGAATATGCGAACGCTCCCAGTGGCGCAAGAGTGAAAGGAAGATTGAAAATTCAAGGGATATTTTGGTAAAATCTCAAATTGCAGGGCGCAAAATGGTCTAAACCTGGAAATACATACAGGATGCACTAGTCAAATTGCACAAAGAAGAGGGAGGGAAAAAGGGCCGGCCCTAAATCTGGGCCGTCTTCTAGATCGGGCCTCGGCCCAATGATCTGGTCTCGCATAAAGCTGTCTAAGGTGGATGGATTATTACATTTATACCTCACCTGAAGGAGCTGGACGTAGGTGACATAGTAGGCCCTGACCGGTGAGGCAGTGCCCACACATATGCGCAGGCAGAGTACAGGCAGGCTGAAGCTAGGCTAGCCGAATTACTTTTCGGGGTAGAGGGGCCGATGGTCGCGATGATTTGTGCGTGTAGACAGATTCACTCATGACACAAAAGAGCAAAAAAAAGCCTAATTCACGATAAGTTGTTGATAGACATGTTAAAACGAGCCGTCTGCGGCTATTCAAAACGAGTTTAAAACTATTTACCTCTGTTATGGTTCGTCTCATTAAGTATAATCGGTCAATTTGGTTACACATCATGGTTCATGAATATATGAACCGGCCCAAAACTGTTAATAAGAATGCTAGTTCATGGTTTGGGCCGGTTTGACCCGTGAACCGCTAATCTTTTTTCATTGTTTTTTTTTTCAAATTATTTAAAATAAATATATTTTTAAAATTTTAAAGTTGATCCAATAAAATACTACTGTTAATTTACAGGGTTTTGGAGGTCCAAGCTAGTTTTGCAATGGTTCTGAATAGGTTCCTAAATGGTTTTGGGTCGATTCAACAAAAAACGTGTTGGACTGATTTTGGTTTAACGGATGTATTCCTTAAACTTGGTTTGTAATCACCCCTCAACTCAATAAGAGCGGTTATAAGCCGGTTTGAAGGCGGGCCGATTGGTTATGAGTTTTTATGGGCTAACTTAGGGCCATACGGGCTTGCTTAACATCTCTGGTTGTTGATAACATTTGCTTGCCGGCAGATGGCGGGTGTGAGCTACTACACAGACAAGTGAGAATGAGTGTCCGAGAATTGATTGTATATCCAAAAGTTAATAAAAAAATTATATAATATATAAAGATTGAACATTATCATATATCAATTTAATATTTGAATTTAGACCGGTATCTTGTGAACCAATTAAAACTTGTGTAGAAACCCTGAATCGATTACTGGCCAAGTACCTTGGCAAATTAAAAAGATCAGTTTGCTAATGATAATGGCGATGAACTCAAAAGAGGGGTCACCTTCTCGCCTCAAACAACGAGCCAAGTGGCAGTGCGATCAATAATGTTTGTATACGTTTTTCTTCTCCAGGTGAGTGGAAAGCAGTCTCTGCGTGGTGATGTATGTACTCGTTGCCGGCCGGTTCTCATCCGCGGCGGTGCTCGGGCCCCTGGACTGGACCACCCAGGACGACTCATATTGGCCAGCTCCATGGCCAAAATTATATGAGGCATCCCCATTGTCGTCATCATCATTGTGATGACTATTACACTTGGACTAGATTCAATTCCCATAAATGAGAAATAAATCTCATATTAATTTTAATATTGAAAGAAAGGATTTTGGAATATAAAAAAATACCCTTATCTTACATACGTAAATATTTTGTGGTATATAAATTAAAATATCTTATAAGTTTAGTAAAATTTTCACATAATAATAAAGTATGTTATCATGTGAACTCATATTTCGCTAGATACTCGTGGTCAATTAGTTGTTGGTAAGTATGATTTCAAATGATAAATACTCAATTCATCGTGAAAGTCAATGTTAAAAAATGAAAATTTTATGATGAAGAATTGAATGAAATAATTTTAAGAATGTGTGCCACTCTCTCATAGAAATTTTAATTTTGTTCGAAATGACAGTTTCTGGGTGAAGTTGGGTCAGCGGTCTAAGGGAAGGGTGCCGAGGGCGAAGTCTTGGTTCGGCTCCTCACAGTCGACCATACGGAGGGGTTACGCCTTTCGAGATTACCTGTGCAGTGACTGAGTTATGAAGTAGTCCGATAGCTTCGGCTTCACGTGGCACGTAGAATTAGTCGGACGAAGGAGACTGCTAATTATGTATCAGGAATCGGATACTCCCAATTGATGTGATTCAATGACTACCCAATGCACATATGGCCATGCTTCTCGACCCAAGAACACGATGATAATGACGTCGGCATCGGTCCTATCAGGGTTGATGTCGGCCAGCAATCCGTACGCGGTGTTCATAGCTGCACGTGGGAAGGGGCCGGCCCGGCTATCAAGTAAACTCGGCATGGATGGGGGAGACGATGACTACTTGGAGTAGGAAAGCAACTTCTGATCTGTACAAAAACTGCAGTTCTGTGGAACGCACCATTAAAGGACATCGACAGCTCTTTCGGGAACACACCATCGGGAGTCCGTGACGATGTTAACCGTACCAAATCTAACCATCTTGGCTCAACATTTACTGGATAGAGATATGCTGTTCGATGCGAAGCAGCATTTAATTGTTCGGATTTGATGTCCTCCGCTCGGATAGTGCAGATATATCAAGCAGCTTTCGGTCAACCTCCTATCTCTTATGAATTAGCACAAACTTTCAATTATTGAGAACAGGTTTTCAAAATTTAGGTGAAATTTTTTTTAAATGATATAAAAAATATTAAGTATTATTATTTATTAATTTAAATTTTTAAATCATATAATTATAGTTAATAATTTTTACCTAATCAACCAAAATTTAACGTGACTGATTTATGATGGTCGGGATATGTATGCATCTGCGGATAAGGTGATCGTACATATATAATTCTAATTGCCCACTGAGGCCGAGAGATGTCAAATCTAAGAAGAAGTGGACCGACTTGGAAATAAACCTGATGGGAATGGCTTTTGCCTTTTCATCAGTAATCATTAACAAACATGTACCCAATATTTCTATAATGGACGAAAGCGGGAATTGAGATCAAAATAATAATAAAGAGAGAGGGATGAATTTAATATAATAATATTATCTTTAAAAAAAATTATATTTTTAATTTATTCTCTATACGATTTTATTTTTTTTCTATTTCTACTATTTTATTCTAATAATATGAATCTAGTAAATGATATAAAGGAATCATTATTAATTTTTTGTCCCGTAAAGGAGGTCGGGTCGGTTGCAATTCTAGTCCAACAACGACCCTGAGAAATTTTCTCTACATGGTTCTCACATTGCCACTGACTGCAATGATTTATTTATTTATTTATTCTACCATTGAAGAATTGACTGAATTACACTTCAATTTTGTTGATTCTCTCACATCAGATGAACCCGGCACGCTAAGGCCTTGATTACTATCCCCATCACCCATAACTCAACCAATCTGTGCCCCCAACTAAGATTCGCGTAAGTTACTCGTCTCAAATTAGCCTAAAAGATGAATTAACTTCATTGGGATCAATTTATCTTAGATTGATTCGACTAATTATCCCAATTCGATTGTTGGCATGTCCAAACTATCATCAAAAGCTCATTCGGTGCACTAGATGCTAGAGCTGATATCTCCCGCTGCCCTCGATCTCTTGATTGAAAAAAAAGAGGATAGAAGTTGTTGGTTGGATTAAGAAAATTTAAATTCGATGGTCAAAGGGTTATTTAATATAGTAGGTAGGGAGAAAAATTAAAAATCTTCAACCATTATGCCCGGATTCGAAAGTTCGTGCAAGAATTGAAAATGACAGATAAGACAATTTAATAACAAAATAAAAAATCAAATCAATCCGTATACTGTGTATCTTACATCTTCTTCCACATTCAAGAGGGCCGGCCACATGCCCCATGTTTCACTCTCTGGCAGTGACTCATTGTATGTGAAATTTATGGGAGCATTTGTGGGATCAGAAGTTACTGGTGTGAAAAGGGGTAGGCTCTGTTCTCTCTCTCGGAGGTACAGATCGGATTGATACAAGCTGTATGAACCGAGATACCCGATGGTCGCTGAAGGCGTTCTTCTCACTTACAAACCGTCCATCATCAGACTGAGAATGGAAAGCATCGGACAAGAGGATCGCAAATTTCCACAAGATGGGAGAGACAATGTGGAACTACATAAATGCAAAGTCAACAATCGGTGGCTTACGATACATTCTTGGCAAGGAAGGCATGCGGACTTACCATTTGGATAACTAGCTGTATGTTTGCACAGGCTGCCTTGAGACATCGTAGGAAAGTTCACACTGAGAGCCCACAATCTGGAACTTTGTCGGTGGTGCAGGTCATCTAAATGTTCTTCGGCACGGGTATCACGATACCCACGAATCCAATGGATTGTTTAGGATTAATCAATACTCGAGCTAAGTCAACTATTTATCGGTGACAATATAGAATTGCCTCGTATATCACTTTAAAAGAACAATATACCGAATGATACGATAATATTGAGAACGATGTGTCCAAGCAGCTGCTTGCCGATTTCCCCCATGCGGTGATCTTGATCTGCAAGCTGCCTTCCACCAACTTTCTATTTAGGTAAAATTTTAATTGAATTGTTGGATCGTATTTTCAACGCGTAGAGCTGTGCCCCTATGGCTAGCTAATTAATGAGCCTGCGGTTCGACGGGCGAGTGAGAAAAGTAAAAACTTGGTTGCAGCATGCAGTGAGCTGGTCACCACGGTCTGAGTAAGAAAGATCACGATTTGACTTTTGTGAGTATGAAAACTCGAAAGGCCTGCTTGCAGCGCGGTACTTTTTCTCTTCCCCTTTATTGACCGATTCCAATCTCTGAGACGTCGAAAAAGAATCTCATGAGTATAGCAACACAGTTGTCTGGAACGACCAGACCTTCGAACTCAGCAATTATTTTTATTTGTATGTCATTTTTCTTTCCTCTTCCTTTCCGTTAAAAATAGGCATAAAGGAGAGTTCTATCCACGAGAGTCTCCTATATACTCCCTCTCATTTTTTGCTTGAATCCCGAAAGTAAGTATTGAAATATATTCTAATTAATCAATCAAATCTTATTAGACTTTTGACTGTAAAATAATTTGAATCCGAAAAAAATGTTTTCTACCTATCGTCCAAAATGTTCCATGGCATGCAATAAATGCCCTCACTATATATACATATATATATATATATATATTCTCCAATGATGAATGTCAGGAAAGAACGACTGGAAATTTCGCGGAAAGATGAAAGAAAAAAACGTAAGAGACCACATTATACAGCCCAAAAGGATCAGAAGACAGCATCAGGTCGAATCCACCAATTTTCACGACATTGGTGAGCACATGAACAGAAGCATCCAAACCCGAAGTCAAGCATACGTACGTACTGTTCCGAGTACTCAAGTATGTGCATAATTACTGAAGCCATTTACATCTCTTCATCATCTCCCGAGCTTCTCCAACGTGTATATATAATTGCACGCATTCGATCATAGTCGGTCCCTCGTCCATCCATCGGGAGACGCATCACTCTCCCTTCCCGGTGAACTTACTTTGTTGTCGTAACGATGTTGTCGAGGAAAGCAAGCCGTGACTCGCACGGGCAGGACTCGTCCTACTTCCTAGGGTGGGAGGAGTATGAGAAAAACCCGTATGACGAAGCTCGAAATCCCGGTGGAATCATCCAGATGGGGCTAGCCGAAAATCAGGTTCGAGTTTATCGTTAATAAGATTGCTCGACATCACGGTGGATGGGCATATAACGCACACAGTTATAGGAAATGCAATCGTATGCACTTAGAGTAAATTGTGCACATCTCCATCGACCCTGTTACCTCGTTTGCACATGCATTTCTTGAGCAGTTTTATGAACCATATGCACGTGGTATACGCTACTATTTTTCTCGGTATTGCATGACTAAGAATCGGACCTTCGCTACAAGTGTCTGCATGTTTTTCTAATGTGTGTTGGTTACTAGAAAAGATTTTCCGGTTCCGTGCCATGTTCCACAGCTCTCTCTGGACCTTATCGAGTCATGGCTCGAGAGGAACGCTGAGGCGGCCGGATTGAGTATCAGAAGCCGGGAATCCACGTCCATCTTCAAGCAACTTGCTCTCTTCCAAGATTATCACGGTCTCCCCGCCTTCAAGGAGGTATAGTACCATCCAGTATTACAGATTCGAATCACCCGAGTACTAGTGGTGGTTCACCACGGGCCGATTCTCTTTGATTCGTAAAACACGAGGGGATCACGGTCACCGACCATAGTCATATGTTACAATACTATTGGATAACATAAATTTTAATTATGAGTTGATTGAGATGATTTCACCCATTTCTTTTTAGATAAGATATTATTTTAAGTTTGGATGACGGAGAAAATTTGTATAGTAATAATTGGATGAGCAGTTATTTTTGTGCAGGCCTTGGCAGATTTTATGGCCAAGATAAGAGGGAACAAGGTGAAGTTTGATTCAGACAAGATCGTTCTCACTGCTGGCGCAACCTCAGCCAATGAAATTCTCATGTTCTGTCTCACTGAACCGGGCGATGCTTTCCTTGTCCCTACGCCTTACTACCCTGGGTATGTACGTTTGTGCTCTCCCGATCTCCTTACTTACACCATCCAGTATACACATATTTATATGAATGCATTTCGACATATAATTCCCTTTCATTGTGGACTCATATTGATAATAATTGAATGTGTGACTTATTTATATGATGAGATTGAGAGCAATATCACTAGCAGTATGTGTCATTTAGTTATGCATTCAATCGTCGGTGTTGCAGGTTTGACAGGGATCTTAAATGGAGAACTGGGGTTGAGATTGTTCCCATAATCACCTCGTCTTCAAACAACTTCAGGATTACCTCCTCAGCCATGGAAGAAGCCTTCGCACGAGCTGAAACCCTAGGTCTCACTGTAAAGGGAATCCTCATCACGAACCCCTCGAACCCGCTAGGCACGACCATGGGCCGAGACGAGCTCGACTGTGTCGTATGGTTCGCCTCGACAAAGAACATCCATCTGATAAGCGACGAGATCTACTCGGGCACAGTTTTTGACTCCCCGAGCTTCGTGAGCGTCCAGGAAGTGGCCACCGGCCGGAACGACCTCGACGGCTCGGTCATGGCCGACCGAGTCCACCTGGTGTACAGTCTGTCCAAGGACCTAGGCCTCCCAGGCTTCCGGGCAGGGCTGATCTACTCCGAGAACGAGGCGCTCATGTCGGCCGCGACCAAGATGTCGAGCTTCGGGCTCATGTCATCCCACACGCAGTTCCTCCTCGCAAGGATGCTCTTGGATGAGAGCTTCACCGCGGGGTACATCGTTGAAAACCGGGAGAGGTTGAAGAGGAGGAAGGAAGAGATGGTTGCGGGGCTGAGGGTCGTGGGGATAGAGTGCCTGGAGGGGAACTCGGGGCTGTTCTGCTGGGTCGATATGCGGAAGCTGCTGAGGTCGAGAACGTTCAAGGCGGAGATGGAGCTGTGGAGGAGGCTCATCTACGAGGTCGGGCTGAACGTCTCGCCCGGATCGGCCTGCCACTGCTCTGAACCCGGGTGGTTCTGGTTCTGCTTCGCCAACATGAACGACCGGACGCTCGAGACCGCCGTGAGGCGAGTGAGGGCTTTTGTTGACTCGATGCACATGTTGAGCATGGCGGAGTTATAATATCCTGTAAGGTACGACGAGAGCACCATCGTTTTGTCAAATTTCATTTCCTATGTTAACCTAATAACTTGACGTAAGAAATTAGATTTGTCCATGTGGAATCCAACCAAACCCGAACCCGACCCGGTATTTAAACCGTTTCATAACTGCTCCATAATGAATCAATTAATTATAATTAATTGATAACCGTTACAGCTGATTAATGAGTTAATATTGCTATTGAATGGCCGAAGAATAAGTAATTCTTTGGCCTCCATTTGCTCCGGGGAGATTGGAGAGAAAAGAAAGAGTTTGGTTTGGAGAACGGTAGAGATGATATCTGTGCTGTGGATCGAGATTGGTTCTCGCTCAAATACATAGTGGGAATCCACTGCCGGCTCACATGTTCATGTAGGTGTACATGATTGAATTCCACACTACGATGTTGCATTAACAATTTAATTTTTTGAAATATTTCTAAAATTTTAAATGAAGTTAATATGCATTATATATATATAGAATTCCAACATTTTGAGATGTCTCAGAGTCAGCTGTGTTGTCTGTTGTTTTGGATAGCGTGCACTTCCACCGAATGTACTGCATTTTTTTGCGAGTCTAGAGAGGGCCGTACTCGTACTTGCGTCGAGGATGGTCGACTCAAGTTGTAATGCCTTGACCGATATATATATATTTGTCGAGAGCGTGCGGAAGTAATTGTGCATGATGGGGCTTGGTCGGGCAAATAAATTTAGTCTTGGAGACAGCAAATTTTTGCAAAATTTGATCCTCAGCCCAGCCCATGCGACTGGGAATACAGAGACAGGTGGACATTACAATTATGTCCTCACGAGTCCCGGCCGCCCCATGATTTTATACCAATGGTGTAAGGAGACTTTTGGTATGTTTACGAGGCTTAATGATCTGAAAAGTGCCCAAACTCGTCTCAGGATTGACTTGGGCTGCTTTGTGAAGGAGCACAAGGAGCCTATGGAGATTGCCCATGAATCGAAGTATATTCGAATATATCAATCACTTGACACACTGAGGTGTTGACAATAGTTTCTAATAAGAATTTGATAAATATAAAAAATTTTAACTATAAAAAATGAAAAAGGAAATTAAACATACTTTAAAAGATTTTGGCAGACACAAAAGAGATAACTATTAGACAAGGTGAAAAAATAAATATCTAATTATATGATATTGTCTCACAAAATTAAAAATTTTATTAGAGAATGTCATAGCATTGAAAAAATATTATCTAAAGCCCAAGTCAAATAGAAAAATGTACTGTTTCAAGAGTAACTTGGAATTATTTGGATTTGGCTCATGTGTTTTTAACACATACTTAACTAATAATATGAAAATTAAAGTTTCATATACTAATACCATTCTCAATCCAATAATTAAGAATTTTATATTATATTCTTATTATAAAATTTTTCATATTATTTTATTATTATCTTTTTTTATACTTATAATTTTTCTATAAAATAAAAAAATCTAATAAATCTCTCAATACAATGGATAGAATATATTTTAATGGGATGTCGTGTTAAATCGATTGGTTTACTATTAATTAATTGGTTATATATATATATATATATATATATAGATAGATGGGGAAATGGGAAACGGAAAATACGCGGCAGACAAGAGTAAGTTAAATGTTGGTACAGTGACCGTTGGGCCCGTTGGCGGTTGCCTCCTCCCACCGCCCTACCCGCGTGTATCATCCCTTGTTCGTCCACGCGGCGCACCCGACGCTTTCGGTTGAAGTATTATGTAAGAGATGGGATGTGCAGTCCGAAAGAATAATAAATAATCGGAAGATTTGAATTAATGGTATTAAAAAACAAGTGGGGGAATACAACGTGGCATGCTTCCAGCAGAGCCGAATTTCGTTTAAGAAAAGAAGAAAACCTCTCACCGCACCCGATTGCTAGCATATTAATTCCGTTCACTCTCCGTCGGATTTGATTCCGGAGACCTCCCGATTCCACAAGGGGTCCGATAAGCTAGCTAATTGGGTATTGACGTTGATGATAACGTGGCTTCACCGTGTTCCCATCGTTCCGTCACTGTTCGTCTCCCTGTTTTTGTGAAGTTGAAGCAAGGAGGTTTTTGGGCAATGGCGTGCAAGTTTCTGGTTCAAATCCGTCCCTTCGCACGATAACTGGCCTCCGTTTGACTCCAGCTCCCTTGAAGCCATCGGTGGCTCCTTAAGTGTGCGGTGTCTCCAATAACCTCTTGTCGGAGCTTTGTCATTCTCTGCACTTCTTCCTGCCATTCGCGGTCTGATTAATGTGCAGGTTAGTCCTGCTTTTTGTGTAGATTATGTTGTTTCTCGATAAGTAATCTCTGCTTCTTCTGCTGCTAGCCTGGGCTCCCAGTTCGATTGTTCGATTACAGTACAACGATAGGGGAGTGGAGTTTGAGGTGGAGTGAAAGTCATGGTAGTTTCAAATGTGCCGAGGAGAGTGTTGGAAGACATTGGTATTGCACTAGTCTTAATTGAAGTGCTAGTGATTAACTCTGCTTGCAAGAGCTTCAATCAGCAATTCTAGGGAGTGCTGGATGCGGTATGAGCACGAGCTGTTGGGTTGGGAATTCGGGGGTCTGTCTGATCATCACAAACAGTATTAAAATTTCGCCAGGGACATGTATAAAAGACTGATATTCCTTACGCATGACTAGGCTCTTATAGAATTTAGCCAGAGCGCTTCAACTTCGCCAGGGACTAGGTTTCCATGTTGCAGATCCTTGCGAATTGTTTAAGGAAGAACTAGAACTTCAGTATATCAATAGTAAATTCCGTTTATTTTTCTTCCATTTTGCTGTCAGATGTCACTGGCATTGGTTCTTGTTGGTGCAGCATTTGCATGGGAACAACTTTAATGCTCAACCATAAAGGTTATCGGAAGTTGCCCAGGGCTCTTCTGCTAATGGAATTCGTTTTGTCATCTTCCTCCTGTCATTTCTTGAAACTTGGATTGTAGTTGGCAGCTTCTGGTCATAGTGGACGGAGATGAACATTTCCGCTCTTTTAACATCTGCTGGCATTAATATTGCTGTATGTGTGGTGCTCTTGTCACTTTATTCCATATTGAGGAAACAGCCGAGCAACTTTAGTGTGTATTTTGGGCAGAGGCTTGCCCAGGTAAATCCAAAACGAGATCGCCATATTAGCTTCCAGAGATTTGTTCCTTCCCCCAGTTGGATCGTGAAGGCATGGGAGACACCTGAAGCTGAAATTTTAGCTACTGCTGGTGTGGATGCTGTAGTTTTCCTTAGGACAATTGTTTTCAGGTGATTTAAACATTCTTCAGCAGCTTATTCGTGTTTATATAATACTCAGATTTTATCCATATATTGCTAGGCACGATTGCTACAGATAGTTTAGTCAAAAGTCCCTGAAAATATGGTTTGCCTTTTATAAATAATTATTTATATCTCCAACCTACATTGCTGATCATTCCCATTGTCTTCCTAATGATCTGCCATAATTTATGGCAATATTGATTATCTTGTGGGAATTATGACACAACTTTAAACACTTTAAGATAGACTGCTCATTCTCGCCTTGAAAATGGCATCTAAAGATTCCATTTTGCGCCCTTATCAGCGATCAGTTTACATATTTATGCCATATATTGCCTTTGTTTGTGCAGTCTCCGAATCTTTGCAGTTGCTGCTTTTGTTGGCATATTTCTAGTTCTTCCAGTGAACTATTATGGGCAAGAGATGCACCACAAGCAGATCCCACGAGAATCTCTGGAGGTCTTTACCATCGGAAATGTTAAACAAGGATCAAAATGGTGATGGAAACAACCTTTTTGAAGTCCAAGTTTTTTCCTCTACTGTTTTCTATTCCTTCTTTCTTTAACCTGTGACCAAATGCTCAGAAACCAAATTCTGGCAGTCAATGAATGCATTGTAGGTTTTTCAGTGTCAAAAGTGTTGGTTACTCATAATTTTCCTCGTTCAAATGCATTCCAGGTTTTGGGCTCATTGTCTTGCCCTGTACATCATATCGCTGACAGCTTGCCTTCTTCTTTACTTTGTAAGTGATCTCCAAGACTATACACTTTTAGCATATTCAACAGAATCCTGATGTTGTAAACACCATTTTAACCAGGAGTACAAAAGCATAGCTAGCATGAGGCTCAAACATATAAGAACATCTCCTCCAAATTCAAGTCATTTTGCCGTGCTTGTTCGTGCTATTCCTTGGTCAGATGAGTCATACAATGACACAGTGAAGAAGTATTTTACAAAGTATCATGGTTCTAGCTATTTGGGCCATCAAATGGTATATCGGCATAGTACAGTTCAAAAATTGATGGTATGGAACTTCCTTCAAGATATTTGTTGTGAGGGGCTCCTATCACTTTATCTGGATCATTTGGGATGTTTTTGGATATGTTGGATTTATGTTCTGATTAACAAGTATGCTGTATGAGTCAGTGGTTTCAAACACATTGAAGTCTTTATTTACTCTAGTGCTTAACTATTCTTGGTAGACTGGCTTGAGTAAAGCTAGTGTTTGATCTATGGAACATCTATTATGTTTGAAGGTCTTGCTGTCATGAAATAGAAAGTCGATACTTCATCATGGTTCTTAATGATTTGTGGGTTTAGAATACTTGAGGCACTGATATAATACCATGATCAAAGATTAAGCATCATTTTAATGTCTCTCTTGATGGGTGCTGATATTTGAGAAATTATCAAGCTTATCTATTAGAAGGCCTTCCAAACAGAAGATTCCCTTCCATCCCTTTTGTAAGAGGATCTCATTCTTCAATCTAATTGGTTACAGTCATATACTTGATATTGCTGCCTTCCTGTCAAAATGACTGGGGGAACTGTAAATATCTCATCATTAAGTTTACAAATCAATGCCTTTAACCTTATTTGACATATTTTCTCTTTCATGTTCTTTCATCTACTGTATTAGCAATTTCAATCTCAAGGTTGTAAAGTGCACTGGCCAAATATTTTAGTGCACTTGCACTACCTGTAAAATTTTGGCTTCGTTTTTTTTTTTGTTGAAATTATTCTATGCTGTTTAATTTGATGTCTATTTTTATATCATGCACAGGCTGAGACGGAGAAGGTGCGCAAGATGTTAAGATCTGATAAAGTTGGTTTTGGAAAGAAAATGTTACAACGTGCTTTGCCTCCTGGCCTGTCTGGTGCTTTGAGGATTCTTTCGAAAGAACCAGAGAGCAATAAAGCAAAGCCTCCTCTTCATGATCTGGGAACTGCTTCAAATGTAAAGGTAATACAATAGAATTTCCCTTGAAGAATTGAATAAAAATAATGTCAAGGACTTGCTTTATCTACATTATAATGTGTTGATTACAATCGTGTAAATTTTCCCACTTTTGTCGATCAAATTCAAACAATGTAGACTTCATGGTCAAATCAACATCTTGGTTACATAAGCGTGTAAAACTGAAGACAATGCACTCTATGAAGTATTGGTAGCTGTTGCTAGATTCATATCACTTAAAGACCCACTCTCTATATCTTTTGTTAAAGCACATACGCTTTGTTCAATCAATTCATAAAAAATGAAGGTAGCCATTTCAGTCTGGCTTATGGACTTGAGATGGAAATGGTTGATATATAGCAATGATTCAATATGGATTCGAGTGTGAATAATGAAAGAAGTCAGAATATCTTGTGATGAAATTCCAATGGACAAGCATGCATGGATCCTAAGGATAACGTTTGGTGTTCAGGGGATTTTTTGAAGATCAAAATTTACTGAGTTATTCTCCATCTGTATAATTCATCTATGAGATGGTTTGATATTTTAGATGTCCGGGTTGTCCTTTGCTTGGATAAGAAGATCTGTCTCATATTTGTTTTGCATCTTCGAATAGGAAGTTGCAGCTGCTTTCGTCTTTTTCAAGACTCGTTATGCTGCTGATGTTGCTGCGGAGGTTCTTCTTTCAATGAATCCAATGTCGTGGGTGACTGATTATGCTCCAGAACCAGATGATGTGTATTGGAGAAACCTCTCTATTCCATACGGACAGCTCTGGCTCCGAAAGATAGCTACTCTTCTTGCTGCCATTGTCTTTATGTTTCTATTTCTCATACCTGTCACTTTTGTTCAAGGGCTCACTCAACTGGATCAGTTGCACCACTCATTTCCCTTTCTGAGAGGACTTTTGAAAAAGTAAGCATTTTATATTTTACCGTGTGCTTCTCACATGGATCCTGAATCCTGATTAGGTGTAGATAGTGGCTTAGGGTGAGAAATAATTTGACATGGAATGGCTTTTACGTGATTTGATTTGTTAATGAGACTAATTGGTCAGTCTTTTGAGCTTTAGGGACCAGATGATTAGTTCTTAACCAGTGATGTTATCTTCAAGAAAACATAGGCTTGTCAATTGGCCCCCAAAAGTAAAGATAATTCAAGGAATTAAAGTTAAATGTGTTATCTTCATATTTCCTTTTTGTTCTCTTTATTGAGTTCTTCAGTATGTCAATAGAGGTAAATGATGCTCCTAATAGTGCAGCTGTCACTCAGTGCTGCTTGTTCTCATCATTACTATATGATAAGTCAATGCAATGATCGTCAAACTTGTTAGATGGAAGTGACAAGATGTTTTTACTTAATTCTATTGGCAAATATAGATGAAGAATGGACAGAGAATGTCTATAGGCCATAGAAAAAAAAATTATACAATTCATGTACATACACATTTAAGTCATTATTTATGACACATCATTTTTTTTTTCTGTAGGAAATATATGAGTCAACTGGTTACAGGATACCTACCAAGTGTGATCTTGCTACTGTTCCTCTATGCTGTTCCTCCCACAATGATGCTGTTTGCAGTGATAGAAGGGTCCATATCTCGTAGTGGAAGGAAGAAGAGTGCATGTCGCAAAGTTCTCTATTTCATGATATGGAATGTATTCTTTGTTAATGTTCTCTCGGGGTCTGTCATTAGACAATTAGATGCCCTTTCTAGCCCGAAAGAAATGCCTACCCAACTTGCAAGGGCGATACCAGCTCAGGTGAATCTTCTCCCTCAAATTCTTAAATCATCTTCACTAGGTTTATGATTCTCTTGGTGGTGCAACTTGACAGACTTTTACCATTTCTGGATCCCTTGTTGGACCAGGTTTTAGTTAGATGACTTACCATTTTGAATGACTCTCATTCCTTGTGACACATTACTCTGGCAGCAAGTCCAAGAACAGTGCTTTTAGATTAATATGGTCTGCTGAACTATTTGCAGGCTACCTTTTTCATGACATATGTTTTAACATCGGGTTGGGCGAGTCTATCATCTGAGTTGATGCAGCCGATGTTGTTGATATGGAATGTGTTCAAAAGGGGCATTTTAAGACGGAAGGATGACTTGTGCGCTTTCTCTTTTCCCTACCACACTGAAGTCCCAAAAGTTCTGCTCTTTGGATTCATTGGCCTCACATTTTCTGTTCTTGCACCATTAATCCTGCCCTTCTTGTTGGTGTATTTTTTCCTTGGTTACCTTGTGTATCGGAACCAGGTATAGTCTTTCTTCCAAAACTCTCTTTTATTATTTATCCTTATTTATCATTAAAAAAATTATTTATCCTCCTGCAAGAATTTGTTTCCCTATAGGCCGCCTACTTTTAGTAATGTAGCACGAATGCTGCCTTAAGCACAACAGACCTGGCACACTGAGCCAACTTTTTGAAATTTTAAGTGGATTAAATTCGTTGTCCTGAGGCTGCGGTAGGTCCAACATGGCCTCTTACATTTTCATTAGCTGAACAATAAAGTTTCTAATAACACATCTCACAAAGTTTTTGGCTTGAGTATTAGTGGCAGCACAGATAACTTGTATAATCAATGTGAATTCGGTACCCTGAAGCTCTGCTGAGCCTTATGCTCCTCCACATGTTGATTGACAACCCTCGAACAACCTTGTTTCTTTGGTTGCGTGGAGTACAATCCACTAGTATTTTTCCTAAAAGCACTAGTTGACTGTTCTCTTGTTCATTAGATGTCACTAATGCATCAAGGTTCTTCCATTTACATGGTTGATCTGATCTTATTTATGGTCACTAGGTGCTTTTGAGTCAGGAATGGCAAATTGATATTTTCCTGAATATGCGAAACAAGAAAGCAATGCATTAACTGTTCCAGTTCACAGAATGAATAACACGTCCACCTAGTTTCACTCATTGACTTGCAAAATGTTTTTTGTCTATTATGCGTGCCAATCTTTTTCTTTGTTGTCATTGGTCTATTTATTGCTTTTGACTTGTCTCTGGCACCTGTTTGCAGATCATCAACGTATATATTACCAAGTATGAAAGTGGAGGACAGCTCTGGCCTACCGTGCACAACACATCAATTTTCTCCCTGGTTTTTACGCAGATCATAGCTGTGTCTGTCTTTGGGCTGAAACAATCAAAATCAGCGTCGGCTTGCATGGTTCCGCTGATTATCTTCACTATCCTATTCAATGAGTACTGCAGGCAGAGGTTCCACCCCATATTTAAGAACATTGCTGCAGAGGTATCACAGATGCAGGAAGTATAGAACAGAACGCGGTAGCGTGCAGTTTTTTAAAATGATGATTCATGATCGTGCATGCCTCTAAATCAACATACGGTTTCCCTTATTTTCCTCATCTCTTGGAAAAAGAAAATAAAAGGTTCATAGAGTTTCCTACAAGCAGAATTTTGTTTAATGGAAAACTCAAAGCGCATCAAACATTGGTTGTGTTGCATTTTTGTGATCTCCTTCAATGGTAGGAGCTTCATGTCCTGAATATTTTGGAAAATGTTTTCAGTTTCCATCTTTCTCTCGGAGGAACAACAGTAGACATGAAGAACATGGCACTACGACGAATAATGTTATGCATATCCTATGCGTTGAAGTGCCGTAGCGGGGAATTCTTCCTCCTTGTTTTTCCCGTTGTTCCAGAGGGAGGAGAATGGAAACTCGAAAAAGTTTCCGCATTGAGCCATAGATTTCCGATCAACCTCTCCTTCTGCATCTGTCTCCCTAACTTGAGGTGTTGAATTTTGTTAGATACTGATCGAGATGGACCAGGAAGATGAGCAGAGCGGGAGGATGGAAGAGATCCACCGGAATTTGCAGACGGCTTACTGTCAGTTAACCTTGAAACGCCAAGATCTGGGAAAATCTGCTCATCCTTCTCCTCCCACCCTCAGTGAAGAGGAGGAGGATAGTGTCGAAGACCCGATTGCAGGGAAGAAGCCTGCATCGGTCCAACAAAGCCAGTGAAAACCGAGCTCTCCTCCGCGTTTCCTCTCTGGTGCACTATTTATTCCTCAGGCTTCCGAAATGAAAAGAAGTTAGGTAGATTTAGGTTATACAGGTGCAGTGCCAGAAGTTGTGCAGCCCAAGTTAACTGCTGTAACTGTACGGCAAACTCGAGGTAGCTCGGACCGGTCGATTCATCGGTGGCAACAACATTTGCAGACCGGAAAATGCTCGATGATGTTACTCTGCACCTCATGCCCCTGCACTTATGTTGATGCATTCGCTTGTTCTTGGCGAGAAGCCGATTCTCCGGCTCTTTTGATGCTCGGACTCGGAATAAATAAATCTAAACCAACATGAATGATATGAGCCGAGCCACTTTGAACTAATGGAGCAGGGGGATTAACGCGATGCCTCAATCGGGATTATTTACGGAGCGTTGAGTATGAGAAACCGTGCGATCGAACTTCAAGCAAGGTCTGGCCTGTATCTCGATGTGTCATCATCGATCACATGTATAGCTGGCGCGTGTGATAACAATTGACCCCTGACAAGCCTATGGCTTCACGGATTGATTTTATGCACTTGCCCGTGTGTGGTACCATTATGGCATCACTGAAACTGATACAATAATAGTATGGTATCCATTGAAATAATTTATAATATTTTTCTTATTAATATATGTATTTTTTTCTATCTAATAATATTGTGAATAGAAAAAATTTAATAATTAAGATTTTTTTTTTAATAACTCGGCTCACATATGAATTTATAAGGATCAATTAAGTTTCTAAATACTAACAAAAATTAACATACATAATGATAGCCCTGTAAATTCGGACCAATTCGATGATTTTATGCTGTGACATCATAGCACAATTCTATTTTTTACACAAAAATCCTGATCCATTCATAATATAACTAACTGGCAAGTTAATATAAACATAGTATTAATTTAATAAAGATATTAAAATAATTATCATATATAATTTTTTATTATAAATATTTCCCGGACAATACAATCTAATTCTTTTTTTAACCGTCCAAAAACCCTAATTTAGATACCGTCTCTTACGCCAAGACCGAAACCAGGCTAGTTTTTGACGTGCGTACATAACGGATCGTATCGATGATATACGCAGGGAGTAATCATTAGCTTTTTCCGCTTTCTTGGCTCAGTCCCGAGCGCTTTTATGTCGGTCTACCTTTCGATGTGTTGGCTCGATTTCCGCCACAGCCTTCAACGAGTATTTATGATCACAAATAATTTAATACCTCGCATTGTCCGTTGTCGAGGAAAATAAGAAAACCGTACATGCCATTTTGGGAATAGGGTGTTATCCACTTATAATATATATATATATATATATATTTGATATTTATTGTTATATTAATAGTTTAATTTATACATATTAAAATTTATTATTAATTTTTAGATATTCACTTTTAAAAATGTAATTCATATATCTGACATGCTATTTATCTATCAATAGCATAGTTTTTAAAACCGGACCGGGCCGGGAACCGGTGTAGGCATGGGTTCATGGGTTCATGGGTCGGACCGGGGGTTCAATGGGTTGAACCGCATGTTTAAAAAATAATATTAATAATATAATATTACTAATAAATTTACATAATATCATAATTTGAATATAATTTATAACAAAATTCATTAATATAACTATTATATTAAACAAAAGTTTAATATAAAATGTAAATACAAGTTTAGTAAAATAAAATAGGTACATTACAATATGTTTTTGTTTTTGTTTTAATTTTAAGTCGGCCGGTTTTCTCATGGGTTCAATTGGGTTCACCGGTCGGACCGGGAACCGGCCGGTTCAACCGGATTTTTTCTCTTTTAATGTGCAATTGGGTTTTTTGAAGGAACCGGACCGGGTGAGTGGCCGGTTCCCGGTTGAACCGGTCGAACCGGCCGGCCCGGTCCGGTTTTTAAAACTATGATCAATAGGCGGGGGAGTGTTATTAGGTTTATCTGTCAATAATTGAGCGTGCAATCTCTCCGCTGGCCGTGGAAAAAAAAATCTAGTGTGCCGCACAGTCTCAACTCGATCATGCATTCGACCGGCTAATCAATCGAGGTCGAACTCCAGGTACTGTGCTGACCAGGTCGACTCGAACGGCTCCCGGCAATCTCGGAGTATGGTTGAATCTAGCTAGCTTTGGATAAGTTTCTTGAAACCAGGGACTTTTACAGTATAGCTAACCTTCGGACGGGTCGGTGAGTCGAATTTTCAAGTGCAGACTTATATATATATATATATATAGAGAGAGAGAGAGAGAGAGAGAGCGAGAGAGAGGTGGGGGGCGTGGCTGCCCATGTTGAAAAGAACCGATGGACGGTGATGATGCTGTTGGGTGCCCGTGGGCACCGACGGTCTAAAGCATGAGATCCACAATACCCTTAGTTGAGAAATGATCGGGTTGACGGGTTTGTTGGGTCATGAGTTGCTGCCTCTGATCATTTCTCTCTTTGATAATCCCCACCGCAATAATAATAATAATAATAATTTAAATTTTCAATACTTGATTTAGTTATCAATTTAGTTGTTATTATATTCTTTTTTTTTTCCACTCATTTTTATATACATTACTTAAATAATATTTAAAGATCTCGTGTGATTTAATTAATTTACTCTCGAACATGATCAATTTAACTTGTTGGCCGAAGAGCACACTTCCATAAAATGCTTTTGACACATGTGCTATAAGGAATTCGAACTTAAATTCATGGCTCATTGGTTCGCACATAAAAAATTAGTTTTAAACTATTAAATAACTACAACAAGAGTTATTCGAGAGAGGATATGTGACGATGTTGGTTTAGGATATATTATTATTTGAAGGGAAAAAATTATTATTATAAAAGTTGAAGGGCAAATGGGGAAAGAAAAAAAGTTAAAAAATGGCTCGAGGCACGCGGTTAAAGACAATACCGGTTTCCGCACGTGCGCACCCGTCCGGGCAAACCGTCAGTTTTGTTGGTGGACGGTCGGACCAAGAATAAAATGAAGGAACATTAAGGTGCATATTGGATGGGATGTGAAAGTTGATGGGGCACAATTAGTAAGGTAAAGAGTGTAGGGTGCAGAGTGAATAATCGAATATGAAACTTGGGGATAAAAACAAACGAAAAAACTTGGCACCTTCCATATATGCGCCTCAGTCAAAGCCGTAGCCGTGACCGTAAGCCCATATCTGGAAACCCCCAGTAGTTGCCGATTTCCTATCCGACTCAGCAGCAGCCGCAGTCTGATTGATGATCTGCGAACGGAGGGATTTGGAGATGGCGGCGGAGAGTCCGGTGAATCACTCCTACATGGGCAGGAATCTCAGCGATTTGAACGTCAACGACGACTCTTCCGCCTTCAGCGACTGCAACAGTGACAGATCCGGGGAGTTCCCGACGGCGTCTTCCGAGAGCCGCCGGCTGCTCGTAGCCTGCGCTTCGGAGAACTCCGAGGAGCTGATTTGCCAGCTCGTGTCTGGCCTCCAGTCCTGTTCGATCGACGAGCAGAAGCAGGCGGCCATGGAGATTCGACTCCTCGCGAAGAACAAGCCGGAAAATCGCCTAAAAATTGCCAGAGCTGGCGCGGTAAAGCCTCTGATCGCGCTCATTTCGTCGACCGATCCCCAGCTCCAGGAGTACGGAGTCACGGCGATTTTGAATCTCTCACTGTGCGATGAGAACAAGGAGCTCATTGCTGTATCGGGAGCGATACGGCCACTAGTCAGAGCTCTTAGAACAGGTACATCCGATACGATGCCAGGAATCAGACAGATTGTTGATGCAGGTTCATGTGTATGAAGATATAGCTTCTTCTCAGAGTTCGTCCTTATTACTTGCAACAGGAACATCGACGGCGAAAGAAAACGCTGCCTGCGCTCTGCTGCGACTGTCGCAGGTGGAGGAGATCAAGGCGGCAATCGGGCGGTCAGGGGCCATCCCTCACCTAGTGAACCTCCTAGAGACCGGGAGTTTTCGCGGCAGAAAGGACGCGTCGACGGCTCTGTACACCATCTGCTCGGTGAAGGAGAACAAGATCAGGGCCGTGCAGGCGGGGATCATGAAGCCTCTGGTGGAGCTTATGGCCGACTTCAGCTCGAACATGGTGGACAAGGCAGCGTTCGTGTTGAGCGAGCTGGTGAGATTGCCGGAGGCAAGGGCGGCTGTGGTGGAGGAAGGCGGGATCCCGGTGCTGGTGGAGATCGTGGAGGTCGGCTCGCAGAGGCAGAAGGAGATCTCGGCTGTGATCCTGCTGCAGGTGTGCGAGGAGAGCGCGGTGTTCCGCACGATGGTGGCCCGTGAGGGAGCGATCCCGCCGCTGGTGGCTCTGTCGCAGTCGGGCACCAAGCGCGCCAAGGAAAAGGTACGTAGTCTCCTACGGCTGAGTGATTTCCCGGTGGACCCGAGCGCGAATTCCGCCGCCTCTGCTCCGGCGGGGACTGACGCGGCGGGCAATTAAACAATTAATTAAAATGGGGATGTAGCAAATGTTTTTTCCTTCCCTTGGTAGGTAAAGAAACATGGGACGGGTGTCCTGCCACGCCAAATTGATGTGTCGGGTTGTGGGACAGGCTAAGGGACAAGAAGACAAGACAAAGACGATTAGACATAGTAAGAAAAATGGAGTTTGCACCCCACCCCCCCCAAAAAAAAAGAGGCTTTTGACGGAGAAAAGGTGGGGATGGAAGGTACCTAACTTTGATTTTGGACCAACTGCCTTTCATTTTTCCACAAAAAAGTTGCGAATCAGCATGAAGCTGAGACAAAAAGCAGTTGGTCCTCGACTCCACAATCAAATTTAAAAGACCGACCATGTTAGCGCCCAAGAGTGGGAGCGGATTCACATGAGCATATTCCATTACATCGATTTGTGTGTGCGCGTTTTCACTTTGTCTTTCCATTTTTTTTTTCTTTTGTTATGAGCATCGTTGTTTCGTTATATAATGATATTTTGTTTACTGGGTGGTTCCTTCCGTGTCTGATCGTCGTCGGGGTGTCTGCGTCTTGATCTGTGGACACAGGCGGAGGCGCTGATTGAGCTTCTACGGCAACCCAGATCCGGCAGGTCCGCTGCTTAGGCGTCCCCCCGCACTCCCGACCCCTTCCAGTCGTCCCCCCCTCCTCTTGTTTTTCTTGTTTGTCGTTCCTTCCTCTTCTCTCCCTTCCCCCCTTACGTATAAAAGAAACTGTAAAGAGGCCTAGGAAATGACAATTTGAAAGAGAGATAGAGGACGGTGTAAAATATCTGTGTCATAAATCATGTCGATATTTTATTATTATTATTTTTGGTCCACATTTCCATCTTTCTTCCGCGATGGTAAGTGTTCATTCTGTTTACGTAGATCAAAGCATGCCAGAAGTACGACCGAGGGAAAATAATATTCAAGCAACTCTGAGAGGGAAAGCGACTGCCCTGGTGAGTCATTTGTTCTTTCCCAACACACCCACCCACCAACCCATGGTGAATATGACCGTGGCGGTATTCGCTGGCCCTTCGAGTGACTCTTAGGGGAGTGATCTTCTCCACACCTCGAGGTCGACCACTTGCTTACTACCAGTTACTGAACTTATGGGAAGCTTGGACCCTAATAAAGGCTGTGAATGAATATACAGACACAACACCATCAGTGGATCAAGGAGCTTACATATTGTATAGTATGATATTTAAAAGTAACAAGGAAGACTGACCCGAAAACTCTGGCATTTCTCTAATCCATTCAGATCGGTTCAGAATTTGCCTGAACCGTGGCTCTCAAGTTCATAATTTCATAATCCCTCTATGACTGAAGTTGTGGACTCCATCATAACCCTTGAAAACATGCAGACACAAATGAGTTTTACTAAAATACTGAATGCATCTATGTAGTGTCCACGTCACTCGGGTGAACCTATAGCTGAGCTCCTCATGGGACTTCCGGACCGAACTAGCGACCGCTTAGACTCGAAAAGTGTTTATTCATGGCCCTATCCTTCCGATTGTGGTTCCTTCCCCCGCCTCTCCTTCCCCTTCCCCGACCCATCTCTGAGTTCCCCCTCACCTCTCCCTCGGAGCCATTGGACTGATTACTATCTCTTTCTTCATAAGACTCCCTGTCTCTTCCTCTGCCTCTCCTTCCCCTTCCTCTAGGAGTCCGCTCATGTTTCCCTTCATTCACTGAGGAGAACTCCCTTTGCTTTTCTTCCTCCTCCATTTGAGCCTCTTCCAGCCTCTTGACGGCGCCCAGCGGGAGGTTCCCACCGCGACCAAGGCCATAAATCAGCTCACCCTGCGCCTGAGTGACCAGTGAAGCCTCCCTGGTGTTTGCAACAGCGACCGAACCGTCCACCTTGTAACTGTAATTCTTCCCATCCTTAACATAGAACTGAGGCTTCCTCCTCGAACCCCATTTGGAGCTGCTGCTGGGAGCGTTCTGTTCATTCCGCTTCTCGGACTCCGGACCCCCTTCCAATCCTTCACTCTCCTCAAATCCCATCTCCACTCCTCCAAGACCAAGTTCATCAAAGGAATCATCATACTCATCTTCGTACTCGTACTGCAAAGCTAAAGCACTGATCTTCTCTGAGTCCCTCTTGTCTCGGGTATCTAGGGTTTCAACATCTTGTGCCTCTGACTTGGACTTCCTAACAAACCTTCCTTCTGAAGATGAGGATCCCCCACTTTGCTGCTGCACAGAAACGGGCAAAGGATTTCTTGGAGGAGGTAGTGGTTCAGATTCCCATACTTTCCCCTTCCCTTTGTCCTTTGCTGTCGTTGAAGAAACAGATTTTGGTACTGGAACTGTCTCCATCGAAGTATTCAAACGCTGGAGATCTTCGTGAAGATTTCCCTCGAGAATTCTCTGAATCACCTCTTCTGGGTTCTGGTTATACACTTCTAGACAGGCTGATAGGAAGCCTTTGCCATAGTCAGGGAAGAGATCCTTAATTTGACTGATCTTAGATTCCAAAACTGCAGCCTCCTCATCGATCTGGGCCTCACTGCACATGTTTGCACTGGTGGCCACACTAGGCGGATCCTTGTGCGCTGGAAGACTAGTTGACATCAAGAAACCAGATAAATATTGGTATTGCTCATCATCCATTATGATCCATCCTGCATGCAATCATGTGGAGATCTGAGATGAATTCATTATTTTTAGGTAACCAAAAGTTCAGAAAGCTATCAGAATTGGACTAGGCTGACAATATCAATTGAAGATTGACCATATGACATGTTTCATTGTGCCTATAAACCCTATATGCTAGATTGAACTAGCACATTTCAGCCTCATAACAGGATCAAACCAGCCAGCTTCTTTGCACAGAACTTGACTCGTGTGTTTTAGTTTCGCACACATATAATATATTTGAATGGTAAATAAAGAATTTTATTGCTCAAACACCAAGAAAGTGCATATAAGCACATACAAGGGTTACGGGACAGCTATATTTTATATATTCAGCATTTTTTTTGTAATTGTATCATAATCTACACCAGTGTAGCAACATAAGCCATTGGAGATTTTAAGCCCCAATTGTCCATGAACTTGAGGATCAAATGGCTCAATTTCTGGTTCAATACTGGTAACTCTGGTGCATATCCTACTTAAGTTCATTCAGTAATACGATGAACATCACAAATGGATTTATCAACTCTGTAAGAACCAAGAAATGTCATTGAGACATGAAGAGGTCATTACATGCAGGAACACAATGAAGCACTTACCACTGCTCTGCAAGCTCCTAAGGATGCTGATCACACCATAACTCCTGTCAACTTGTTGAAGGAATGTCTTCTGATTCTGATTCTCCATTACTTGGTGTGACAAACTGCCTATTTCCCGAAATGCCTGAATGATAATATCTGCTCTTATGATTGGATCTTCTACTTTGGCAGGAAAAATTTTTGTGGAAGCTGTTAAGTTGAGACTCTCTTCAAAAATGTCATTTCTGAGATAACAAGTATCCAAAAGATTCCAGCCAAATTTCTCTAATCTAGTAGATAGCAGCTTTAAATTTATAGAGCTTGTAGATTTTATCCCATTCCCGGACAAAATCATATCGCTAGAAGAGTATATCAATCTGAAACCCTTTTGCAATGACGGAAGTAACCAATCATGTAGCTTCACAAGTGTGCAAACTAAATCCTCATTTCCATCACTGCGAACAATAATTAACAACTGTCAGAAGCAAATAGAAATTCTGGATTTTATAGCTGCCAAAAGTTTATATAGTACAAAGAAAGCACTTCTCAGTAGTAGTGAACTAAATCATGATATCACATAGTATTACAGAAAACTGGAAAAATGAGAATCCTAACAGTAGGAGAATGAGTTTATGTGGTCCTTGCTTGATTAATACTACACATTTAATGAAACTGTTTCTCTACGCCCCAAAAGAGGTAAAAAATACCTCGTTTCAACCGGGCATGAGAAGATTGCAGCTGCAGGTTTGTATGCATTCACAAAAGCATCCATAGATGAAATTGCATCATTTATAAAGTCCATCACCTATTGAACAAAATATATTAGAGAACTAAAAAACAGGTTGCTGCCAATCCTAACAATGGCAATGGCCTCATGCACATAATAGAGTCGACCATAACCAGGAAAGGATATAATTTTTCTCCATTGAATAATCCTCAGTTTGTTTCCTCAAAATAAAACATATTGATTGTGAAGCTTCAAATGTTACTATCTATGTTTTATTTTTTGGGCCAATACTATGTGGGCTATTGACCCCAGTGATATCTAATTGCTTATACGGGAAGAGCAAAAATATCAAGTTGATGGAAAAATGACATGAAAAAATTAGCGTGAGTCAGTTTATTTTATCTGTAGTAAATATAATCCTAAAAGAACATTGTGATATAAACATAGAACAAATTAATTTACAGGCTCATTAGTAACAGAGAGAGGTCCCTCACCTCTAAGAAGTCGGAGTAAACCTGCTTACTGTCATAGTCTTCATGGCTCCCAGAGAAAAGTAACTGCATAAAGTTTCATGTATCACCAATATAACAAACAACAACAATTGATGATGGGAGAAAAAGCAATGTTTAGAAGTAAGCCATTTTCAAACTACCAGTTATGGTTGCATGAAATTGAAACTATTGCAAAACTTAAATTATATCCATTATTACAAATTCTTATATTCCGTTAGCACATGCTAAATCCAGGAATATAATAGTGCAGTGGACAGCCAGGTAGCTTTACTTAAGAACAACACATTTCAAGTTAACAGATGGTCATTTGTACTCTATGATAGTATCAGGAAGATGACCTGTAATAAGGAGCTGCATCGATGTTGCATTGTCTGGACAATACTCAGGAAATTAGAGTTCAGATTCGTCAGAGTGTAGTGCAGCCACGGTTGCACTTTCAAAGCATTGGAGACCTGGAAGGGAAAAAGTCGAAAGTAGAGGGAGAATTCAAAGTCATGACCAATTGAGTTATTTACATGAAAAAACATATGGCTTATTTGAAGGTTTTGCATCTGAAAAGCAATATGTCATGCATTTGGAGTCATAAATATCTTCTATTTCTTGTTGTTCTCCATTGCAAATGATATCAACATCTTCATTTTGTTCTTATACATTTTGAAAAATGCAGAAGGTAAAGGCTTAGCTACATACCAGCACTCTAGTCAGATCTTCATTTTCATGACCATATATGGCACAAATATCCAACAACTTAGGCAAGTCAAGCAATTTTCTGTCCTGCAAAATAACTATACATGAAGTTGGTTAATGGGTTGCATCCAAAGTAAATATAGAGCAACAACAATGTTAGTAGCACTAAATAGGGGGAAAAAAGCAGGTCAAAGCTTCCAGACAGCCACTCAAAATAAAAATTTAATGTGTCGGCATATATAAGGAACTGTGACAAGAACAATTATAGAGAGATGGACAACCAACCTAAGTCGTCTTTTGGACTAAGGGAATCAGCAGAACGAGCACCGGGATCTCTATTTGAAGATCTAAATAAAATACCAAGCACCAGTAACTGTAGGTCTGTGAAGACAGGCTGTAGAGGAAATTCAACCCAATCCAGTGACAAGTGAAACTTACATTCGGTACAATACCATAAAGACGCGATGAGATAACTCAAGCTCTCCAACAATAACCCCTGCAACTATTCCTTTGGCACCATGATGTGGGAAGTCATACCATCTGCTTCTAAACTTCAGGAAGCTATCTAGAAATTCATGCAGTGAAGAATCACCAGCAACTGAAAATATTTGCAGGAACCAAATAAGCACAAACCGGTTAGATATAAATACAGTAGCAAAAATTAACTATGCCAAATGAACAGGCAATAAAAGCCTTTTCTTCCCTCCTTTTTGCCCCATACATTAGCCAACAAAAATTTCAGTAATTTAAGGAGACCACAAGAATGTCAGAATTTTCTTTTCATTCTCAAGTGAAGAATTAATAAAATATTCATCAAGAATAGGCAGCCAAAAGTGAAAAAGGAAGCAAGTAACCGCTACGTCAATATACAAAAAGAAAATCATGGATTGCTTCAACAGAATCATAGCAAAAGGATAAATTTGAAGTTACAGGCCAACAATCATCTTTGCATTTTCTTTTCCCCGGAATGAACCACTTGCTAATTTGTTCTGGCAATATTTTCACTTAGGAACAGCATGTGTTCATAAATCAAACAGAAAACAAATAGAGTTAGAAACCACGGAAGTAAGAATACAACAACCAAAATTAACCTCTAATCACGAACAATATCAATTAGCAATAACATATAATGAGCAGATAGGGAAATGTCATCAACCATCCAAGTATATCTCTCAATGAACCAGCTCCAACGCCCTTACCTTCTCTCCAAAATTCTCTTGGTTTTAGCTTGAGCAACCGAGAGAGCTCCCTGTTCAAAAGATCCACAACCCGCTGCGACTCCACAGGATCCATACCCCCCTCCTCAGCCCCAAGGCCAGCCGCTACAGCCTCATCCTGGGGCAAGTAATTAACGAATCTGCCGCTCTGAGCTGCACCCGGCACCCACTGACCACTCTCCCCGAGCCGGACCCTACTCGCCGAGGCAGCAGCTCCACCGCCGCTGGAGGAAGAACCATCACCAGCCCGCTCCGACGACAATTTCCGGAGGGAATTGGACAGAGTAGGGATCGGGGACGGGTGCTTGGCGGTGGAATTCTGCGACTTGGGAACGAACTTCTTCTGGACATCCGGGAAATTCCTGGTCGCAAAGTTGTGTTTCCCGGGTCGGTTGTGGGCGTATCGATTCGACGTGTTCGACATATTTCAGTTCTTCGTTTGATCGTAGCCTCTGCAGATCCAATGAGTGGGCCGAGGTGATGAAATGCCTGCTGGAGGATAGTGGCGCTCCGCCGCCTCTGTGGAGGAGACGAAGAGTCTCTCTCTCTCTCTCTCTCTCTCTCTCCTTGTAATCTTTTTACTTAATTTTACGTGTGTTTTTCATTCTTCAAAATAATTGGAAAGGGCAAAATGTCGGATTTACCCTCAATTTTGTATTATTTTTACTGCTTTTCTAGAGTATTATCGGGATGAGAGGCACCGACTGTGTCAAGGTCAGCAAATCCCTGTGAAATGCGGGTTTAGGACGAATCCAGTGGAACCGCGATCACCAGATCAAGCAGGTCAGTGCACAATACAACGATCGAAAGCACAAAGCGGGTAGTACTGTGTTCGCACCTGGTCATTCAATGGATTAATCTATCGATAAGTCTAAAACTGAGTACGAATAAATATGACATTGAGTAGGCATTTATTTAGGCTATATCCATATGGGAGCTCGAAACAAGGAGGGAAAAGAACACGGTCAGTTTCACAGCTTAACCCAAAATTGTTGATTACGCTTGCCATACAGTGTCTCTACCATGTACAAGGAACAAGATCTACCTGAAAACTGATCGCGGAAAAACAGCCGAGTAACGACATTGCTTCGAAATTCCGCAGCATTGTGTAACTACCACCAACAAGGTCTCTCTTTCTGATAATATTACAACAGAGGGTCCGCGGGGAAAACCGGGAATTTAGAGAAGGGTTTGATCACACCCCTTCGATGTGGGTCTCTTTGGGCAAGACCAAGGCGATGATGGCATCCGAGGAATCATGGGGAATAGAGAGCATCGAGCAAACCTCCTCTGAGTAAGGGAGCATGAACAAGAGCCTTGCCCATATGGAACTCATTGCAGGGATCTTGATCACTCCAGCACACTCCCGCTGCTTCAGGTACGATATGAAGTCCCCAAACTGCAGAAACATAGCAATGGGAGATAAAACATGAAGCACTGCTTCAATGCATATCAGATGAAAATATTATGGAATATGAAATCCGTAAACAGCACTGAGTTCAAATAATGGGAAAGACTAGGAGTAAACATGAAGCCATTCTACTTTCATCGTGTAAAAACACATCAACCCTCATTTTGACTGCACAAACTGTGGCAGGGCATTTTGAGATATTATCTTTACATAAGGACCAAACTGTCATAACATCGTCCAAGTGATGAAGGTTTAGATGCAATTGGAGATAGTTTCTAGCTTCGGCTTTTTCTCTTTTGATGCTCCAGTATCTGCTGGTAATCAATTCATCTTAGCTTATGTATGTTTAGAAATTCATAACAAATGCTAAAAGCTTGGAAGGCTAAGGGTCATAGTAGAGTTGATTAGACTATTGGATCTCCCAGTTTTTGAAATGCTAGACTCATCAACTACAGTCTACTAGTCTACAATCTGTGTGTGAGTGGGGTTGGGGGGAGGTGATTCAATTTCTGCCCCTGGCTTCCCCCTACTTCTTCAACCTCTAGAAATATCTCCTTTTTCCTGATTAGGGAAAAGGTTATCCTCACCTAGATGTCCAGTTCACAATGAGACAGCTCGGGAACCTTTGAAGTAGTTTTTCTTGATAAAAAGGTCAAGTGAAAAAGCAATTTCTTGGAGATACATGGACATGTGGAGTGGCATAACTTTTTGGACATACATTGACACTCCTCTAGGATCCTCACCAAAATTGCTGGTAAAAAGATATCTATAGGAAACTTTGCCACAATTCAAGTAATGATTTTTTTACAAATTCATATTCAAGATTATAAATGGCATGATCATTGAACTGACTATTATGTGAAAGAAATTTAGTTGTAACACACAAAGAAGTTGACAGGATAAAAGCAATCAGAAAAAATGAAAACCAGTATCCCAAGTAGTCCCCGGTATAGTAAACAAGGAAATTAATGTTAGTCATGCACATATAGGGTAGGCAATCAAAGCGATGAGAGAACACTTACGCCTTTACGGTCAGCAACAGAAGCAGGAACCATCCGGCATACTTCTCTCTGCATCATATGTCAATAATCAAGGAACAAACTTTTGAAAAGACAGCCCAAAAAAATAAAAACAGAAATGGATGCAAACATTCCAAATTATGATAGAAATGAATGCTTACTATAAAGATTATACAGCACTATGGATAGACAGATCCACTTCCATGTTGCTAAGTGTAACATATTTGGGTGTAAGCATTGACCACAGAAATTTTGACAATGGTTACCTACGTAAGTATACTAGATCAATGAACAATTGGATGTTTGAGGTTTAAAGAGAGTACGGTTGCCTCTTTTCAATTCACAAGGTTGACAGTCTCCTTTGAAAGTCAGATAGGTTTTACTCAATTTCATTACTCCATGTCCCTTCAGCCTCATGAGATGTATTTCCTTTTTCTCTTCTAAAATTCGCTGATAAAATCTTTATTTATTTCAATATAAGATAGTCTAGCAATCTTTTTAACCCTAAGAAATATGCCAAGCATGGTACATGACCAGACTTACTCTATGTGGTGGCGTACTAGTGAACGCTGACTTCACATGCCGAAAGTCTGTGCGCTTGGTCATGTCCAATTTAACGGGCCACCTGCACCAAATGTGGGCCAGAGCACCTTATGATAAAATTTTCACAATACAAAGGCGCAATCAGTGAGAAGAATGAGATTCAAGTTCTTACTCTGCAGGCTCAGATAGGCCTGTCAAATATTTGCAGATATCTGAATCTACTCTATATGCACGAATTATGCAGTAATGCACCCCACTCTTGCACAATGTTCCCTGCCATTGATACTGAAGAGATGGCGAAGAGGTCTCAGGATAAGAAGATTCAGTAGCGGGCAGAGGAGGAGGTGGCGGTGGTGGAGAACTCGGAGGAGGTGGGTGGGAAGGTGGCTGTGCCTGAGGCAGAGGTGGAGAAGATGGAGGCAATGGAGGTGGTGGCATCTCAGGAGGGATAAGAGTCTGTTCAGGTTTTGTTGAGTTTCCTGGTAGTTGTGCTGCAGGGATCACAGGAGGAGGAAAAGGAGCCGCTGACACAGCAGCAGCCTTAAAATTATTTGTCATGGGCCCAGATTGGATAGGATTTAGAGGCAAGCGATGACTGGAACCTTGTGGGTCCCATGGATTTGATGGGGGAAAATAAGTGGGATGCATGTATGGGGATGGTTGAATTTGATGATGTGGCAAATTGGGTCCTTGAGGTGCCATTGGCATGCATGAAATGCTTGCTGTGACTGAACTAGCACCTGAGACCATGCTGTTACCTGCAAAATATAAGCATTCAATTATATTTCCAGGACAAAATGGATAAAAAAAAAAAGGAAAACTCCTTTAAGTCAGGTCTGTCAAAATTAGTCAAATTATATGATATAATTATTAGGGGATTGGTAACAATCAACAAGTTAGATTAACCTGTTTTAAGCTGGAAATCTTCTCACCAACTTGAGGCTTTAGTCCTCACTATTCCAGACCTAAGGGAGCACAGATTGTAACAAGAAAATTTTAAAAGGAAAGGATTTTTATCACCTTTTGAGGTATTGTCCACCATAATGCTCTCAGCACTAGCAGAACAAGTCCAGTTTGCTTGGGAAGTATGTGGACCCGATACAGGAGTGCTATCCACTTTCAACCTTGGAGATACAAGGCTACTGGAGCCACTGTCAGGATTGGATGATACAATTGGAAAAGGTTGCTGTCCTCCATGACTGCTCGGAAGAAGGGGAGCACTCTTGTTGAGATAATTGCATATATAAGCCATTGAGCATGTGCTTATTTCTCAAGTCAAATGGAATTCATTCCATTGTTTTATTACAACATTTGCACAGTGAGTCAAATATCCCATGAAACTAAAAATGCAATAGTGTATATATCAGTTTTTTGTTATAATTTTTCTGAAAGATTTTAAAAGGCTACCTATATAACCACCTTTGCAATAGTTTTGGTCAATAAAAGCGCGATTGACAAAGAACTCTTTGACATAGGGATAAAAGCTTGACATTTCTATATGTCCTAGCCTTCCATAAATCTACTTGATATATCAATCAAAAAACAGAAATACGAAAATGGTCATTTTGCAGATAGAGTTTCACTTTCAAGCTACTTTTACTATGATGAAAGCCACTTGCAGTGAAGAATAGATATGGAAGCTCAAAACACAAATATGCAGACACAAACTCTCTGAACGAACATTTTCTTATGGTTTAAGACCAAATAGCAAAAATATATCAGTTCAACACTATCCAATCATTCAGTTCAGGGGATCCATGACCTTACATCAAATGAACAGATCCCACTTCTCAAATAAGTTTTTTGACGGTACCAGCAGGACAAACAGATAAGAGAAAAAGATATTTATGTCATTTTTAAATGCCATATAAAATTATGACAGAAATGGAATGAGAAAATTCCTTAAGTATGCAAACGCAAGAGAAACAGGCTTCTGATTCTGATTCAGACATTACTTAGAATTGGAATTCACTCCAATCGAACAGAAGGGGTAGTACAACTTAATTGCTTATGCCCTCATACACACAAGCTATCATGGGTATCCCTACTTATCTTCAGAAATTGTACACAGAAGATAAAGGCAGAGAATTGATCTGTCAACATTGATGGAATCGTCTAACCTTTGTATAAATAAAAAGAATCATGCACATTCTAGCACCATTGAGCAATGGAAAAGCATAGGAAGGCAGAAACCATTATAAGCTGCGGGCATATCATGCACAAACCTGAGTTCAATCTGAAGGAATGTGCCAGGACAACCACGGAGGTTCCTGAAAGCAGTAACTGCAGCATCCACACTGCTGCATTCAACAAACCAGCCTGAACCTGATTGCATATTTGTGCGCATAAGCCGAGCAATTGTTCCAACATCGCCAATAGCCAGTCTACAAATTGTCATTAGCTCATCTTCCAAGAGATAAGGAGTGCTCGAATTTGGAACGTAGATCCACAGTGTGCTTGATGCCATTTCTTCTCCTCTTGAGTTGGCAGCATTGCCGTTATGATTATCAAAATAGCTAAAACTTTGATTAATATTGTATTTGGAACGTAATGAAGAGAATAGAGAAGATAACTGAGACATCCTAGTCCTAGTGCTGTCAGCAGGGCTATGTGCAACCAATTGAGAATGTGGTGAGCCAACACCATGAGCAGGAACAGTAGCAGATCTTGAAGGATCCATGTGCAACCTGTTTCTTGTCTCCTTACAATACTGCCTAAGATGTGTCATAACTGTCGCAGCTTCTTCAGGAGTTTCATATTCCAGCAGCAAAGCACCTTCATTAGTCAAATCTGTAACCATGTTGGGTCCTTTGTAAAGTACTTTCCTACACTCATTCAGAAATTCATCCCTCATCCACTGACTGAATATATTTCCAACGTAAACAAAAGAACTATAACCAACAGCAACACCATTTACTGCTCCCATTGCACCAAATCCTATGTCCAAAAATTTAATTCGCCATGGGAAATGTCTTCTTATATAATCTCGAGCTCTTAAAGAATCCATAATGCTCCTGAATTCAACCAATGCAAATCCTCTCCTTGGATAGAAAAAGAAATGATCGATTGGACCAAATCTGTCAAGCTGGTATCTTACATGAGCTTCAGACACATCACGAGTCAGACAACCCAACCAGAGCTGCCTGGAAGCTGAAACAATATCCATAGCTGCAGGGTCCCCATCAGATAACCAAAAAACTTGATTTGGAGAACTATATCGGATTGCATAATTATGTCTTGGAGATGCCATAGCATTGTTTGCACTTCCTGTAGTGGATCTCAGAGGGAGCCCGGGATCTGTATTAGGGATATGACTTTTATCACCATGCACAAAGTGATTCCTTCCTTCAAGTGAATTGCTCCTAAAGTCTGATTGTTTTGGTATAGGTGAATATGACTGTTGACTTACTCCATCTCTAGAGATAGAGGGCCTATTATGGGCAAAATCTCCATGCTCTGATGGCTCAATGTCCAGTAACCTGGAGCCTCCACCATTACAATCAGGACCAGTTTTAGAGCAAAGATCTGCTGATCCATAAGAGTTTGGACATTGACCAGAATTGCCTGCAAATACCTCATTTCGCAATCCATCACATTGTCTTAAATCATCCTCCTTTCCTGATGGTTCACCATGCATACCACGCTGACTTGACATTCCAGGAGCCCAATTATGTCGATTAGAAGAGTCAGTAAGATCAGAAGCATCTTCACCACATTGTCCTTGATTATCCTCCAAGTTGATCCCTTCAGCAAAAGATTCTATGCATCCTTTCAACATAGAAATGATTTCAGGGGTACATCTAGAGGGCGAGAATTTTTTCAATTTATTGTATCTCTTAATGATCCAGCTCCTCAAGGAATGATCTCTGTCAACAGCCTGCACAAACGAAACATCTTAAAATGATACTCTTGCTGAGAAACCATAGTAGAAAAGTCATGCACGCATAACACTAAGTTATTATTAAAGGAATTTGATGGCATACTGCCATAAACCTTATTATAAATAACCAGCATAATACACCCATTTGATCAACCAGGCAGGCCAAAGAACTCATAAAAGAAATGTTAATAAACTACTGGGAAGGGATTAAGTCTATTTTTTTAAATCAACAGAAAAAAAAAACACTCCTGACTCATAAGCTAAAAAAGATTGCCACAACATTCCAAAAATAAAGGAAACATACGATAGCCTTGGCATAACCATGGAGATGTGGCATCATAGGACCACACAAAAAGTGTAAACTTATATTTTTCTTCTCTCAATTGCCAACTACATTTTCTTCACTATCTCCCTCGTCAATATGCTGCCTACAGCAAGGTGAATTGTGCTAATGCAAAACTGTGGTGAATCACAATATTCAGGCATCAGATGTTTGAGAGGATAATATTCAACTAAAGCAACCCTCAACATCTCGACTTACATATTTGACCCTCAGCAGCAAATGATCCAAGGCCATAGTTCCTAATTAATTCATTCTAAATATATTCTATAAGAAGCATTCCATCCAATGGGCAACAAAACAAAATGAATGTATAAACAATGAAATCTGCTTAAAATCCGTGATTGTTTTATTAAGAAAAAGCAAAGACACAAAAGGTGAATAGGAGATTACCAGTTGTAACAAGCATGTCGTGGGTACAGAAATGCAACTACCATCAGTTGTCTGCTGCATGTTCTTTTCTTTATTTGTTGAAGAAATGATACATGATTGAGCCTCATCATTTGAATGATCCAGAATGCAAGGCAGAACACCACCATCAATCCTGCTGGTTACCTGGCTAAGAAAATACTGTCCATCATTTTGAAGACCCTCAGCTACAGAGGAATTCAGGAGCTCAAAACAGGCAGCAAGCATGCTCTTTGGACAGGCAAAGAATATCCTGAGGATAGTTATTGCCCGAAATTCGGGCAATTTTGTCACGGGCGATTCATCCTCATTTGATAACTTCAGCTTTAGTTGGGAAAAATTCACATCAGCGTCTGGTAATTTTGTCCATTCTTTATCAGCAATCTGGAAAATACTTCTCCCACCAAAAGAGGATACAAAGAAGGTAAGTACATTAAGAAAGACTGCAGACCTAATGCCATGCATAACAGATGAAGTAGGAGTCTCTGAAGAAGCAGCACAACAAATATCAAGAAGACCCAAGATGCAGGTCTTAGCAGTCTGAAATGCAACTCCATCAGCATCCTCTCCTCTGTTTATGATAGCCAAGTTCCAATTATGCATATTGACTAAGGCTGTTGCTGCAGCTTCAAGAGCACTCGGGCAATATGATGCATATCGAGGAATTAGATCAGCTACGATACATTGCACACTTGTGCATCCTGTATAAATGTTATAGAGTCAACAATTTTATTTTACTCGACAGTGAATATATTTTCACCTGATTCCAGATCCATGAGAAGTGTACTGCATTAAATTTTCACATAATGCAATTTAACCAAATGAAAACAGCAGGAATAAGTATAAGATGCTAGCATTCACAAATTTTTACAAGCCACAGAGACATGAGAATGAAGCAACTGCCAATCTCGGTCTTTCTATTCTTATCCATTAAATGTGTCACTTAAGCATCAGTTATAGCTAAAATAGGTAATTATTTGCCATGCGTTTACGTGCCAAAATAATGAACAGGAGTAAAAAAATTTTGGTCTCACTCTCTAAGGACCTATTCCCAGTGTCACTCCAAACAGAGCGACAAATAGAGAGACAGAGAGCAAAATGCAAGAGATAAATTTATTTTCATGAATCACTCCAGCTTCATCAATAAACTAATCCTCACAAAATTCTAAACGCAAAGAGAAGCTAGTGAAATCCATGACGTTCAAGTTAATGGGGGAAAACCTGACTGTTCTTTGTACACTTATGGGACACAGGACTCCTAAATCTCGTAAAATGGAAAGTTCCCTATATTTCACTTCTCATCTAATCACCAGCCAACTTCGAACAACATCATATGCCGCTGTCTAAAGACACATCATCCTAAAGTTCTCTTCCCAAAAAGTACTAAAAGAGAATGATTTGCTTCGCCAAATGAGTCAATACTCTTGCAATAGTTAGTTTCTATGTGGTGAGACAATTTCTTTAACTGTCAGCTATTTAACGTTGCTACATTATCCAACGGCATTCCGCATGTGAAAAATCAAGCAAATGCCGTAATTCTAACAGAAAGTTACAATTCAGTGGATGAAGTTTCCGACACTAGATGAAGGACCCGCTAAGGAATAGTCGGGCATCCTCAGCAGCACAACCTAGAGCTTCTGTATCATTACTAAGCAGAGTGAATTCAGTAAGAAAACGACCTCTCCGTTAAAATCAAATTCATTCAATAGCTATCATCGCATTTTCCTGTCGCTAAGGGCACAAATTTCACAGAATTAAGAAGGAAAATAGCTGGAGAAGACTGACCTCGGGAAGCACTGATGAGCGAGAGATAAACCTCCTCCAACTCCGGCAACGGCCGCGCCTCCTTCTGGGAGACGCAAGACCTAAGCTTCTTGTACGACTCGTAAACGAGTCGAATCTCTTCTCTGTTCTTCCCCTTAGTCGTTATCTCATCCCGCGACGGCGTCTGCGGAGACGCCGGCAGGGGGGCAGCTGGCTCCGGAAACGGAGGCGCAGCTGCTGAACCATCCTGCGATGAGTCAGGCGTCGGCGTCGTCGTCGACCGCGGAGGAGATTCCGGCGGCAACTCATAGAGCTTCCGCTTCTTCAGAGGCTGATCAGACGAGGCCATGGGTTAGACCAAGAAAGGTGCGGGTCGCTCGTTGTACCCTTCGCCCGCCTGGCCCGCCTCGCGATGACAGGGTAGTGATCAGTTCGTCGGTCTACGCGCCCGCGAAAAGCGTGAAAATATAGATACGCCCCCTATGGGCTCTCATGGGCCTTGGCCCATCTACTTGAAGCTACAGAGGATGGGCCATATTTTATTTTCAGCCCATGTGAGTTGGGCCCGACCACTTGAAAAACCAATACGGGCCCAGAGCCCTCATGCATTTCCCTTACCCGCATGTATCTATTGAATATACCTATTTACTGAAAATTAAAAAAAATAATAATAATAATAGCTTTTGATTAATCACGGGGTACAGTCATTCAATTTACTTCTGCGCATTGAATTGACGATGATCGACGCACAGCCGGTTCCGATATACTTACTCATCCCACCCTGCTTGCGGGGTGCATTGGTCGCCGTTTCTTCAACCCTATTTTCCTGCCAAGCATCCACAGTGGATTCGGTCGGGAGGACTGCAGGACTGGTTTTCGGTTATAATAGATGAGCAGGAAGGATCCGGTGAAGTCCAACGGCCATCCCACAGTCGGCAATCGGGGCATATATCCACAGCTCATCAGAGCTCAAGAGCTGGCGATCGAAGAATGAGCAGAAGAATCAATCAGTGCACGTCTATGCAATTGGCTTTTCTCCTTCCGTTTCTCTTGGGGTAACTATACAACTTGATACGGAGCCTACAAACTTTCCCGAGTCCGCTACCTCTAATATTATATACGATTTTATATCCATCAAATAAATAAAAAAATTATACACTTATAAATAATAAATAAAAGTATCTCTATATTAATCTAGATTTTTAAGTAAAAATTAATTTAATTTATGATGACTCATAACAAATTAAGTAATATTGATATTAATTGCCCGGCGCAGATATGAGAAGTCATCTTTATAGTTTGTCGGCATAATCGTAGGAAAGCAATAGCACAATAGATCCTCTGGATCGATATTCCTAAGCTAGTAGAAGCCACCTTTGTTCCATTAAAAATGTGGTTATGTTAGTAAAGAATGCTGTTTACATACGATAATTAAAAAAATATTGTATTTTTATAAGGAAAATTTGTAATATAACCTATTATCTTAATTTTTTAGATAAAAATTAATCGAATTACTAAGAGAAAATTATATGAATGTGTACTACATGTAATCTATTAGTTTTTAAGTGAAAATGTATGCGATTCCTCGTATATTTATAAATGAATTCGATATTGTACGGTAGATAGGTGACCCTCGTTTGATTCGTTGCCTCCTCCTCTGCAAAATAGACTAATGGCATGAGTTAGTTGATTTAATGAAATCCTAACGAGACGGTGAGATGAAGTTATGCCGACTGATGCAGAAGAAGGAAGAGGCCGCAGACAAGCAGTGCGAGTCCCTTGCAATGGTTGAAGTCCAATAATTATCTCGACTTAATTAGGGGTGCCTCGTGAATTAAAGCGAAGGCGATCATGCATATTCCCTCGCATAGAGGCTCTGAGGATCCGTGGCAGTGCCCGGACTGGCTCTAGTTGTCTCTCTGTCCAAGTTAAGGGTTGAAGCCTAATTGGAATTAGAGTAGCTAAAATAAGTGATTTCATATCGATTGAAAATAAGTCTAGAATAGTTTAATCCAATTACAGTTTTATCTATTTATTTAACATGCCGATCCAATATCCAATTACGGAGCACAATTCAGGCATATATAAAATTAACCGGTTCAGAGTTTAGACTAGTTTAANTCTGAGGATCCGTGGCAGTGCCCGGACTGGCTGTAGTTGTCTCTCTGTCCAAGTTAAGGGTTGGAGCCTAATGGGAATTAGAGTCGTTAAAACGAGCGATTCATACCAGTTGTTAATGAGCCCAGAATAGTTTAATTCAGTTACAGTTCGGCCCATTTACTTAACATGCCGATCCAATATTCAATTACGGGATGCGATTCGGGCATATATGAAACTAGCTGGTTCACAGTTTAAACTAATTTGACTTATGAAGCTTCATCTTTTTTTTTTCTTTAAATTATTTAAAATGAGCTTTTTAAATATTTTTTTTTATAAAATCTAATCATTGATTAATAAGATTTTAGTGGTTAGGACCGGTTATGATTCTAGGCCGGTCCCTACATAGTTCTGTGATGGTTCAACAAGAAAAATGTGTTAATCCGATTTTAATTCAACGGACTTATTTTATGGACTCGACTCTTAACTGTTATCTACTTAATAAGAGTAGTTACAGGCTACTTTAGGAGTGGTTCGGACCTATTCCATACCAACTATGAAATTTTGATTGAGCAAACCAATTCTCCATTATCAGCGGATGATGAAGCTTTCCTAATTAATGATTCTGTCGGAAACGGGCACTTACGCGGGTTTCGCTGGGGCTGACGTTGGACTCGACTTGGGTGGCTGTGATCAGCGATGACTTCACAGGCTGGCTCTCGGTCGACGCGGTCATGTCACGCGGCCCCCCATTCTTGCACTTATCCGACGATTATACGTTGACCTCTAGATTGGCGTCCGATTCCCGATTGGTTCTCCGACGACCGACCCTTCCTTCACGTCGAGGTGTAAACCGGGGCAACATACACGACTGGAGCCCACCGCTCGTTCCAGAAGCAAGAATTGTACACCATTTCGAGCGTCTGCCCATTCCCGGTGGGGATCACAACCATTTAAGTCGGAGGGCGATTATTGGCCCATTCGCACGGGAGAGATGCCGTTGCTTTCGATGAGCAAGTCGGCGAAGGAGGCTCGTTCGGTGCGACTAAACTCCTGCAATCGAACGATCCGGATTCGATTACGCCCATTTTACGAAAAACCATCTTAACGGCCCACACCAGACACGTTCCTAATTTCTGGTCATTCCTGGTCCAACCGCACCCACCCACCCGTGCCGCCCGGATCTATGGCATTCTTTCAGCGGGGAAGACGCTTTGTGGCGGTGGCAGAGCGGACCCCCCCGGTGGATATTATTGGCCTTAGAAGAAAAATAAAAAAAGCACGTGTTTATAAAACCGGTACGGCTGACCATGGGAAGCGGGTTGCCCCCAGAAACGACACGTGTCTGCAATCCATCCATCATCTGAATAGCTTTGAAATTTTCTAAAAAGCAAAGGGCAGTGGAAATACATCTCCGCCGGGCCCACCATTTAGAGAGAGAGAGAGAGAGAGAGAGAGAGAGAGAGAGAATGGTAAACTCAAAAAAGTGTATGTATAGTTGGACCGGTCCACGAGTTGACCGGAGAAAAGCCGTCTGTTCCCTTAGCCTCTTGGTCAGCGGAAACATCTACACTTATCCATTCGTGTATTCAATTCAAATCCAGAGAGCAGCCAAATTACACCAAACCTATTGCAAACCCACCCGAACGGAGACTTTATCCCCACTGTAAGAGAGAGCAGAAACGTTGAAGCTGATCCGAGTGAGGGAGAACTATCTCAGTGCTGTAAGGGTTATTGAATTCAACATTGGCCAATAAGAAATGAGTTCGTTTTTACCAGAAAATTTAAATTGATATGTGATAACATTCAACCTTCTTGTAAACTCAAAACTTTTTATTTATTTAATTGATGTAGGACATTATATCTTAACAACATGACAACATAGTTCACTTTGCCACATTCTACTAAACGTCTGCTCTCAACAATTGTCTACGATATGAATATTATTCTTCCGGTTTCGGACGATAGAAATAACGGGTTATAAGTCGAGTAATTTTCTTCTATACCCATGCTTATATCAAACATTCACCTTCAACAATTGCCTACGATATGAGCATTCTTCTTTCGGTTTCGGATGAGGCAGACAATTGGTCATGAGTCGAGTAATTTTCTTTTGTACTCAAGTTTATATTAACCGACCACGAGCCGGTCTTCCGAACTTGGGTCGGATGAGGTGCGAGCCCACTTATTCTAATACCATATTAAATTCGTTGTGAACGCATAAGGTAGTAGGGTCCGTTTTCACCTAAAAGTTTAAGCTGATAAGTGACGGTACTCAATTTTCCTATAAATTGAAGATTTTTCTCATTATTTGATCGATGTAAGATTGTATATCTCATTGGGAGCGAAGCGGAAATAGACCCATGTCGAGGAGGGAGAACTGTTGTAGTGCTATACTGATAGAAGGGGAACGGATTTTATGTTGGGAATTCATTGTGTGTTCGATTAAGTCGGGTCTTGAAGCAGTCCGCCTGGGGGCAACTTCCATTTGTTTAAACCTGAGCATAGTTAGTTGTACACTCCAACCCGCCCTTAAAGAAAACGTGCTGAAATTAATATAGACATCTTAGGCCACCAGCCACCAAGGGTCACCACCTTCCTTCCCACCTTCACACGCAACTTCCTCTCTTTTCCCCCAACCCTCTCGCTCTCTCAGTTCACTCGCTTATATAAAACACACATACTCCTCTCTCTCGGTCACTCAACTCCTCGCCTTCTACACCTCCACAACTCCCCCTCTGTCTCTCTGTTCGTCTCCCTCTCTCTCTCTGCTTTCCGTTGATAGGTTTTGCTTTACAGATGGCTTTGGAAACTCTCAACTCTCCCACCACGGCCACCACCCCCTTCCAGTTCATGGAGGATGCCGCCTCCCTCCGCCTCTCCGAGCCATGGGCCAAGCGCAAGCGATCCAAGCGCCCCCACCACTGCCTCTCTTACCCTGGCCCCACCGAGGAGGAGTACCTAGCCCTCTGCCTCATGATGCTCTCACGCGGCTGCCGCCCGTCCTCCCGATCGACCGCACCGCTCCCCCCGCCGCCGGCTGAGACAGTGAAGCCGAGCTTCCGCTGCCCCGTGTGCGACAAGGCCTTCCCTTCATACCAGGCCCTCGGCGGCCACAAGGCCAGCCACCGCGTCAAGGCCTCCCCTTCCGCCGGGGACGACCAGTCCACCTCCACTTCAGCTGCCGCCACGAGCTCAAGCGGGAAGACCCACGAGTGCTCCATCTGCCACAAGTGCTTCCCCACAGGCCAGGCCCTCGGCGGACACAAGCGGTGCCACTACGAGGGCGGCTCTAACAGCAGCAACACCACCGGTGTAGCCGCCTCTGAGGGGACTGGATCAACGCGCACCCACAGCCAGACCCAGACCCAGATCCAGACCCAGAGCCATAGCCAGACCCAGAGCCGCCACAACTTCGATCTGAACATTCCAGCGCTGCCGGAGCTGTCGCCGAAGTTCCCGGTGTTCCCCGCCGAGGAGGAGGTGGAGAGCCCCCACCCGTCAAAGAAGCCCCGCTTGACGTTGACCATTCCCGTGAAGCTTGAAATTTGAGTAGATACAAGGATATAGAAATCCTTAGTGGTAGATAGGTTAAAATTTTCAGTACTCGATACCATTCGATTCATTGATTTGTTTGAACTCTCAGTTGTTCCATTGGTTGGTCTTAATTCATGTTAAGAACGGTGAGATCGTATCAGGCCTCAGTCCTATTTTGATTACGAGCTCTTCGTTGTATACTGCTCTCAAATTCAATTGATTCTGATTATATTCCCTAATTAGTGCTTCCTGATTTTTGTCGATCTGATCTCTCGTCCCTTAATTCCTGTAACACACGGGGCGAATCGGTAAATCCCGAACACAGCTTCTTATCGGAGATCCCCATTGACTATGGCCTGGCCTGATAATCTTATTTCTTCTTGAATTACGCTCTGGTGGGTGGGTGCTCTACGGACACAGAGAAACCCATGAAATCTGAAATCAGGAGCTGGGTTTTATTATGTTACTTATGATCGAGCGAATTTGGCCGACTAAATCTGAGAGCTTGCTGTTAGCGTCGACCTTTCCATATGGCGTGTCGGCTGCGCATTTTTTGCTTTGCTCTTTTCATTTGAAAAAAGAATGAACAGCTGACATTTCCAGGAAGTTGGATCGGAGGCGGCTTTGAAACGGTCTCCATCCGGCGGCGGTTGAAGTTGAACGGCAGTCGGCAAGGAGGAGTGCTTCCCCATCCTCCCGATCCCGCCACCACGCTCAGATCGAACGGGGCCAGATCCGCCGCCGCATTCTTGACCAACTCAGAACCTGAATAGTCTATCAATCATGATCTTTTTTTTTTTTCATCAACATTGCTTAAAACCAAGAATTTACTTAGAAAAAAAATATATCAAACTGTTTAAACCACCGATCTAGAGGACACCCAAGTTTGGAATGGAAACGCAAGTAGGGAAACGCGTTTTTTTTCCTATTTAATAATGGTAGTGGGGGATGGATGAGTAGGACAATCTACAGACGTGGCCCAAGATGCGCCGGGTGAGGCTGAATTGCTATCCATCCACGTTCCTACTTTTGTCAAAACACTCACGGTGGAAGTTTCTCCTCCTCTCCGGTGGAAGACTTGAACCCCAAGCATCCCAACCACAGCGAACCTCCCTACCCACCTGCAACGAAAGGCGAAGATAGTTGCCACCTCCCTCTCGACCTGAGATCGAGAAATCCGGAGCACAATTCTCATTAATTAAGAGTCCGGTGCCCGTCTATTCGTCTCTTACACAAATGCTTCTGCGTAATAAATAGCCTAGAAGGAAGGAATCCTGATTGAATTGGATTCATGTAAAAGCAACCGCTGGGAGTGTGAAGGGAGTGGTGACCTTGCTGCCGCCAGCATAGCAACCGAAGACGGTTCTTAGGGTAGGGGGGGGAGGCGGCGGTGCACCACCTAACCCGATCATGGCAACGTCGGGATGGACCACCCGCGCGCCCAAAACATTCCAGCATGGCTGAAATGTCCACGTCCTGAGAAGCTTCCATTGCTAATTCATTGGGGCCAGGTTCTCTGCACCGTTTGACCTGGCGGCAGTCGCAGTCGGCACCGATAAGCTACAGTACAATACTGGTGATTTCTCGAAGGACACTCGCTTCTTCGACAATACCACGTGCTACAGCGCAGCTAAAAATAGGGCGAGCAATGTCGTAGTGATATCTTACCCCTGTGTTTGAATACATGAGCTTTGCTTTCTTCCTTTTATCCCTTTTCACGTCTCAACTCAATGGTAAGCTTCCCAGTAAGAAATTATATACAATTTCCTCTCTCACCTGTAAACAAACCCCTCCACCAGAACAAAGAACTCTAAAAACCTAAATCAGACATGGGATTACTGCCGCAAATTACATGAATTCGTTGCGAGTCCGATAAACTGTGCAGCCGCAGCTATGGCAAGAAAGAAAAAAATGGTGTGGATTCAGAGGTTGTCGATGCACTAAGTAGATGTAACTGAGGAACAAGCCCCCCGTGATTTTGCTGCACAACTTGCAGGTGCGCAGTTTAGCTGTAAAACGTGAGATCTCAAGCTCTGCTCCGTCACCTGCTCATCACAGGATCAGATTTAGCTGGGTAAGATAGACTGAAGATCTAGGGAGGATGAACATTTCCAACACCTGATTTCGTCCATTTTGTATAGCGATGAAATAAGAATCCTTGTTCCTGTTCTTTTCCTTTTTCTTTTTTCCTTCACCCCTTTTTTCCTTGTCTAAGGTTTCCATAAGAGAGGAAATGAATTTCAACATGACATTTTACCTGCAGAGCGGCAGCTGTTGACAAAAAGTCTCGGCACTGGTCTAGCAAGGTACGCTCTTTAGCCACTACACTTGTAAGTTCGGCGATGGAACCGTTCACATAGCCAACCTGTAATAATTTTAAGAATTTTGAATGAACTCAGCTCAGGCAGTAGTGAGGCTTCATGGATAGAGAGGAATGAATTGACCCAATGATAATGGGACTGAGTTTCTAAGAAACAATATAGAAATGGAAAATATATTCTTCTTCACAGCTCAATGTGCTAAGGAGACATATCCAGAACAATTTTACACAGGATAAGATTGAACTTAAAGAACCTGTTAAGCTGTTCTATATAATCAACATCGTGGACATGCTTGTTCACTTCTGACTAGAGTTCTCAGGTTCAGACCATTAAAAGTTTCATTAGAAATGAAAATTGCAACATGATAAAAACCGAAACAGAGAGAAGTGGCATTGCAACTTGATAAAGATCAGACCAAAAACTAGTAACCAAAGAAAGGTTAGCAATACCCTTGATAATAGTAAGCATACAGATGAAGACATAGCCTGCATCACATCAACAGCTGAAGAAATAGCATTCTTCATCTTTTGGATGTCAGCCTGCATAACAAGTAAAGCAGATAAGTTATGTCAAGGCAAAAGTGTGTGATTTGAAGAGGGTTCACCAAGTTCCACAAAGGGAATGACATATGGATTTCAAGGTAATTCATGTACCCTTGCCCCAGTGATCGGAAGGCGAATAGTGCTAGCCATCAAGGCTTCAGTAGCCCCCGCTAATGAACTTGAGTAATCTGGTTCAATAGAAGCCCATTCTTCCAAGTAAATCATCTGCAGTTAGGAAAGAAATATTAACTTCAAAGAAAGAAAATAGCAGCATGAATGACCTCAACTTTCTATAAAAGATGAGCCTACAAGTACAAGTTGGATTAGAAATGAACAGGAAATCATTAGGCTTTAATCATCATTTGGTTTATCAAATTCAGCGTCCAAAGGAAGTCAAGTGAATAGGGATGAAATACAGAAGCTGACAAGAAATACAAGAAACACAATCAGCATCAACAAAGTCATCTATTTACCTGTTCCCTTAGAATGGCAGTGAGCTTCATATTTTCTCTTTCCAGTTGTAACTGAAATCTTTTTGCTCGAACAGATTCACGCATCCTTGTAGTGCTAACCCAGGCATTGTAGAGACTTCTCTGGTTGCAAAGATAAAATGAATCATACTTAAGACTTTGATTTTCAAAGAAATATGAGTGACCAAACACAATGACTGCAAGTCTGAACTAACAGGGCAAAAAATTCTCAATCCTTTTTAAGCTGTATGCCTGATTATGTAAGAGGATAGTAACAAAACCTGCATAAAATCTACTGATATAAATTTAACCAGTATGTAAACTACAAACAATTAGTATGTCCACATGAAACTTTAACCGAAACCAATACGCAGGTCTTCTGATAAAATAGGCTTTCTGATGCAAATCTCTGAAATGGACTTCAACAAATCAGATGGTGGCATTGCTTCGATAGCATTAACATGGTGATGAGCATGAGCTTGATAGGAATAATATGAATCATAAAATGAAAATTACAGTGCAGAGGTCAATACTGTTTGATATATACAAGATCTTGAAGTTATTTTAGTCTCAGAGCTCTCAATAAGCTAAAATGTGCAAATACTGTCTCTTCAATTGGAGTATATGATGATTCTCATCTGATATCAAAATACACTGGAAGTCATCTATCTATTGAAAATCATCTACTAACACCACAACCAGCAAAACTGGAAGCCTTGCCATGGATCTACATCAAATACTGCTAATTGCTTAGGCAAAATTTGCTAGATGATTCTCAATAATGGTTCCAAAGATCAAAACACAGGTCAGGTAGTTCCTTCACATTTTTTGTGGCCAACAACAAAAAAGAAAGAAAAAGATAGTTCCTTCACATACAAATTGCAATTGTGTATAACTGGTGTGACATCACAATTGAAACTGTATAACTCATAGATAATTGGAACTGCCAAATAACAGTATAAATTTGTTTTAACTTAAACTGAAGTATGCAGATAATGACGCTTTAATACCAAGCTAAGAAGGAAACAAGCCACTATCATAAATAATTTGTTAAACATGTCAATGAGCTTTAGCAGCAATACCTCTGCATTCACTTGTTGCACCAACAGGGTTGAATCTGCCCTTGCATTCACAAATCGCCATTGCAAAAGCCGGTTATACAAAAGCCTCATAGCATGTGCATCAACAATGCGATTCTCCCCAATCTTCCCCTTCCTAATCTCAACAGCAAAATTCGAAATTGAAGGTGTGCTCCCAACGTTATTACCACTATCAGCCCAAGTATCCCCCAAAGCACTCCTCGCCCGAGAAGGGCTCATTCCCCTGGGGGATGAGGATGCCCAACCTGACAGCTTACTTGGCGAAGCAGGACGTACAGCCGCACGGATCGGAGATTGTCCCCTAGTATTCAGAATCCCTTTAGGAGAAGACACAGGGCTGTCAACACCTTGCTTCCTTGGACCTATTAATTTTGGTGTGGAGACCATATTCTTTAATACACTGTTCTTTGATAGTGGTGAGCCTGGTTCTGTCTGCCGCCGCAATCTGTTATTTGTCTCCTGCATAAACCTTGCCGGAACCACAATCCCCCTTGATGCACGCTGTACATTGCCATTGCTGCAGCCACCACCAGTACCGCCTTCCTTGGCTCCTGAATTACCTTGGGAAGATGCAGTCTCGCTGTCTGAGGAGAGGCAATCTCTTGTTACGTCCGATCCTATACCTGAATTGCTCTCTCTGTTAACCTCAGCCGGCTTCCTCAGAACTGCATTGTTCGAATTTGAGCTAGATAATCTTCCATCTAAAGAAGACCTTGCGTCCAGGATCAGTGAGCCCTGAAGTGACCTGACCACACTCCCCGTATTAGATCCGCCCAATTTCCTCCTCCCGTCTGTCAAATCCACGCTCTGACTAAATGAGTTTCCCGTTCGTAACCTTGCTGGCCATCGGTGCTGCTCCATGGCCGCCGCCGGAGTGACTGTCGTTGAAGCAGGCTTTCTCCTCTCCGGCGTGCCTTTCCTCACAGTGCTTGGAGATGAAGATCGGGACGGAACTGACTTTGATTTGCTGACCTGGCGCGAGAATGATTCCCCGTGAAAAGACGCTGACAGGCTCCGGGCTGAGGTAAGCAGCATCTTTTGCGCAGAGGTCACTTCTCCTTCGCCTGCTTTACGGTTCGCACCCCTCAAATCCACAGAATTTGACCGCGGTGTGGCAGGACGCCGCCGCTCGGCCGACTGCGACCTCTTTATTGCCGCCGCAGCAGAAGGAGCCGGCGACATCTTGTCGAAGGAGCTCAGCGTCCTCGGGATCACAGGCGATGGGCACCGTTTCGAGGGATAAGATGAAGCAGACGAAGAAGCGGAAGAGGAGGAGGACGATGTGGAGGACATGTAGCGAGAGGTGACCTCTCTGGACTTTGGCCGGCGAGGAGGAGCAACAGCATTGTCGGGGTCGGACGGAAGCAGGGGCCTCCTTGTAGGATTGGACCGGGTCGCTGTTGCCTTAGGGTTTATGGTTGTTGACACAGCAGCTACCATTGCGTGAAATCGATGTCCAGGTCGCTTTTCATTGCTCAGGAGACCCTTAATTCCTTGTTCCTAAACTGTCGTACAGCCATGAAAACTCCTCCAACAAGCCGATCAGCTTCAATCACGGGGAGCCCGAGTATCCAATTGACTGAGAATCCGAAGCAACAAACAGAAGCAACCTTAAATGGCGGAGGAAGAGATTGGCACCATAGAGAGAGACAGAGAGAGAGAGGAGGAAGAGGAGGAGGAGAGATTTCGCTGAGGGAGACGGGGTGATCGGAGATGACCGTTACAGCTCACCGGAGAGAGGCCGGAGAGAGAGAGAGAGTAGTACTGGGGAAGTTGTTTTAGGCGAGAATTAGGAGCTTAACTGTGGTCGTCCCCCTCTACTAGCTCCGACTCTGTGTTGGGCTGGCCGAATGAGTAAGAACTACTATGGTGCCACCAGCTTTCTCTCCTTTTTTTTCCCATTTTTTAAAGGTTCGAATATACAAAATAGGATAACAGCGGTGCCCATATTCAGCAGTCAGTGCATCGACTACATGCTGGTCATATGAGTAATGGGATCCGGACTTAGATCTTAAATCCTACAAATGAACGAGAATGAATTTTGAATCATTGTCGGTAATATCAAATAATGAATGATTAAAATAAATAAATATATATATTAAAGGAATAATTTCTTCATCTACTTTAAACTCTAATTAGATACATTTTTGTAGTGGAAGGTGTGTTATATAACTTGTGAGTAGTTCGCGAGTTCATATGTTCAATGGAGCTTCCACCGNGTGTGTTATATAACTTGTGAGTAGTTCGCGAGGTGATATGTTCAATGGAACTTCCACTGAGTGTATTACCGTTGGTGAGGTCATCCACACACGTGCTTACATAACAACTTACCTTGATCCGAGGACACGTTTGTGGTGAATAAATGTTTTCCCCACTTTTGGCTAATTTATTGTAGCTGATCGTTGGGGGAATTTATAAGCATTACCGAGCTGTATCGATCACTTACGTGGTGTCTTCTTGCATCATACGAAAATTGTGTACTTTCCACGCCCTCGTACCTCGGTGCAAATTTCGCCCTTGAATATCATCTCATCGATGTGCCTTTTTCAAGAAAATTGTGCATTTCCTCTCCATTTATTTCACCAAATTTAGTTTTAGTTTTATTTTTATTTTTACACCACACAACATCTCAAACTAACTAAAACATATTTCGAAACTAGTTTATAATTGAACTGAGTTCCCTAAAAAAAATTCCTCTCAAACTTGATTTTTGATCATTAGATCACCTATAGGCATAATGAGAAATTACAAGTTCAATTCAAATTTATATTACTTGGAAATATTAATGGATTGAAGATAACAAAATAAAGGAAAAAAAATTGAATATAACTTTAGCTACTTTCCCCCCATAATATAGCCGTTTATTCCTTTTAAGAAAGTAAAAGCAACTAGTCAATGATACGTAGTCTCACAAACTGTTTTTTTCCCCATAAAGAATACACTCGCGTTGATTATGATATATATATATATATCTATCTATATAGTTATTTAAAATAAAATTTTAAATTCACATATTAAAGATGGAAAAATAAAATTTATAGTTGGCTTGAAAATCGAGTTTCTTTAAAATTTTAAATGTGAATCGGCTGCAATGGCACACACAATGATGTTGAGGCCAAAGCATTAGATGTGCTAATTGTGCCAACTCGGTCGGATCAGGCCGTGTCAACACAGCACAATAAAGGGGAGGGTATGATAAGGGTTGGCCCAACTATGGCCCTTTATGATATAGAGTCGGCATGATATGGCACGATAAGACAAGGATGGCTAGCATGATAATTTTTTTTTATAATAGTTTGTCCGCAACTATAAGTGAGCTCATAAAAGAGATTTTTTTTCCATCATTCAATAGTATTTGACAGTTTATTATATTTTTAATAAATTACTGGCCGTACCGGCCGGCACGGCATGATAAGCTTTCGACACGATAAATCCCGACTCAGCACTGTGCTATCGTGCTAGGCCGAATTTTACCATGTCTCCTAAGCATGTAAGTGAAGGGTGTCTTGGGAATTTCGTTGAGTGAGCGATGTCTGCGTTGGCTGGAGACACGTGAAGGGTGTCTATTGGCTCTTGGGAGCATGCAAGGCGGAATTGAGTTTCGGGCAAATCCAATCCGATGTCATGGAACGGTAAAGTCGATGGTTGGTTGGTAGAGAATACGTGAAAGGGTGTTTTGGGAATTTCGCAAGTGAGCCCACCGGTGAGCGAGCGACCACAGTTCGTGGGATCTGGGGCGAGGGGGAAGCCGGGTGGGGAGCGCGTGGAAGGTGGCTATTGGCTCATGCGAGCACGCAAAGCGGAATTGATCGTACGGGGACTCGTGCCGCGGGGTGGCCAAGGGTGGAGGTAGGGATTGCGCGTGAATCTCCGGAGAGACGTTACGCAAACGACACCGCTTTTTTGAATTTTTCTTAGGGGATTGTTGTCGTTTTTTGTTGATTTCTTACCACAATTTTCTTCTCTGCGAAAAAAAAAAGGCAGAGTAAATTGGAAATCGAACATTCTGAATTTTCGGTGCCAAAAAGAAAAAAAAACTGTGACAGCTCAAACGACAAAAATGCTGAGTCGTTTGGTTCGATTTGCTTTTCCAATAAAACTTCCTAATTTTCAATTGCCCATACTGAATTTTTTTTTTCAACACACGTATCATTTAAAATTAAAAAAAAATCCAACATTATTTATCCATATTTAAGTCTGAATGATCAATAAATAAGTAAAATTATCATGATATAACATCATCTATTGGCAAAACTCAAATTGAATATTCTAATAAAAAGAAACGGCGCATTAGGTGTGCACCACCCAGAATTCAGGGTCCCAAGTTGATCCAAATTTAACTGGAGCTTGAACCGTATGGTGGAATTCACGACCACGAATTCTCTTCACCGATATAATTTAGGCTTGAGAATTCACTTGTGAAGAACAAATATCCAACTGTATAATCAACTTATGATTGGGCAATCACTTGGGGAAGACAAACATTCCGTATATTCAAGAATGAATGAATACATTGAAAGATATTAAATTATAACCATAGTTTTTAAAATCGAACCGAACCGGAAACCGATGTAGGCATGAGTTCATGGATTGGATAAATGATTCAATGAGTTGAACTGCATATTTAATAAATAATATTAATAATATAATATTATTAATAAATTTATATAATATTATAATTTGAATATAATTTATAATAAAATAATTAATATAGCAATTATATTAAATAAAAATTTAACATAAAATATAAATATAAGTCTAGTAAAATAAAATAAATATATTATAATATATTTTTGTTTTTTTAAATTTTAAGTGGCCGGTCTTTTCACCAGTTTAATTATGTTCACCGGTCGGTTCAACCGAAATTAACATCTTCAAAAGTGTAATTGGGTCTTTTATAGATACTGAACCGAATGAGTGTCCGATTTCCGATTGAACTGACTGAGATAGCTGATCCGATCTGATTTTTAAAATTATGATTATAACATATTCAGATGTAAATTTAATTAATACCTACTACCTTGAGAGAGAGAGAGAGAGAGAGAGAGAGAGATTGAACTTGCATGATGATGAGTGACACAAGCTTGAAAAAGAATTAAAGATATACGGTGGGCCTTATCCCATGCGTACACAACAATGTATTATTTTATCATGATTTATTATTATTAATTTTCTGGTGGAAATATTAATCATCGAGTTGGACAAGCTTTTGCTTTTCGGTGGCCGTGAGTCAGGCGTCCCATGAGTGCCGCTATAAATTACACTACCGGATGGATGCCCGATTCCCACTTGTCCCTCGAGCAAAATATTCCTACCCAAAATTGAAAATTTGCTTTAGTACATGTCTTACTCCTAATCAAATGAGACATCGACAGCTCGCAGAGGCACCTGTATTAGTGATTCTGCATCACGGCTTATCTAAAATTAAAATACACACTAGATCCGTTATGAGATCATAAGAAATCGAGGTCCACCTTCACCTGAAGGTTTGAGCCGATAGGCCATGCCACTTTTATCTTCTCGTGATCAATGCGAGGTTGTACGTCGCAACACTACCGATCAAGATCTCCCGTGCTCTTGCGTTCCCATATTCTCACATTCATCTACCGAACACGGGTCATCAAATTTCATCATGTCCTCTGGGTACTAGACACCATTATAGCTTCCCTTATCATCATTATAAGAATAACTAAAGATAAGTGCAAAGGGGGATAGCTCTCCCACTACAAGGGCCCCAATTGTGCAAGATCGGCCGCGACCAATGTCATATAAAATATTTTATACGAATTTGTCTATATTTTACTAAATTATTGTGAGTTCGTCGCCCTCCTTAATTAATTTTGCGCGATCAGAAATTCATGTGAAATGCGGGGAACATGTGATTTCGACAGACGGAGTACTTGGATGAATTAGGGGGCGTTCTTTGGGGGATGAAATAGAAGAAAGTGAGAGGCATGGAGAATTCTGTACAGAGAGGCCCGATATGTCCCTTAATCATCTCTATTATTACTTAATTAGTACTTAAACTAATTAAGGCCATATTATTATTATTATTATTATCTAACAATTAGATGCTAATTAATGAGGCCCATCATGAAATCATAAACATGACAGTACCATTTTAGTTCTACGTATTTATTAGGTGAAGGACGGTTTTTAGTTCTCAATCTTATCCTATTTTATCATTTTCGTCACCAACGTTTTTCTCATCCGGGATTTAGTCCTCAAACTTCAAGGAAAGATGCAATTTTAGTCATTTTAATATTTTAGTAATATAAATTTTGATGAGGTGGCAAAACAAACAATAAAATAATAATTTATAAAATGAAAAAAAAAAAAACAAGAAGAGAGGAGGGGCCATGGTGTGCTGGCCCGACCACCGTCGCCCTGCAGCAGTATTCACGACTCACATTGGCTAAATATTTGGTATGGGTGATGACGAATCTGGATAAAAATTAATTTGAACCCTAATGCATATAATTTTTAAAATTAGATTAAGCCAGTTTATTCCACTTAGAATCAATTACTCATCCAATTTAATTTTTATAATCAATTCAATTATATTATAAATATAATCAATTTCAATTAAACCGATTGATTTTCAATTGAACTTATAAATTTAATTGAATCAATCAAAAAAATCTACCATATGATCCATCGTGACATAATTGAAGTGGCGCCAGACATACATAACTAGCAGAGTGAAAACTAGTCCGGGGAGTGGCTCCAATGCTGATTGATTAAGCAAGCCCGCACCGAAATTGATGATCTTAGAAGAGTGGATTAGGTCCGTCGGGTGGAGTTAGAGGCGGAGGCTGCGGTATGTGAAGCAGCAGAGGAGTTCCGTGCTCGATGGGACAGGGTTTTGTGGAAGCCTTTGCAGCACTCCGTGAGGGGTCGCTCTGATGGTAGTCTTCAAGATCCAAATTCCCGATGTTGCGCCTCTCTTCTCCTTGGCATAATGATCAAAGCCGTTCTCCTGCAGATTCCATGAAAAACGCACCCAACAAGCTCAGTATCCTATTTCCACAATCTAGCCCACAACTGAACGTTGGAGATCCTTCAAAACGTATGGTGAAGCTAGTTCAAAAGACGCTGGTAGCTCTGCATCTGGAGCTTGCTGCTAGCTGCAGTACCATCGACGTGCTGACGGACGTTAATAGCACCTGCAATTTCACATTAAAGATCTACTTTCATCTGGATAAGAAAGAGAGTTTGATCCATTCAGGGATGCAAGATTTCACATTGCAAGCTCCCAAGCCTCGGAAGGACCAGCACATAGTGGAAAAGGACAAATCAAGAATCCAGTGAGCTATTTATTTGACGCCAATTTTCACTAATGGGATCAACGTAACTGAATACGACAGCACTAAAGTTATATTGATCTAAGCGACAAGTGAAATTCCAACTGACGAAATAGAGTCTGATTTGATGTCGAAGCAGGGAAACGAATGAGTATTATGCATGAGATTCTAGCTGAGTTTTTTGCCCCCTCCATCTGCATACAGAAATTTCTCATTTTAAACCCATTTGTTTCACAGGTAAGGATGATATATCAGCTGCCATTGTTTGTCTCTCGCTTTAATGGTTTCTCGAGGATCAATCTCCTCAGGGCCCATCTTAAAAAGTAACCCGACATCATGAAGAAAGAGACAGCCAGTTAGGCGACAAGCAGCACGAGGACACTGAAACAGCAAACCCACATGCAGACAAAGCCTTCAACTCGAAAGAACAAACAAAGGAGCAAACTTGTGACAGGTGAAGAGTGATAGAAAGAATGGAGAAATGTTGCCAAAACGGGAGATTGTCCACGGAATACTCTTTACCAGGAAAAGAGAAGCCGATGAACATGAGCAGGAAAGCTGCCGCAGCAATGGAGAGAGCAGCCCGAGGAAACTTCTCTCAGTGCTACGGTTCCCAAGCGGCAATTGGTGGATTAAGTTAGCGGGCTGTGAGTGAGAATTTCGGGTTTTAACGGTCGGAGCAGACCAGAAATAGCAAATATCATCGTTGTGGCGCGTCAGTCTTGACTTTGAGGGCAAGTTCAAGACAGGGAACACAGTGTGAAGGACGGGTTACAGGGAAGAGAAGAGCAGGCACCCATGACGCGGTTCTCCTACTTGTGTCTGTCTGCACTGTCGGGCTCTGGATTAAAAAATCTTCAAAGAATATACTAGAAATTTGGGGAGAGTTAGTGAATGTTGCAGAGGACAGGCAATAAGCAGATGCAGTGAAAAAATGAAGAGACATCAATGCAGAGAAGAGAGCGAGAGAGAGAGAGAGAGAGAGAGAGAGAGACGCACGGTGTTGTGTACTAGTTGGTGCTCTACTAGTAGTAATTACACCTGATGAAATGCTTTCGCGCTTATGCATTGTTCTTAGCCTACTCGACTGTGAAGTGGGGAATATGCTTACCTAGTAATGGCATCTTGAACAAAGCCCGACAAGCTAGTTGTTCCATACTCATCCCCATGGGAGTTTTCATTGTGTCCATATATGTAGTAGAAAGGACATGACAGATAGTACGCTTTCCTGAATATCTGTATTTGGAAATTGGATTCATAGAGGAAGAGCTTATAAGCCTTCTTTTTTTCACCTCAGTCTGAAAACAGCATATGCATTTTATCACCAAGATGTTGCTGTCTCTGAACAATTTCTAATCCTTTTTGCCACTAGCTCAAATTGGTTTCAGCTTAGACACCTGCAAAGATTTGCAGCAGGTTTCGGGCACGAAGAAAGAACAATGCAAGCAGAGGAGTGCTTATCAAAGAGCTAAAAGACAACATTGCAGCTGAAGCATAAACAATGACCTATGTAATATAAGTAACCTTACTGTTCAAAAACCAGCTACATACTGTGTGTACAGTTTCCCTTTTCTCCCTGTTATATGTCGACTAATACACCTCAGATGTCTCTAATCACACCATGCTAACCACTTCCTAGGACGGATACCAAAACCGCGCTTACATGCTAAGTATACTACAGATCAAATTGATCTCTTGACTGGACAAATTGACTGTGTCTTGTGCTGGACATGAAAGAAACGAACAACATTTGAACAGCACATTGAGATAGCACAGGGGCATCAGCTAGCACCTACGGAGAGCGACAACTGTCCCTGGGAGCAGGAGCTTTTTCTTCCCAAGCCGAGTGAGCGCTTTCTTACCATAGAAATGACCATTCATTGATTCAGCATTTTCCCGTATAATTGTCTGGAAGATATTAAAGATAGAGTCAAGCCTCCTCTCCTGCACAAAACAGAAACATAACATGGCTGAAAGATCAGAAAGTAAATTTCTTGAAAAAGTGAGAAGCAATTCCTGAAGTACTCCTGAAGTCACAATCTAAATTTGATTAAACACACAAGCAGAAAGGAAAGGTTAGGTTAAAAGAGAAAGAAGGGATTGCAGTGAGTGCCCACCTTGGAAACTTCCACAGCCAAGGTGAAGACATAATTCCCGTATTGATCCATAAGCACTTCAATATATTTTGGATCTCTCAGCAACTCATCAATAATTATGAAAATTTCGTCTTTTAGCGATTCTCTCAAGCAGCTCTCCACAACATTACTAGCATACTTGTTGCAGGAAAGATACGAAAATCTCCCCTCAAATTGGCTGATGAGACGGGCAGTGACTCCTGGCATTTTCAACTTCAGCACGTGCTGCACCACGTAGTTTCTGCAGGAAGGTGAACGAAATGAGGAACATCAGATAAACCAGATGGAGTCAAAGGTAAACGAAGGGTACAAAAGATGCAGAGAAACAAACCCAAAATAGTCCAGAGATAGGTAAAGGGCATGAGCAATTATGGCATCCACAAGCAATTTTCTCCGGTTTCCCCTAGCAAAGTCAACATATTTTTGCATTGCACAGCATCCATCTTTATGAGTTGCAATATCATAACAGTTGTTCGCCACTTCCGTGTAAAGGAACTGCACAAGAAAATGGTGAGGCTCCAGTCAGAGCACGAAATTAAAACTCCACTTAAAACTTCAATAGTCAAACAAATTGATCAAGAAATTCCATAAGCATATGTCCAATTACATCTTCATTTAGTTTATTGCAGTTCTTTAACTATGTTTGGTCGTTGTTTTATCCTTGTGCATAAACAATCAGAATTTTATCAATAGATATGAGAGACACCCCCACCCCTCTCTCTAGATTGATGTTAAAGCTGTAGTCTGTCTTCAAAAGGGACGAGTGCTCTGGAAGGGACCAAAAACCCATCAGCCCAAAGCCACCTTTTAAGCATACCTAGCACTAACCCTAGTAGTACTGCTTTCTCAGTTAGTGAAGATACATTTCCCAGAAAGAGGTAGAAACAAGGGTCCACATTGTACCAGATGCAAAGATAGTCGGAGCAAATTTGACAAATTGTTAAGAAGTTTGCAGTTCTTTTCTCTTTTCAAACTTTGTCCATCTTTTCGACTTCATAACAAGTTCTCTGTCAGTGTATCATTGAATGTTGGCTGTATTATCCTGATAAATCTTTCGGTCAACTCACCAATGAAATGAAAGTGCATTTGAGGATACAAGATCTACAACTAAAATTTGAACAGATCTAAAAAGAAATTCGTAGCAGAGGAAGCTTATTTTGGTTACACTATTTCAACAGTATGCTAAAATTGCAACACAGGATGAGCGGATCTATTAAGTCTTTAAAAAAGAAACGGAGACGAACAATCTGAGATATACATTTGTCCGTGAGGACACAAAGTTTGGACATTAGGCTGCTTAGCCAATTGACATATCATACACCCAGTGCACCAATCAATGTAACAAGTCGATGTAGTCGAAAAGGCAGCAGCATAAATTTACCTCATTAACCTCATCAGAGAATTTTTCCAGGCAACGCAGAATCACATACTGACCATGCGCATTCTTTGTCAGCTCAACCACATGTGGAGCAATAGCCAATAATAAGGCCGATATTTGATGGGGAGTGTTAGCATTATCCAACAATTTCTGTACAACCCGAGTTCTGCCACAGAAGGAACATAAGCATTAACGCGATCAAATCAAACAATTGTGTCCTATTCCTGAGAAATAAACTAAGCAATCCAATAGTACAGTACCCGTGTAGATCAAAACAAATGTCAACAATTTGTGAAGCCCCTGTCCTCGTCAGCATTGATATGATGTTATGCCACTGCTCCTCACTGCATAACTCAACAAGCTGCTGGACGATGTAGTTTGCATACCGATGAGTCATCAAGACAGCAACATGATCTATGATCTCCTTGAAGAGAATCTCTATTTCCTCCTCATCTAGGCCCTGCTTGATCGTATTCTGCAAGGTCTTACAAGATTTCCAATGGCAGGCTAACTCAATTATTCTCCCCTGCAAGCTCCTTAAACTCGAGTAAACCGGTATTGACAGTGAAGCAGCCACTCCATTGTGTCCATTATACCAAACATAACTCGTGTCTGTACAAACACTCTCATCCAATTCGCCACCGGAACGATGAAACAGACTGCTTCCACTTGGATGATACTCAGCATGATGTTTCAGTACTGCAGATTCAAATCCCGGAGGATAGCCGTCCCAATTGTGCCAAAAAGAATGCGTGTTTGTTCCAATAGTGCCATCTATTTCACCGAATAAATCATGAGAAGGGCCGGTTCCGTTCACGGTTAGATGGTTCAACTCCGCGGATTGATATATTCGAGAATAGATTGAACTAGCATAAGCAGGAGACCCCGGCGTCGGCCTGCAAGGCCCACAATGAGGCCCAGAAGTGCTGGCACCTTCACTGGCACCATTGTTAATGCCCAGCATCTGCAGCTGACGAGCAGCGGAATCTATCACTGAGGACCGCCGGAGAACCCCCTCGTCTACGGCGAGCTCTTCGCCAACGACGAAGTCCACACGGCCGTGGGAGCCGTGAGAGGACGACGCGCACTCCGCGGAGGGCGGGCCTAGGGTTTGATCGTGATAGGGTCCTCCAAGAAGAGACCTTTGGGAGGAGGTAGGGTCTGACATGGTAATATGGGACGCCGGCAGCCACCTATCCGAGCCTCCGACTCCGCCGTTGTATCTATGCATCATACCGTACGGTCAACACGAAGCACTTCCACTAGGCGGCGGAGGGAGGCGATCGAGGGGAAGGGTTTGAAAGTTGTTTCCGATGAGGGGTTTTGATGCGTAGGATTTGGAGGGCTGGAGGCACGGGTCAACGGCGGCAGACAGACATCGTTGGCGAAGGCAAGCTCATCCTTTTAGAGGAAAAAAACGGAGGAGAAGATCGTTTCTTTTGTAGAGGGAATGAGAGAGACAGAAGCAGAGACGGAAGAGGAGTGGACTGCAGAAGACTCGAGGCAGAGGAAGAATGGCGTCGTCCCTGGGGAGAGGAGGCAGAGAGAGCTAAAGATAGAGAGATAGCGAGGGGGAAGAGAGTGTTCTCTGCATGCAATATATGGAAAGGATTCGTGAGCGGGTGAGAGGGAGAGAATATTATTACGTGCTACGCGGCGTACCTGCTTGACCAATAGTAAATCTCCATTTGGCAATTTCTACTCTTTCTTTTTTTAATACATATTTATATCAACTCCTTTTTTTTAATAAGTATTTATTTCCAAGTGCGGGACTACACGAGCTGTTGGATGTAAATTACTTATAATTTAATAATTTTTGAATATAAATTGATTTATAGTGAGAAAAACATAAATATGTGCAGCATATTTTATTTTAGTAATTTATTTTAGAGGATATAATTGTATATGTCAGTTACTAGTCATTTTGACTGTGCATTCTTCATTAATTCGAACATGGAGAATGCGATCAATTCTTTCCGGTATACATGGATTGATCTCAAACATGCCGATACGTTCTGGGAAGACCTTTAAGCGGAGGATCACATTATCCTCTGCATGTCACGTATCCAGCAGCTTGATTTTGCAAAGGTAGAACCTAATTGATCGATCGCTGAGCGCAAGCAGAAAATTCAGCGGAATACATTTCCTCGGGATCGTGATTTCTCGTGCCCCGTGGCCACTGAAAGTGGTTGTCAGTGGCCAAGATGAAATCTTGTGATCTAGTCATGATGTGGGTAAAGGCAAGACACCGGAGACGACTGGAGCATAAAAGCTCACAGTGGGTTACGAGCATCTTGTACTAATTTAGCAGATCTTTCTGTGCTAACTTTTCAATGCATACTGCAGTGAGTGCACAGCTGGGCATAAATTCCAAAGGTGGAAGAATCACTACAAGAAGAAGAAGAAGAAGAAGAAGAAGAAGAAGAAGAATGAGCAGTAAATAACTCTTGCATTTGGGTCTCACACTACAAAGAATTGACTCCAAGAAAGAACATCAACAAGCATAAATCGGAAAATGGTCCGATGTTGAATCAGGTCGCTGAATCCGCAAAAGTGCATATATATATATACACACACCCACATGGGGGTGCTTTCCGATGAAAGGTAAAAGATCTTACTTTGGCATGAGCAAATATTTGCGTCGCATTTCTTCTCCGTCCATGTTAAAACTTCTGCTCATAAACCAGTGAGCCGTGTGTAAGATTAGAACAATGCGTAGCTTGAACAGTTACTTTCGCATCAAAACTTGTTCAATGGGAAGGAACTCTGCGGAGTCAATTCTTGCTGCTTGGTGTGCACTAACCTGACCCAACCATAAGAAAAGATGCCTTCACGAGCCATGAGATAAATTATGAAGGCTAAGTAGCCTCCTGTCCCGAGGCAGACAAAGAAGCCGAACAAGAACCCCCTAACTTCAGAGATGAAGAAATCTAGCAAGAGGTACCCGTTGATAACAATCACTAATAAAGCCACAGTCCACGCTGCCCTCTACAGAGAACAACTAACCACAATCAGAGTTTTGATAGCATACTAGAACAGATGAAATCATGAAGACTTGGAATTAAAAACTACTTATGGCTTAACTTTCAGTTCTACATATTGTTAGCTAAAGATAGAAGAGGGCATCAGATAGGCTCATGTCAAAACCAATGAAAAATGGCTGGAAATAAATTTCAGAAGAACATTTATGTCAGCCATTCTTTTCATCTGAATAGAGATAATAGTAAGCAAGAAAATATGTTCATGAACAAAAAGATGAACACCACAGATGATCAAACCGAACTATACACCAATCAATCAACAGTTAAAGCCAGCTCAATAAAACAAGAGATATTACTGTTCATAAAACTCTAGTCATAGACCAATTAACAAATCAAAAACATCAAATTCCCATGGAAAAGCATATGATCATGATTCACATCTAATGCAACAGCAGAAGCTTGAAGTTCATGCAGCTAACCTCAAGAATGGGGCCAATTTTAAAATCGCCCATGACCCGCTCCTTGGACACCAAGGTGAGAAGTGGAATAATGGCAAAAGGAATCTGAACTGACTGAAGCACATTAAGCCACTCATTCAGAACGTCCAATGAAGATTCAGATGTGTTAAAAACAACAGCTACGACTATAGTTGGTACAATTGCAAAGCTACGAGTAATCAATGACCTCAACCATTTCTTGAGTTTGAGGTTGAGGAATCCTCCCATAATGAACTGTCCAGCGTATGTTCCAGTTATGGTACTACTTTGGCCTGCTGCCAATAACCCAATACCCCAGATATAGAGTATGGGGAAGAGTCCTCCTCCATATTTCTCTTGAAGGTACTGTCCCGCATTTACCAGGCCAATATTGTTGGCCTGCTGCATGCCATAAAATCCCTTAGCAAAAACAGTTGTGACAAACAGGTTGATCATGAAGGACACTAAGAGGGCAAATGATGATTCGATCAAGTAGTAATTCAGTGCCTCTTGGACTTGGCCCTTCTTCTTAGGGTCGATATTTCTTGATTGTACTAAGGCAGAGTGCAGAAATACATTATGAGGCATTATAATGCAGCCCACAACTCCAACAGCCTGACGGATGGTCTTTGAGCTAAGTCTCGGGATCAAGATGCCTACAGAGAGCATTCCCACAGAGAGTTATTGCCAATCTGAAGAACTACTGAATCAACAGACAATCTAAAATATCTTCTTAATGCTAATTGACATTCCCATTCTCATTCTCACCCATCAAAAGTTCTCTTCCACTGGGTTTTGCATCACCAAACATCCATGCAAATGACAGGGCCATCGTCCCAATTAGAAATGCAAAAACAGCTTCCAATTTCCTAACTCCATAGTTCTCAAGAAACAACAACATGAAACTGTTCACATAAAAGAACAGCTTAGTCAAAAAGTTTATTACAGATATAATCAAACATCACATAGCCACTTTACTAATCTATAGTACAACTGTTATACTCTAGAGATTTGCAACCGCATAAAGATGATGATTTTGAATATAAAGGAAGAGATGACTTTGAAAGGGGAAAAGGGTAAAAAAAATGCATCCCAGTTTCATCAGGGAAAAGCAGCGCCTTTAAACAATTGAAGTGATTTGCATCATTGCGTGCACTAGAAGTTGCAGTTTGACGAGAGTGAAGCTCAACAGATCAAAGCAAAGATAAGCAGCAGCATATGCAATTGCAAGTAGTACGAGACCTACCAATCAGACGCCGTGATGAGGACCCCAGCCCAAAGAGGCAACACGCCATTGCTCAATATTTGAATTGCAACTGCACTCCCAATCACCTCCTGTATATCCGCCCCAATCAGGGCCAGCTCCGCCATGAACCAGAGAGCCAGCCTCGCCCAGTTCGGGTACTCCTCCCTGCACAGCTCGGCTAGGTGGCGGCCGGTGGCAACACCAGCCCTGGCAGCGAGCATCTGCATCAGCAGCCCAATGACGGTAGCCCATGCTAGCAACCACAGCAGCGAGTAGCCCGCGATTGCTCCAGATTGCAGGTCTCCTTCTAGGTTCCCCGGATCCAGGAACCCCACGCTCATCAGGAACCCCGGGCCAGTGAAGAGCCAGAGCTTCTTCCACGAGAAGGGAGGGACGGTGGTGCCGTCGTCGCTACCGTCCGATGCATCCGTATGAACGATAGAGATCTTCTCTCTCGATTGGAAAGCGGCTTCCTCGTCGTCGTATCCACCCTCATGGAGCGGCAGGGGCTGTAGCAGCTGGCTGGTCTCCTCGTCCTTGTCTTCCCCCTTGGATCCGTCAGATTTTGTGCTCATGGTTATGGCCTCGCCCTCGCCGCCGATTTGAGAGTTCGCCGTAGCTTCGGTGAGAAAACTCTGTGGGTACAGCGACACAGGAGAGGGAAGAGGAGGCAGCCTTCGGTTCGGCCGACGGAACGAGGGAAGGACCACGATTAAATAATATTCGTACCATAATTAAGCAACAATTCATTAATTAAAAATTAATAAGAGATTAACATTAGCAATTTAATTTTTGCGGTCATTTTTAAATTTTTAATCTTTTTAAAGGATTTTTAAAAATATACATTTAATCCTTTAATTAATTATCACTCAACCGATTCATTACATAATAAATACACGCGGAATATATACCGCAGCTCTTATCTGACAGAGGTTGGTGCCGCCGTCAATTAACGGAGTAAGCTTTGATGGAGAAGTAGTTCGTTGGAATATTACGCCAACGCACCCACCTCCAGTCAGGTATCGTGCCAGTGCACGTCATTTGTTCTCCCAATACTGACTTATTTCAGGAAGTGCGTACTGATCGCGGTTTTAAATTAAAAAGAATCTTATTACTCGTATGTGGATATAAGTTAGTTGAGATGGTCGACATTATTTCTTCTTAAATAAGATGTGATATATAAGTATTATAAATGAAAAGAATTTAAATAAAAAAATTATTGCTAATGGGATGGGAAGAGACCAGGAGGCACAAGCAAGCTAGCCGCAAGTGACATCCTTCGAGACACCACTATGCTTATTTAATTTCTTTCTTTTTTCCACCAAAACGTTAGAAATGAGTTGCAAAAAGATGATAGAAACAGGTGCTTTTGATTGAAAAGTGGAGAATTGATAATTATCACTAGTGATCTAAAGCTAAGAAAAACTAGATT
>CXYZ01003242.1:163383-236247 GCA_900006705.1 Sonneratia caseolaris
AAAAAAATTTTAAGTCAATTAGTGTTTCTATCGGTTCAATTAGGTTCATCGGTCATACCAGGAACTGGTAGTTTAATCAGAGTTAATTTCATTAAAAGTATAATTAGGTCTTTTATAATAATCGGATCATATGAGTGGTTGGTTTAACCGGTCAGTCCGGTCCGGTTTTTAAAACTATGGTTGAGATGTTTCATGCAAATGAAGTTATTACGGATGTTGTTTTCTGCATTGACTGCAAGCGGATTCCTGGAAACATATGATAAGCCTCAGGGTTGAGAGCATTTGGATCGGAGTCCAGTCTTCGCCGCCGACAATCTGTTTCTGCATCCGGTGCTCTTCCCGGTGGAGAGATACCATAACCTTCAAAATCGAACTCTGCTTCTTCCTCAAAGTAGTACTGCTCAGCAAATGTCGATGAACTTGTAGCTATTCACGGTTTCCTTGTTACTGTACACCGGGTAGTGTACTGAGGCTGTTACATGCAACAGCTAATTCTAGTGGAGAAAGGGGTGATGTGTTTATGGAGACAGCATTCTCATGAAATCCTGGAAGTGCCAGAAGCGGGGTCAGTAATGAGAGCGTGAGAACTTGGATGATATCAAGCTTATCCACGCGGAAGAGAGGACACCACCATACTGCAGGAGATAAACAATGAACGCTACGTAAGCAGCTGTCACTGTGCACACGATAAGCCCGACAAGCAGGCCTTTCACTTCTGAGAAGAAGAAATCTAGCAGTAGATACCCATTGATCATGATCAGTATGGCGGCTACGAACCATGCCACCCTCTGCATAATTGTTGTCCAGAAAATCGTTCGATTAGAAGGATCACTGGGACTTTCAGATAAATGTTGGGAGGATTTCGATGACCATGGATTTGAAACTGCTTACCTGAAGAAGAGGACTGATTGTGAAGGAACCCATAAGGTGTTCCCTGGAGACTAAGGTCAGAAGAGGTATGAGCGCGAAAGGGATCTGTATGCACTGTAGTACGTTAAGCCACTCGTTTAGTATATCCAGTGAAGCGTTGGAAGTATTGAATGCCACTGCGACGATTATGGTTGGCACAATAGCAAGACTCCTCGAGATGGTCGACCTGAGCCACTTCTTAATTTGGAGATTGAGAAATCCTCCCATTATGAACTGCCCAGCATAAGTGCCCGTTATAGTGCTACTCTGACCTGCCGCTAACAGCCCTATGCCCCATATATAGAGTATTGGAAAGTATCCACCTCCATACTTCTTCTGAAGGTAGTGTCCTGCATTTGCAAGGCCAATGCCCTGGGCTTCCTCGGAGCCATAGAAGCCCTTGGCGAATACAGACGTCACGAGGAGATTGATGGTGAACATGACACAGAGTGCAACAGATGACTCGATGGAGTAGTAGTTCAAGGCCTCCTGGACACGGCCCCTACTCCGATGATCAACCTCTCTTGACTGTACCAGAGCTGAGTGCAGGAATACATTGTGAGGGGTAATGACACAGCCTACAACTCCCACAGCCTGGCGAATTGTCTTTGAGCTTAATCGAGGGACAAGAAGACCTGTACAATTTTTATCCACTACATCAGTGAGCCTCAAAGGTGTATAAGATATTCCAGTAGTGGAAGAATAATTAAGCGGAGTTGCTTTTTACTTACCTGTTAACAGTTCTTTCCCGCTGGGCTTCGTATCAGCAAACATACCAGCAAAGGACAGGGCCATGGTTGAGATGAGAACAGCAAACACGGCTTCTAACTTTCTCACTCCATAGTTCTCTAGGAATAAAAACATGAAACTATTCGCAAAAAAATGGGAAAAGAAATAAGAATGATAGTTACCAAGCAGGTTATTGGATCAAATGAAACAAAAGAATGGATGATTTCTATCAAATATGAGAACCGCTTCAATAACTGATTATCAAAAGAAACATCCAAAAATGCCAAAAAAAGAACACCAAGCTGTCCTGAAGTGGAAGTTGCATGAAGCAAAATGATTTGAACCTTATCTGACCTCAAGTGAAGCCTGCGATTGAAGAAATCTGAATAATCGAAAAACTTTGATGAACAAGAGCAACTGCAAAGAGCTGCCATGATGGAATTCGGAATTCCTAAACCGAAGTCAGTTCCTAAATCTCAAACTGCATCTTCAACATTTGAGCACTACTGGAATGGCTCTTGATCAATTCTAATTCTTCTGTAAACTTCTCAATCAACATCTTAGATCCCAGAGATTGCTCATCAAACAATTATCAATCTGTTTTTTCGCACTAAAATCATGCTATAATAGGTTTAAGTAATGTGAATAGAAAAAATCCATGATTCTAAGAGTTTTACCTTCTCAGCAAACCAAATTAACCCGAACTTGGGCTAGTCAATGCCTATTATATACTTCATGATACCGTGTGATGCAAGCCGAGAAAGAAAATCATAAGAATGGCTCCCTTAGACATCAATCAGTATCCATATAAACTCCTTGATATCAGGTGATATACGCAAAGAAAAAAAATCACAAGAAATGGCTCACTCAGATGCCCTAAACTCATTATGCCAGTGAGGAAGTTGTTTGGGCAGAAGGCAATAACAACGATATATGTCCAGAAGTATCATACATAACCAAAATAGTGAATAAAGTAATTTCATTCTAATATTGAAAATTCTACTATTTCCTGCATTTAACTGTTGGGAGACATTCCTCGCTACATACATAGTTCATATCAAGCAGTTTGATCCAAATTCGAATCCAAACTGAGCAGAATTTTATCTAATGAAATTTCCTTAAGCAGGCAGTGCACACTCACCAATCCGAAGCAGTTATCACGACCCCTGCCCATAGCGGGACCGCCCCATGGCTGAGGACCCAGATGCCGATTGCGCTCCCGATCACCTCCTGTATGTCGGCCGCGATAAGGGTCACCTCAGCCATTGCCCACAGCACGAGGCGGGCCCATTTTGGGTACTCCTCCCTGCAGAGCTCCGCTAAGTGGCGGCCTGTAGCCACTCCGAGCCTCGCCGAGAGCATCTGCAGTAACAAGCCCATTAGGGTGGCCCACATTAGGAGCCACAGTAGCGAGTAGCCCGCGATGGCCCCAGCCTGCAGGTCGCCTTCCAGGTTCCCCGGGTCAAGGAATGCAATGCTCATCAGGAACCCGGGGCCGGTGAACAGCCACAGCTTCTTCCACGAGAAGGGCGGGACCTCGTCGGGGTCGATGGGCCCCACGGACTCCATGTCGAAGACAGAAATTTTCTCCCGAGACTCGAACGCGGGCTCCGAGAAGAGGTCTGGATCCCCCTTCGGGGGAGGGGAATCGGGCGATGACGGGAGGAGCTGGTTTGCTTCGTCTTCCTCATTCCTCTTGCGTGGTTTCTTAATATCGTTGCCTTCTGCGATTGGAGCAGAGCTCATTCTGGGTGTTTGGAGAAAGTTACGTGCTTTCTTGCTTCATCATTCATGCAAGGCAACGTGGCCGCTTCCAAGGCTTCCGACTGGACAAATGGAGGGATCAGAGCAGACTCCCCATGAAACCCACAGACCGCTTTCTCCTCTGCAATGAGCTCAAATCGCAGGGACAGGGGGCAGAAAGAAAATGGGGGATCGCCACCAGAGGATGCGGACGTGTGCTCTGTGATATATTTAATGGCGGGTCTTCTAGTTTTGTCATTTACAGGGAAGATCTCATGGGAGAGCAGAGAAATTGCATGCCGAGAGCGGGGAGAGAGACTCACGAGGCGAGGGGGAGGGGGCGATGGCGGACATCGACGCGGCAGAGAAGTGCGAGTCTATCGGTGGTCGATGGGTACACCAGGAGTATTTTTGAACGCAGGAGGAAGAGAGTAGTAAGGTGAGGCGTTCATTCGTGCCGCTGGTTTGAGTGGATGCAATGCTTCAGCCGTAGAATTTTATAGCAGGAAAATCTGAGGATGACCGTCCATGAAAATGGGAAGTCCAAGAAATCGATGCTCTCCTTCACGACGCCATTTGTGCGGGGCGCCACCCGACCCGTTTGGATTACGTTTGTCACAAGTTATTCCTACACAGCAACCATTTCTTTGGGGACAACGTCTCACTTATGTCCGGTTCAGGATGTTTTCCTCCCGGTTCACCCCCAATTGACCTGGTTTTGGAGCCAATTTCGCTCCTGGACAAACTCATTGATTCGTAAAATACCATATCCAAAGTCGAAGTTCGGATCCATTAGGATTGAGTAACTTCCATGTCATTGATTCTCCCCATCTCCATCGCCTTCTGGGACATGTTTCCTATTTACGCTTCCTTCATCTTGCAGTTCTACGTTGCCTTCCAAATCCTAAAACTGGCGTGAATGCTTTGGGTGCTCGAGTCCCTGTAACTTGACCTGTCATTCCCTTGACGAATCTGCGAGCCGAGTCATCGGTCTGCGTCTAACCAGACTCGGATCAATTAGCACCAGCTTCTTTAGCTCCGAAGTACTGTTTCACTGGCCTTATGCCTAACCAAACTGGTAATCTGTCAGGACTCGGTCGGGACACCTGATACGAACTTCAATAGCATGTATGATCCGTGTGAAGTGACATTGCGTTTGAGACTCAAATCTATCAATCCGGGACCGGAAAAGACATATCGGGTCATATTCCCCAGGGATCCAGGCAGCTTGTTCAGACATGAAATCCTCGATTTGGGACGACAGGACAAAGATTTCTTCCTGCAAGATTCTAAACTCGGCCGAGAATTATGTCTGGTAAGGAACCCGCCTAGAGGTTTAGAATATTGCCTTTAAAACATTATCACAGACAGGAAAAATCGGAACTTGATTTCGTCCTTGACAAATCATACCCTTCTAAGGTTTGATCGACTCGATGTGAATGACCTGAAGGGCGATATTCCTGGGTCTAATGGAAGCATCTCAAATTGACTTGGAAATTCTGCCCAAGGGAAGGAATCGAATTATTAGCAGCATACTGGTCTCTCTTCGGGCCACACCAGCAGCTTGAGTTCCTTGACTTTGAGCTACAGTGTAACTTGCATCGAAATCCCTCTGTAATTCTGCACTCGGGGAGCTTGGAGTGTTGGGCTTGGCCAAAAATTAATCTATCTGGCCCGCTGCCACACTCCTTCAGGGACATCCATAAGTCGTAGGAAATAGACTTATCGAACAACCATCTAGACTGGAGGATCCCAAGCTCTTCTCTCTTCGGGTTCGGGAAACATCTCTTGATAGATATACCGAACAACTTGCTCAACAAGGACCATTCCCATTGAAGTTTACAGCCTCTCAGAGTCAGACTGCTTGATTGAACACTCCAGAAACACTCTCGGCGATTCGCCCGCCTCAGGAGATCGGTGAACTCCCATCAGGCAACCGTTATCGATTCATCCCATCAGGCTGCGAGTCCTCGGACGGTTGAACGATCAGGGTATCACGTTCTACGTGCAGGAGGGGCATTTTGATAATTTACTTGCATTTACTTACGTATGGAAAATTCACATTTTTGGAAAATGTTTCTCTCTTAAAAAAAAAAAGACGAAATATTGAAGAGTGACTTCAAAGGCAAAGGAGACAGCTTGAATTTTCAACATTTTTCTAATTTCGCGGTGAATTTTTAATTTCGATTACATTTATTCTCTTTTCTTAATCTACTGTGTGCACAAATTAATTTTATTTTTGAATATAATAAATATGGGAAAAAGTTGAAAATTATTGACGATTATATGAATTTGTGGCAGATGATTGGGAAAAAACATTTCGTGATTTGTCAAGTCATTTTCTCTCTGTAAAAAGGAGTTTAAACATCAACCGTCAGATGCGACTACTAAGGTCAAGTGTCATTATCATCGAGCGGCAGAGTGCGTCCCCCTATAATACGCCTCTCCCCCGGAATCATCGCCCAGCCCCTTCAGTATACAAAACCCCATATTTTAATTAAAAAATAGTCACTCCGAAATTGGCCCAAAACTATGTCGGGCGCTGACCTCCCAACTCCCAACTCGTCCGATCCGACTCAACCCCTGCCACCGCCGGAGATGGAGCAGACGCCGCAGGAGCAGAAGAAGTCCGCTCCCGTCACCCCCAACGTGACATTCAGCGTTTGGCCCCCGTCCCAGCGAACGCGCGACGCCGTCGTCACGCGCCTCATCGAGACTCTCTCCTCCCAGTCCGTCCTCTCGAAGCGCTACGGCACCATCCCCCCTGAGGAGGCCGCCTCCACCGCCCGCCTCATCGAGGAGGAGGCGTTCGAGGCCGCCGGCGGCGCCGCTTCTCCCAGCGACGATGGCATCGAGATCCTCCAGATCTACTCCAAGGAGGTGAGCAAGCGGATGCTGGAGTGCGTCAAGTCGCGCTCCCCCTCGACCGCCCCCTCCGCCACACCGGCCGAGAGCGCCGATCTGACTCAGAGCTCAGAGGCGGGCCCTACCGCCGCTGCCTCCGAGGAAGCCGCCGGGTCAGAGGCGTAGGTTAGGGTTTTCGCTTTTCAACTGTTGTCTTTATGCTAGCTGTGCAAGGATTCTGATGGTAAAATTGAGGCCTATCGATGAGTTTTGAGATCTTTTGCCATTATAATGACTATTATGTCAACTATGTTAAATATGGTTTACTGTTGTTCTAATGATTAATAAATATCCTGCTTGAAGCTCATTTGACCTTCATTGTCTCTGATCAGAGATTCGAGTATGGAAGTATGCAAAGTTAATTAAGGCCGGGTCTTTGTATATTATCTGGAAAGAATTTCCTTTCAGGGATGTTTTCTCTTGAGAAATGTGATCGACTTTATGGCTTTTTATGCCCTTTCATTTCCCATGATTTATATGCTTGACTTGATGCTGTGTGTGAGGTAGGTGTTCTTTGCTGACAGGTTGGAAGTTGAGTTTTTTTTGCTGTTGATTTTGTTGATTGAGTTGTCAATGCTTTGATAGAGGGGTGGTGGTGGTAGTGGTGGATGCCTCTGGCCCTCTGTTGAATTTGCTGATGATGAACAGCTAGTTTTTGTGCAGCTGACGTCTGCCTCTCTTAGTAGATATCATACTGACCTTAAACATAGGGGATCGGGAGCTCAGCCAGAAGATAATTAGGATAGAGGAAATGCAATTCGCTTTGGAAGATGCATCCTGCGATATGAATATTCTGGTGCACTTTCATTCGACAACTCCTAGTGTCAGTTTTTGTTTCCATACTCCTGTTTGGGTTGGTTAGGGATCACTTGTTTTGTCTCAGGCAGCATTGATCAGATAATGCCCCCTGTCTGCAGTCATTTTAGATCCCTTTCCTTTGCCATTCAACTCGAAGTAAGAATTTGTCCACTGGGGTAGAAAGTTTCTCGAATGTCCATTGCTTATAGCCACACTGCTTACCCGACTTAGTCTAGCATTTACCATTGATCTACTGCATAATGCTTTTCCCATTTAGGGGTCGAGACTTCCTCAGCAAGTTGGGTTTCCATTCCCCTCCTTTTCCCTTTCCTCCACCTAATAAGCATAAAGACTTGCTCACAAGGAGATCAACCTGTCTAACTTATGCCCTGTGCATGAGCCTAATTTTAGGAGTGCGGAGTAAGACATGTCATCCGCTAAGGCTAGTTGGTTGGCACACTTCATTGATGATGTACCACTGACATGGGGGAGAGTAGACCGATAATCGTGGCACTTCATCAACTGATCTGAATGATTAAATATTCAATGATAATGTGATGATTGTGTAGGCAATTGTCAATGGTGGTCCGGGAATACAATTCCTGAATCTTTAGTCTTTGACTCCAGGTTGTGCGTTAGGTCATGACATTTGATCTGCTTTGCTTCTAAATCCCTTTGTATGGTTGTGGAAATTTGTTGACCCAACTGTCTAGACTAGTGAGCAATGAATGAACGTGTGAAAAATCTTAAGAGGAAGAATGAGGGGATTTCTCCGACGAACTACCTTAGTTCGCAAGAATTTTGTCATGAACTTAACTTCCATTGTGTGCACAAGAATGGAATCGGAATTAGTGGGCAGACATAATTCAGCTATTATGCCGGTTCAGCCTGAGGTTGGGACTTGTTGGGTACTGGCATTATAATCTTGAATTGACAAGCCTCTGAGGATAACATATATACATGTAAGTGCAAATTAAACTAGTGAAGAACTCGATTAAGCGTGCCACCAAAATTAAATCCGGAGCACAGAGAAAAGCAGCACAGTGAACGCAACCGAAGAAGGGGGAGGGGAACGAGGTGGGATGGAATGGAACATCCCAAATCTACGAGATCAATGCCCGCGACCCCTTTTACTGGGTCCCGAAGCCAGCTTACACGCCAGGCTCCTGAGCACCGGGGGTGAACTGGAGCCACTGGCATCTTCTTGTCCACAGCCTGCAGTTTCACCGACGGCTGTGCACGGCCTGGCCTCACGTCTGAGCTCTCGCCCATCTACGAGGCTCGACTGCTGCAAGACCAAGAGAATCAGTACACTCGACACGAGCCAGAGGCGCAACCGCTCGTCTTTTGCCATGGATAAAGCCAGTAACGGAAGCAACTAGAGATGTCTGGCGCTATTCTCACCGCCGATCTCTTGATTCTTGCGGTGTTGCAGCAACTCGAAATGATGCGTACTCAAGGGACAGCACTTACTTATATATGTGACTGTCCGCGTGCGTGTGTGGATGGATGGATAGACGGACGGGACGCTTCTGACTTGGAGGGTGCCACCAACCTTTTGAACCATTGCACCCGGCAATGCCATCTTGCACCCTTGAATTTTGACTTTTTATTTTGCTTGTCTGTTTCCCTGGGAAAGAAAAAAAAAAAAAAGAAGAAATTTCAATGATGAAAATAGAGCATAAGATTTTTTTTATATATAGAAAACAACTCAGCGTATTATTAAGTAATTTAAAACTTTTACAATGTGATATATGGAACAAATAACAAAAAAATGTTACAAACTTTAAAAAAATTCCTCCAAAATATTGTGTACTCTTACACCGTCAATTTTTTTTCATTAAACGATAATATGACATGTTAACGTGTCATTTATTATGTTACGTGTGAGCTTGTATTATTATTCTCGTTAACATGGCATATTAAAATGACATTTATATCAATTTACTATGTTAGCATTCAACAACCATCTCTCTCTCTCTCGAATGATGCCAATTACTCTAATAAATGCATGCCTGAGTTCTGACATTGGGGCCGCAGCAGCTCTTCCCTCACCTCGTGTGCCGTTGGAATTTGACTTTTACGTGTTCGAATTTGAGGAAGTCAATGGACGGGGGAAATGTGGAGGGGCGATTCGCATTTGTAGGTGGAGCTTTGGTGTCTGGGTCCCCGGAGCTCCGTCGTTGACGTCACTCTTCGAGGTTCGACAAAATCTAAATCTTACAATCGAGAATTCTGAGCTAGTGCAACGGGGAGGTCCTTCCTCGACAGCATTTTTCTCAACCTGCCGGAAACTAACAAAGGAGAGGAGCCAAACAAGAAATAAGACCGGTCTCTTTGCTTCCGATTTCGAGGCCCAGGATTCCCCATGGCAACCGATGCAGACCAGCCGAGGTGCATTCGTCATTCATCGTAATGGAAGTCACATCGGTTAAATTTGGAACAATTACGTGGTCGGTTGTTACCTGCCCCCTACGGCGAGCCTGGGCTAACTGTAAGCCCCTCAATCCGACCACTGTGACAGCAACCTTGGTCGGTTTGCAGCTATCCCGGGAATGACCACCTCCATCCAATGGGCAACTGTTCTGTTCTGAATGAACATTTAGAACTTTTGCTGTAGAAGAAACGAGCAAAGATCATTGATGCAGAGCAGCTGCCAGCATATCAGATTGTTTGACCTGGCTACCAAATCGAGCATGGAATGACAATGACAACGATTGAGACTCGCCGTACATTAGTTAAACGATCTTACTGGGCCTGGTTACAGACCTGTATCTCGTACTACGGCAGAGACCTTGTGAAGCTTCTTAGGAAATAATAGCCATTCTTACGATTTCCAGAAATTCTGAAGATCGCGGAACCTGCGAGGACCCCTAGTTCTCATCCTCGCTCTCACAGTGCTGCAGCATCTCCAGATTCTCGACTACTTGGCGCATTGTTGGCCTCCGATCCCTGTCTTCAGCAACACATTGGAGTGCCACTGCAACCAGAGCTTCCACCTTCTCCGCATCATACTCCCCTTCTATGGAGCGATCCATGAATTCTTCCACACGATTTGCCCCTGGGACTTCAGCTTTGTTCATCCTCTCGCTCACCCAAGAAGTCAATCTTCTGTTGTCCATCTCACTTCCCGCATCTGCTGTGAGCAGTAAGCCTCCTGTTGGACTGTGCCCCGTGACCATCTCCAAGAGTACGATCCCGTAGCTGTAGACATCGACTTTTGATGTGATTGGGAACTTGTAAATCCACTCTGGTGCCATGTAACCTCTGGTCCCTCTGATCCTCGAAAAACTCGACTTTTTACTGTCATTCCTGTTCAAAAGCTTGGAGAGCCCGAAGTCCGCCACTTTGGGCTGATACTTCGAGTCTAGGAGTATGTTCTGAGGTTTAACGTCGCAGTGTAATACCCACTCCAAGCATTCCTCGTGTAGGTAAGCGAGGCCCCTCGCAACACCGATGGCAATCTCGTACCTCATTTTCCAATCTAAGCAGCCATTGGAAAGATTCTCAGCTAAGGACCCGTGCTCCACGTACTCATACACCAGAAGCCGGTGTCTTCCTTCAGCGCAGTAGCCCCGCATCTCGATCAGGTTCATATGATTGAGCTTCCCGATCATGCTCACCTCGGCAAGGAACTCTTCCTCCCCTTGGTTCACTTCCCTGAGCCGCTTCACGGCCCCAATACACTCGCCAGGAAAGACCGCTCTGTATACACTTCCCCAGGCCCCTCTCCCTATTTCTTCCTTGAAATTCCGTGTTGCCTTCTTCAGCTCACTGTATGTGTATCTTTTGAACCTCGTTGCTGCAAGATGATACGCCTTTGAATCTTCACCGTAGTCCTGATGCGATCTGAAAACGAGAAGCCACGCAAGGAGCATGGCGAATATCTCAAGTCCTCCAATTGCCATGGCAAAAATTAGCAAAAAACTCAACAACTTGTCCCCGTGGCTCCTCTTGTAACTCCTCTGCAGCTCATAGTTGTTGACTGCTGGACATTGCAAACTTGACCTCTCCGACCTTTTGTTGGAGAATCCACTGTCTTCAGGGAATTTCAGATACATATCTCCAGCAGCACGGTAACCATTTACAAGCCGGTATTTCGGGTAACAGTTGAAGTAGCCCTTCTCCTCTATATACCTCAATTGGAACCCCTTGCAACTGCAGATCTCCAAGCATTTCATTTTGCACCCTTCAAGAGTGTAATTCTGGAAATTCGCATCATAGTACCCATAGAAGTTTGCTCGAGGGAATTGCTGGAACCGAACTCTTGCAGTGTCGCTGCAGAAATCGAGCTTAAATGTGGGTTTGCAGCCTTTAGACCAGTCTCTGCGATCAACCCTCTCATAGCCCGGGGCACAGGAGCATCTTCTTCCAGTCCGGTTGATGCGGCAGAGAGTGTTGGGTCCGCACATCCCGTGAATCCTACACGGATTTGACATGGCCTGCCATTGGATACTCCACTCACCCTTCTTTCCAGACAGGCTGTATAACCGGATGTTTCCATCAAAGTCGATCTTTAACCTCCTTGGCTTCTCCTCCCCGTAATCGGCTGAAACGATCTTGAACCCATCGGAAGAAGTAAAGTTTCCCAATGAGTCAAGCCATGCGATCCTAGAATCATTGTAGGTCAGCCTCTCTGATCTCCAGTGTGCTCTCCCAGGGGAAGGCCAGTAGACACTAGACAACTCAGGCCCATCGAAGAGAAGGCGAAGAACATTGTCGTTGTCAAAATAAAACCTGTAGAATCCCGAGGAGTAGTTGCCAGGGCTTCGAGATGAGAGGAGTGAAGCTGTCCGAGTCAACTTTTGGATGGGAAGAAGAGTATCCGTCGGGTAATCAAAGCTCTGCCACCGGGCAACATCTGGTACTCTGTCTGCAGGGCCTAATTCATAAAGAACGAGGTTTCCTGTGTCGAGGAGTTGGAGCCGGCACGGGGTTTTGACGGAGTCGTTACCGGTGTTGGTAGACCAGACCACCGAGTACCCAGCATCAGTTAAGATGAGGTTGCCATCATTTTTGAGGAAGAGCCTGGAGTACCGGCCATTCACGGGCTGATCGCGGTTCGCTGTCCAGACCACACAATCAAGCAAGCACCACTGCTTGCTAAACCGAACCACAAAGGAGAACGTGTTGTTGCCTACCATGAGAAACCCGGCAGAGAAAAGGCCATTCGGGGAAGAGATGAAATCGTCTGGGTTCTCAACGGAGAGGGAGGTGCCTTGGCTCAAGAAATCATGGGATAAAGATGAGGATTGGCAAGACAGGAAAAGTAGGAGTGCAACTGACATTGCCGATAGGAAGTAACTGGTTGGATATGATCCCATGGCTCTTCTCACAGTTCCCTCCCGGCTTCTTTTCAAGTTTTCTGGTTTGGTGATAGGAGAAGAGTCTCAGGTCTGCAGAGGATTGGACTAGTCAGCGCAATCGTATCTAGCACGTCTAACCTGCGGCTTCATCTGGAGTAGAACTGTGAATTAATGAAGTTTCCACAGAGTAGGCGGCAAGTAACGTCGACTCTTCTGATTGGAAGGACATGTAACTCCCCCACCGTGATTAACCGTGAAAATATATAATTTTATATTAAAAATATAGAAAATATATAATTTTATTTTCATATAAACTAAAATTTCAAAACATGTTATAAAATAATTTGACCAACATATTTGATAACAATCGTCCACAATTTAGCAAATGTATTTTTTTTCACCAACACACAATACATACTTCAAGCTATAGTTGTTTTTCTAAAATATTTCAAGTCGAAATATCGTATACAGAACTATGCACAGTTTTCTACATATACCCTATTTACAGTTCGCCTTATTTGATCTCCGAATCAAAATTTGGCGGTTATGCTTGGCTGAGTGTCTTCCCTATTTGAAAAAAAATATTTGCAGAGAAGTATGAGCTGCAACTCAGTGAATACATATATTCTACAGTGAAATAACATTAATTTAAGTATATATTTTTACATAATTGTATCTATTTTACTTAGTTAGTCAAATATCAATGATAGATGTTTATTAGCAACCTAACTAACTCTATACAACCCACATAATGCAATACATGTAAACATTCATGTCAAACAATAACCGTGAGGTCGCACTACCTTTGTGACAGAATTATGGCGGTACCAATACTCCTCTCTCCCCAAACGGTACTGTAACTCCGCACTTTAATCAATATCATAATGTTCTCATTCCCCTTGCACACAATCACGAGGGCCGCCTATTATCCTCCGGCAGTAAGAGTAAACCTGTCGCTCTCAAGTCTCTTTCTTTTTCTTACATCTCATCTCTAGTCTTTGTTTTTCCGAGTGGATCCGAAAAAGGAGTTACCCCCACATATTCCGTTGGGGTCACATAGCCAGCGTCGCTCATGTCCCATGTTTATATCTCGTCGAAAACCCGCGATAAATCAATAAGGCCCATTTTTATTCGGTCGGCTTAGCGATCACTATGGTTATGTACAAACACAAGCAGTAATGCAGATCATGTATGTATGCATGCATGTCCTACTACTATTATTATTTATAATTTTCCTATTCTTTTCGTCACTTATTCGAAATATGCTCACTCGCAGTTAGTTAGATATAACTAATAATTATTTCATAATTGATATTTACTAATTACTAATCATATACATAGTATTTCACAATAGAAAAATATACTCACTGTCCCTTAATTGACTAATTACAATGTGAAATTTTCGAGATGGGTATTCTAGGTCTTTTCGGTAACTATCATTTGATTTATAAGGCTAAAGTGGTTCCAACCTCATTAGTTATATATATATATATATATTATATTATTAGTATTATTATTATTTTCTTTCTTTTTTTTCCTTCTTCGTCCCCGTTCCTTCAATTCTTTTTCTTTCTTTTTCTTTCTTCTCTTCCCTTCTTCGTTCCGTTCCTTTCTTCTTTTTTTGTTTTTCTATTTTCCACTCCCAAAATCAATTTCCCCCTAAACACTTTCTCTTCCCTTCTTCGTTCCATTTCGTTTCTTCTTCTTCTTCTTCTTCTTTTTTTTTTTTCTATTTTCCACTCCCAAAATCAATTTTCCCCTAAACACTTTCCCTTCTCTTCTTCCTTCCCGTTCCTTTCTTTCTTTCTTTCCTTTTTCCTTCTATTTTCGACTGCCAAAAATCAATTTCATCCTAAACCCTTTCCTTTCCCTACTCTTCCCTTCTTCGTTTCATTGCTTTCTTTCTTTCTTTTCCCTTCCATTTTCCACTGCCAAAATCAAATTTCATCCTAAATCAACGCGCATATATATATATACATATACATGCTTACTTCTATTTTATTACCACAATTCATTCTCACCTATTTAAGCAAAAGAATATGCTTGTACATATATTATTCTACTCATCTATAATCTATAAGTGCTAACAAATTTCTCTCTCTCTCGCACGCGCCTGTAATCGGCGATGTCTCCATAAGAATGGAGAGAAGAAGAAGAAAAGGTTGATTGACAGGTGTATCGGGAGGCGTAAGGCGGTGGAGGGAGAGAAAAAGAAAGAAAAGAAAAAGAAATAGATGGGCCTAACTGAATGATTGGGCTCTGCTTGGGCCCCAAATCCATGGGCTCACAATTATCTAGTAACTTAGAATTTCAAGTATAAATGGACTAGATTTTTATGGACCCATCGTAGAATTCAGTAATTGGATATTTGAAAGTTCACTCGAAGGACGCTTCTTTCGTATGGAAAAAGAATGGAGAAAAGGAAAACTCATGGTCATAATTTTTATAAATCGGATCTGAGAACCAGTAAAGGTAAAATGATTATTGAGTAAAATACAGATATTATATTGGGTGGTGTGAGACGCCAGCCAACCTGTAAATGAAGAACCGTTTCCACATATTATAAGTTATCTTTCCAATGCTTTAGTAGGAAACCGGTCGGTGTTATCGCTTTACATCACTGGTTCAAAGGTTGTAACTAAAGTGTAGGATCGATAGATCGGTCAAGGTGCTGGTCTCCAGCTCGGGCTTGTAGAACCGGTCGGTGCAGTCTAAGCTTGATAAACAATGTCACCAATTCTCGCTAGTAGTCATGGGATGGAGATTTGGCCAATGAAATATGGGATGGAGATTTGGATTGGCATGACATGAATAGTGAAAATGTAGCCGACAGTTGCAGATGAAGAGTATCTGGAAAGGCAATAGCTGATCCAAGCAGAAACATTCTGATAATAATTAATGGATTTTTTTCTATAAATAGTAATAACTCGAACCAAAAAGATAACCGGATATCTTCCGGTTTGATTTTGAAATTGAACCGCACCAACCAGACCGTAGATAGAGCTGGGCAGCCACTTCGGCTTGATTTAGGATCACTGATAAAAAATAAATGAAAACAAAAAGAATCACAGATCTAGTGAGACGAGGGGCAGGCCTTGTGGGTCCCAGCATCCGTTTGCACGTCGTAGACGCACATGGCAGCTGCTCTTCTGCTGTCTTGGTGTGGGGGCTCTACCCCCGCCGCTCCGCCCTCGTTGGAAGGCGGCTTCTGATGCCGCTTCATTCTCCGCGGAGTCGGTTCAGCCGTAGAGGCAGGTCGCAGGTCCCTTCTGCGGACAGCACCGCCCGCCAAGGAGCCTCCTAGGTTCCTCCGGTGGGACTATCCTGATTACAGCAAGTGGAGGAGGATACGGGGGAGGAGATTCTTAGGGACATCAGGTCAATTCTCTCTCTTGCCAAAGATATTCTCCACTCCAAAAGGTACTGGCGTTCAGCTTTCAAGCTGCTTCTTTTACATTGAACTGCTATTAGATTTTAATAAATAATAACGATGCAGCTATGATACGTACTGCGCATTTATCTCACTACTGCATGCGCCATCTTGTCACGGTTATGGTCAGGACTCTTTCTCTGACATTCTTGGCTGAAAATTTCATCATCGGACATTGGTTATTGGATGGTTGAATGCGTTACACTAATCAATAGGAAGTATTCTAAGAGTTCTTCGTGGTCCTTCATTGCCTTTTCCTCTTTTTTTTTTTATCGATAAAGATATCTACAAGTGAGCTGCGATGAACTCGTGTTTGATTCCTCCTTTGTAGATTGATACCAGAAAGAATTATTTAAGAGAACAATTTTTTGTAGAGCTCTTCATTAGTGTTTGTAACTGCAAAAGTTTGCCAAAATGTGCTATAACCATGTCCTTTTGCAACGTATTGGCTATAATCTGCATCTTCAATTTGTGGCTCTCTATCAGAGTGTCAGATGTCTTCCTAGGTCCTAAATTTTGATTGCTCCTGGTCCACATTTTTATCTAGTTAGCGTTCTTGCTGCCAGGTATTTGGATGGGGAATGCGTAACAGATGAAGATGGGATATTCGTGGTGGACAAGTTAATCTCTTATCATCCCTGTTGTGATGACAAAATTGACTGTGGACTTGATAGTATCATGGTAAAACATCATTCTCATCAATATCAATAGATGTTTTGTTAACCTGAATTTGTTGAATTGTCTTTGCAATATCCAAGTTATTATTCCAGTATCACACCTGAATTATAAGTTAGGTTTCAGCCATGGTAGGTCATTTCTGTTTGTTCCTGCATCTGTGAGCTACAAATTCTAAAAATTTATGTGCCATACTTAATGTTTATGATACTTTTACTTTCTTGTTTTCCAATAATATTAGCAGAAGTACCTTAGGTACTGTTGGATTTTGATGGACATCATACATTCTTATTTATTTGGGTTATTTTTTGTAGACAGAGGTAAAACCTAGGCGACGGATACAAGAGAAACAAACTTGATTTTATGCTAACATTGCCTCTGTGCTATTTCTGGTACTTGATTCTGCCTCTGTTGAATCTTATTTTCTGCCTTTGGCTATGTGTTTTGAGTAGGTCATTTACTTCTGGTAGCATCTGTTGTTTACATATCTCAATCATCTTTGTTAATAAATAGTGCACGAAACACCTCATGTGAAGAGGCATCCCGCCTTTATCATATGACAGTATTGCAACTTTACATGGCCTTTCTTTGAAAGTGTTGGCTTTATCTGTCCTGCATTGTTGTGGATGCTGATACTCTTTAGCAACATTATTTATTTGGTGAACAGTTGCTAAGGGATACAAGAGACCAACTCATACACACTCATAGACAGGAGCTTGCATATTGATTATTTTGTTTGATCATAGTGCACCAGAACTGCATATAATTATGGAATACATGTATTATTTGACCTATCCAAAAAAAAAAAGAATAAGATTCTTCTGTGTGTAGTCCATCTATATTAATCTGTCTAAATTTTGAGAGGAGCAGTAGTAGTTTTCACATAAATAAGAAATTTGCTTCTGTCCGTTCTACCGTATCAGCAATTTATCTGTAAAATGTTTCATACCTGAAATTTGGAAATCTATAGAAAGAGTTAAATTGGCATTGAACTGTTAGAATAAATCATAGGGGCTGAAACTTGTCCTCGAGTAATTGTTCTTCTAGAATGTAAAAGAAAGCATTTGAAGACCTCAAGTAAAAAGAGCTTTTACTTGATGTTATTTTACCCAAGTTCAAAATCCTACACAGGACCAATCTGAGGTTTTCTTTGTTGAGATCTATTGTTACTACCGATCAGGATGGCTCTGGGCAATTTATGTAAAAAATTTCTCTACCGAGCATTTCTCCTCCTACAGCAGTAGATGCCTTTGCAATCTCATTTTTCTCTGTTTATTTGGCTTCTTGTGTTCCATTTGGTTGGGTATATAGCCCACTGATTGATCCATAGATTCAGACAAAAGCTTTTTGTCTGTTGTCTTTTCATTGCAGCTAAAGTGGCTGCACAATAGAACTGAAATAGTTAATCAAAAGTACAACAAAAAAAGGATATAAAATCAATACAGGTTTACCACAGTTGAAGGAAAGAATCAAACTCACACTTGAAGGAAAGAATCAATTGTACACACAATATATCCAATTGAGCTAATCCTGGTTAAAGTGATGGTTTAAGTTCATAATGTGTTGTTTTCCTCCTGGCAAAAGGTTGATGGGCATCCCCAGCTCAGGCGATCAAGGTGTCTGTTCATGGTGAGAACTGATGGTGGTGGGTGGACAGACTTCTCATTCTAGATGTGCTGCCGACATACATTCAAGCTGAGCACCACCCCATGCTGAAAGGTTCACTAAACAACATTCTAAACGTGGAACTGGCCAGGTTTTTTAGTACATACTTGTGCTTTTCACATTTGCACACGGGCTAGGATTTTCGCAAAATGTATTCAGAGAGGGTTCCTTGTATTTGTCCATTCTGAAGCAAAATATAGGGTTCTTGCTTCAAGGGCGAAGGAGAACATCTGGAGACATTCCATATCCATTGGGTGCAGGTCCATCGAGGATGAGTTGCTAACTCCATAGCTGATAGATTTTTGCTTCATTTGCAGTGAAGAAGGTGCTCCAGTGAACCGAGTACCCCTAATTTCTCTTGTCATCAACTTTATATGAGACAACTTACTTGGTAGGAGAAATAGCTGAGGATAGTCCAACTTAGCGGTGAAGCAGTTCACGTAAATTGTAAGGACAGACAATAGCCCAGTTATGGAAATTTTAAGTGACCATTAATAAGAACAGTGAATTGTAAACGTAAGCCCTGTAATACCTTCTGAGCTTTGTCACCGACTCGCTCAGTTAGTTTGGCCCGTTGACCTAATGAGAAACTTATCATGCTCCTTTCAGCAATGAAGCTCACCCTCGGGCCCAGCCCCGGGGACAGAGTTATGTTTTTGCCGCTGTAAAGATGCATGGGATGTACTCCACAATCCGATCCGACAAGAGCATCTACTGTCCCGGTTGCCGCATATGTCGTTGATGTCACTATTTAGGAGATGGTCAAGTGACACTTGAGAGTCTGCTGAGAAGCGGATTTTTTTATTTATATATGAACTTTCTGTAGCAAGGCTTGTGGTAGTTATTTGTCCTTCTCTCTCTCTCTCTCTCTCTCTCTCTACCGCCCCACCTCGCACCTAAAATGGTCCCCTTGCTGTTGCTGGTCTTCTTGGCCATCGTGACCCAGTCGTGGCCGTTGACGGGCGAACACCTTGCACCAGCGCCGTCTGAGAAGGTCATCTTCATCCTAGCGGGACAGAGCAACATGGCCGGTCGCGGCGGGGTCATCAACGACACCGCCACGGGCGTGACCACCTGGGACGGCATGGTCCCGCCCGAATGCCGCCCCAACCGCTCCATCCTCCGCCTGGCCGCCAACCTCACGTGGGTGGAGGCCCGGGAGCCCCTCCACTCGGACATCGACACCAACAAGACCAACGGGGTCGGGCCCGGGATGCCCTTCGCGCACGCTGTGCTGGAGGCGGCCAGGCCGGGTTTCGGAGTGGTGGGCCTGGTGCCGTGCGCCGTGGGCGGGACGATGATCAAGGAATGGGAGAGGGGGACGTTCCTGTACGACCAGATGACGAGTAGGGCCCAGGCGGCCCAGAGAGACGGCGGTCGGATCATGGCGGTGCTGTGGTACCAGGGGGAGAGCGACAGCGACGCACCCGAGGGAGAGGACGCTGAGCTGTACCAGCGGAGGCTGGACAGATTCTTCCTGGATCTTACCGCCGATCTCCAGATCCCTGGGCTCCCGATATTCCAGGCACGTTCTCGTTCAAAATCCTGAAAAATGACAATCATTTATAAAAAAAAAAGGGGGTCATTGACGATGACTTTATCTCCATTTATTAGACAAATAAGATTATGAAGAACCTGAGGATCGGGAAGACCGGCCATGTGACAGGGTTACCATGCTTGGACTTATCTACCGTTTCATCTGCACATAATCCAAAGATGCGACAATAATTTTTCACGACTAATCTATAGCGGAGGCTCAAGTGGCTGGCTAAGCTATTCGTTAAAAATAGCCATTGATATTTGATTGTTGATGATGCAGGTGGCCTTAGCGTCGAAGGTGGGCCCGTACACAGAGAAAATCAGGGAGGCCCAGCTGGGAGTCAGCCTTCCGAACGTCCGGACGGTCGACGCCATGGGCCTCCCACTCGAGCCCGGCGGGCTTCACCTGACCACCCCGGCCCAGGTCCGTCTCGGGAAGATGCTGGCCCAGGCATTCCTCAACTCGCCCCCACCCCGATCTTCAGCAGCAGCCAAGCTCCGAGGTGGGGTGCCTTCTATTTGTCTTCTGCGCTCTCTGTTGAGACTTGTTAGAACATTTATCACGATTTGACCCACTTGTATTCGAGTGAATAAAGGCGCCAGGGCCTATCGGACACTGACTCTATGAATTTCATGTTTAGATATGACACGCTAATAACATATTAATTATAAATTCACCTCTTGAGTTGCCATGGTGACGTGCATGGCCAGGATGGGACTGCTCACCCTTGGGTGAAGTGGCTGGTCTAGCTGTAGAGAGCCTAGCCACACGTGTCACAACATGATCGCCCTTAAATTTTCCTGGAAGATCAGATGATTTGATTTGATTTGATGTAGGATGATGATTGAGGCTGGGGTGAGATTTGAGATACCCATGGCATGGATACGAATTTCCTCGAAAGCCTCGGTGCGGATGAGGTTCGACGTGTACCTAGGATCAAATGAATGAATGATCCCAGTCGAGCAGAGCAGTGGCACTGTCCAAGTTCCCATTCCCAGCTGCTGTCGCTTTCTTGCACTCGGAAGGGCTTGAACTTGTTTGTAGAAATAGATCTGACTCAACGCATTCAAAGCTCTGGTTTTGTAAGTCAATCCCAAGCTCCAGCAGTTTTTACAGCGACAATGGAAGATCCTTTGCAGCAGAGAGCCCCTCCGACAGCAGCTTGATAGGTCATATGACCAGCCTGGCTGGTCAGGCACTGAAATGTTATAGAGTTTAGCACAGCTCCACTCTAAATGCATAAGGCTCAGCTTCGTATCAACTCATGATCTGAGACCTAGCTCATTGAGCTTGAGCGGACTCATATTTCAGAGGGCTGCGCCTTGAGGTCTGTCAGCGCCTGAGAGACATCATCGAGACCTTGGAGGGCGAGCAAGGGTGCACAGCTGCAGAGGCTCTGTACATCCGATCCTGAGTCGCTCCGCGTAAGTGAAGGACCATCGTTGTACTCGATTTCCCGTGCAGCAAAAGAAGATGCAGTCAGTAGTATTAAGAAGGTTGACACAACTTGCACGGTGGCCATCCTTCGGATTCCCATCTTTCTTCCACAAGCTAACTTCACGATTTTCGTCTGATCTATCTATCCATCCATATATATACATACACACACTGGTTGAAGCATAGAATTCTTCATGGAAGGCAGAGGTGAAATGCTATATCTCATCGTTGTTTCCTATGATTAATGAACCCATCATGATTAACACTAAATGAAGCCCACCTTAACTGATTTCGCAATTTCGTAAGGTAATAAAAAATACATGTTTTTTCTCAGTTTAACTATGATGTTCATTGTCCTTGCTGGTCAGGATTACGTTTTGTTATTCTTACTGTTCTTCATCTCCATGAATTTCCTTTCTCCAATAAAAGGAGTTAACTATAACACAGAGTGAGCTTTTGGGCTTATTGCCTGTAAAATTGTGGCAAGACATAACTGTGGCACCACATCACGGAGGACATCAAACGGTCCTTCAATGGCCTGTGCATTTTCTCTGCTTCGGATCATTGGTAAAGAAGAGTCTCAATAAGCTCATAAGCTGCCTCTACACGATGGACAGTCGGATCACTAAACTCACATTGCATCACTTTGCATTATTAGCCTGCTGAATCTTAGATCCTGAACATGCCGAATGCACGGATCAAGTTGACAATTTTGCTGAGAGGAGCCCAGTCGGCTGTGTCTCCTATGAAGCGACACTGCTTGGGAGACATCACGAAACCAATGCTATGATAGAGGGCACCCTCAAATGCAATACTTTGAGTGCAAGACTACACAACTAAAGCAAAAGACTTCGATCTAAGTCAGAACTCAAAAGTTACCTTTCCCGCATTGACTCTGAGGAAATAATAGTGTCTCTCTTGTGATTGACCTCTAAGAACATTTCTTGGTTTCAGATCTCAAGAGTAATCTTGATTTTCCTTATGACACTTTGTCGGTTGCCTTTTATATACAAGTCGACTAGTTGTTTATTGTAGAAGTTTTCATGGTGGAAAGAGGTGAAATGGTCGATGCAATAATTGCTGTCAGTGACTAATGAACCACCATGATTGATAATAAATGAAAAGTCGTCTTTAGTAACTGATGCATGCAAATCAGCGGTATCAGTAACCATCTCAATCAAGCTGAGAAAACCATGCATCTATATAAGCTCATCTTGATTTGTAGAATCGGGTAGATTTCAATTATCATCAATCATGATGGACCTTCAATCTCTGATCCGAGCTATCTGGCAAGTGTTAATGATCTAAGATTCAGCCTGTGGCTACAAAGGAGAAGCCACAGAGCGGCCATCTGTCTATTATGAGCCTGCAAACAAGTTTTTTGTCACCACAGCACAAAGTGATGCATCAGGCTTTAAGATCCGATTGCCCCATGAGGTAACCGCAGCTTTTAATGTGGCCATTTCACTCATCGACAGTGCCGGGGAACTGTGCTCCTAATTCCCATTAAGATATGGATGTGTGGAAATCATCACGAGGATTAGGGTCTCCAAAGATGCATGACTTAACAATGATATTGATCCGGCAGGGCCGAGCACAGGGAGAAGACTCTTGCTGGTCCATAAATTTACAACTTGTTGCCAGTACTAGGTTTTTGGCTCGTCCAGAGAACCTAAAGAAGAAGAAGAAGAGCTGATTTGATAAAAATGGTGGCATCACTGTTTGTTTCCTCTATTTCTATATGTATACTCACCTAACGTTTCCCAGTCCACATGATCCTGCCAATGAACCAATGTCTTGTTTCTCGGGGAAATCCTTGACAGGAAGGCCTGTTGTCATCTTCCCATCATGAAAAAGCACACAAGTTTGCTCAACACGCAGGATCTGATTTAAGAGTTTCAGTTGTCTCAGAACATACGGACGTGAACATTTTTACAGCAAAACTTTTGGCAGTTCGTCTAATTTGTACGCATGCAAATCACTGAAAATGGACCAGAGAATCGACAAGAAGCAAAGCGTCCTCCTGGCGATGACACAGGGGAGGTCCGATGGCTAGTGTGCCAGGCAACACACTCGATCAGCAACTTATGCTGCCTGAGATGCTTTATCCTCTGATCTGTTAGGGGCTTATCACGAGGATCGATCTAGTATGTCTTCGACCCTCCTTGATAGGATCAAGAAGATTAGGAAAGCAATTTACTTTCTGGTGAGATCACGAGCGTAATCTAACAGCTGCTATCTATTTTCCTTCACAGCGTTTACATCTTCATTTGTTTTACCAGACCTGATAATGCTATAAAGCTTCATACTCAACATCCAACTTCTATCACCATTGACACACGTATGATGTTACAGCTTACATCTGCCCTTCGCATATACTAAGTTATTCAGTCTAATATCTCTTCATCAGCAATAACCAGCAGAGCAGTAGTGGTCGGCTACCACTCTTCCGACAATGACTTGCCCGTCACTGCTGATGTGGATCATATCAGGTTCATATGGCAGCTCAGGAAGGTCTATCTTTACCAGATTTGGAAGGTTAAGCGATTTCTGAGCCTCCCGGACTGTGTCAATAAATGGTGCCCTCCCCGGTGGTATGATTATCTGCACAGTGCCAATACAGAATTGAACAATCACACTAGAGAGCGAGGAAGCCGTCACAGATGAATCTAGTAATGAAGATTGTTAAGTCAAAATACCACTACGATGGGCAGATTCGGCCTTCTGAGGTCAGCTCGTACATCCTTGAAGAAGTTCTCGAGTTTATCCTTGTACCCATTGGCATCCTCAAAGTCGGATGCATCTTTACCGCCTTGCCACCACAGAAGACTGGCAAGCTTTCCACCCATTCTTACTGACTCACTAGCCCTCGCTATGAGGTTCCGGTATAGATTGGTCTTGGAATCCTGATGAGTGTAGTTGCGTGACCATTCATCCATGTTGGTCCAGTCAAAAGCACATGGAACAAGACCGATCGTGCCAAAGCCGGGGTTCGACTCCAGGATGCGCCTTGCAAACGGCATCCCGGGTCCAATCCCCGTGACCCTGAGCTTTGGGAATATACCGGCATGAATCGGCTCCTTTGCCTCAGCCCATGAGAATTCCCTGTTGAGCAGGAAGATCTTCGGGTTTGGCCGGCACTCAGGCGGCACATATCCGTCCCAGTACTCTTGACCATCTTTCGTATCTCTAAAACCACCGTGGCCCATCATATTGCTCTGGCCGGCGAGCAGAAATATATGCTCGGGTTGCACAGAGGAAGCTACCATTGGGATAGCAAAGGTCAAGAACAGACCGAACAACGATCGAAACAGTATTAGCTTGCCCATAATCTTGCACCGAACACTGGAAGGCAACAAGTGAGGAAAGAGGCTGCAGCAGAGGAGAGACAGCATCAGAAACCCGAAAACCATTGGCTCCAGGAGAATGAAGTGACAGAGGGAAATGATATGAAAAGGAGAGAAGGAGTTGCTGTCTCGCTGCTCCCAAGCATACACAAGGCAGTAAATATGAACAAGAACGCATTTCTAAAGGGACACGACTACATGGAATGCAAAACAATGATAAAGAGATTAAAGTTTCATCGACGAGGGGTGAGACACCGAGAGGGAATTCACCAAGGAAGGGGTCAGTCCTCTGGGACTCGTTCCCATCTCGGGATCAATAGATTATGTATGAAACTCTAACCTGTGGAATTCCGGTGCCTTTATCTTCTCCTTTGTTTACGTCCCACCAGCTCATGGGTCCCTTTAATAGATGTGCAAAGGCCTAAACAGTAAAGTGAAGCAGAAAGGTTTCTCTGGTGCATAAATTTGTTTCGGAAAAGATACATAGCATTGCATTTAGACATTTCTTTCGTAGATGGAGGTTGTTAGGGGGGAAAAACAATTGAGTAAATTTAAAAGGCAAATTTCCAGTAAGCTTTCTAACTGAAAGACAGTAAAAGAGGGGCCAAAAAGAGAGAGAGAGAGAGAGAAGACGAAGAAGAAAATGCTGTTGTGGGGAAAGCTGAGATGCCAACCACCAACGCCAATGCCTTCGGCTTAAATTTTTTTCGTTGAAATGGGAATCAGCTCTGCGCTAATGTATGGAGAGTTGGTGCCTCGTACCTCCCTCTCGAGCCCAGTCGTGGGCTTCAGCTGAACACTCGGGCCTACACTCCGACTCGGGCAAAGATGCTGTCCCGAGCATTCCTCACCTGCAATCGTCTCCCTCGTCCTCATCAGCAGTCAAGCTCCGAGGAGGGTGCCTTCAAATTGCATTCCCTACCCTCTGTCTAGACTTGCCGTTTGACGTGTTTGTTTCAACTTCACTTGCTCAGGGTGTCCACCTATCAACCCTGTACAACTAATCTTATCAAGAAGCCCAGCAACACGATCATCATATCACCTCTGGGTCACAGTAACCATGGCTCCTATAAAGCTTCATAATCATAAGATGAAGCGCAACTCATAAAGTACGTCCCACGCAGGTTTGGTTCTAATAGCCGCGAAAAGAAATATCATGATATATTATACAAGTGTTTCAAACATGTATTTAGCTAACATGAATGGCAGCAAACCTTATTAAAAATTCAGATGTTTCTTCTTATGTCAGCATGGGACCCTAATGAGGAAACTGGTGAACCACACAAGTGCCGGTATCAACCATGTAAAACTGGTCATAATAAGCGTTTCGATGACATGACACAACGCTCATCACCTCTAGATCGAAATAGTAAACAAGGTATCCATAACTTCACACCACTCTGATCTGGTCTTCAAGATGTTGGTTGGTGCTGTTGACAATAAATCTTCAGTGATCCAAGTTAAAGAAGATATCCTCGTGCATAATTGGGGAGGTCATCAAGACAGATGAACCAGCTCACGACGATTACTCAGCTAGGCATTTGACTAGGAAGAAAAAGCCCTCAGCATTATATTCTTCGACCATTAGATCCAAACAGACAGTTTTCACAAGAAAGTGGATGTGCTCATCGTCTTGAAAAACGGTCCACGAGTGCCTTTGCTTTCTCCGGTGCAAAAAATCGAGCCTGCAGCATCATGCATAGATAGCAAGCTCAAGATCTACAGATTCCAAAGAAATGCACATAATAACCTGACACGCTGCACATATATACAGTTTTGTTATGATAGATACTTATACTATGTGGAGAGAGGCAGATAAGTTCCCCACTAGGCGGTCACATAACCATAACAGCAACTACATCCATAACCATATCCAAACACCTGTTAAGCCCTAGACAAAGACTAAAGAGTAGACTAGGGATTTACGATTCAATCACCTGTATAAACATCCTCTCTGCATCTCCAGCATTTCCATTTTCTTTCAATATAATTCCCTGCACCAGAAGTTCCATCCAAATTGAATATCCAGAGGTCGCACTATGATAAGTGCATTTCTACCAATTGAGTAATCAGCATTTTGCAGCAAAGAAGTATATGCAGGAATTGAAGAATAAACCTTTGCCAAGTAACCCCGAAAATCGTCTGGGTGAGTTGAGATGAGTCTATCATAGACAGATACTGCATCACTCACATGGCCCCAATCTGAATAGGCTTTCCCTAGTAGTAGATCAATCTGAAAATAAAACACACTCAAACCCCAAAATAAAATGATGCATAGGATACATAGTTGAACTTTGCAGATTCAATACCAGACGTCCTCTGGATAACTTGATAACAAGAAATGATGGTACAACTCACTTGTACAGGGTCCACAATCTCCGTTTCTGGTCCCACTATATTGCTCTCAGCTTTAACATCATCTGACTTCTTTGAATTCAGGAGGTCACGGGAAGCCAGTAGAACTTGAACAGCCTGTAATTAAATTTAATGATGGCATCAATCAACCAAGGTCAATGGAAAAATAAACACATGCAAGAAGGTATAGTCAGGAAACTTAAAAGTAAAGACTTCTACCCCCAAAAAGAAAAATGGTGAAAAGATAAACCTTACTGAAGATCATCTCTAATGGATTTCAAACTCCTCACCAATGCTCAGAACCATGAATTAATACCATGTACGATATTCATATCCACACAATTTTCTTATCCATCAAATTTTCCTTTTTCTTTTAATTATATTATACTTGAACTGATGGATCACCTCACTTGGCCTTTTTGCAGCAAGCAATGTGTTCGTGAGACCACGTAGAACTTCAAAATTCACATCCCCCGACACCTGCAGCCATTAAAATGAAATGAGACAACCAAAAGCCAAAGCTTGATGTGATGAGATTGTCATAAATCTGATTACTGACAATTTCAAGATCGTCTCTATCTGAAATTAATTCACACAGCAGTCCATTTCACAGTACTTCCTCCTATAACATTGATTTTGTTCTAATGGGGCCCTTGGAGAGAGGATTTTCCTCTCTTCGTGAATTTTCCTTTTAGAAGCGGAAGGATTTTCGTTGTAGATAGATTACTGAATAAAAAGATTTGCATCCATACTGCATTATTTGGGGAAAAACAATTTAAGCAGGAATGTGAGAGAAACTGGACTGACACATGGTGTCCATTAAGTCCCCTATTTCTAAAGAACACGCACTGCTGATGATTTCTTGTATGCAGCAGCACTCCCATCATAATCCTTGAGCTCAAATTTTACTTCTCCAAGCAAACGGTAAGCATCAGGATCATTTGGTTTTTCCTGTAAAATGGGAAACATAAAATTGGAAACTTTTTAAGGGAATGGGTACATGCACCCAAGAGAATTCTCAACGCAGAAGTTAGTAAGATAGGATTAACCTTAATCAAATTCTCAAGCTGTAAGGCAGCCTTAGCATACTCTCCTAATTCTGCCAGGGTAACCGCAGCTCCCTGTGAAAGCAACTCTTGAATGAAACAACTTTATTTGAAATAATAATAATTTCCTATCGAGTAGGTATGTATCTTCATATAAAAACCGCACAATAGGAAATGAAAAGAAAATACTTTCACCCACTTCAAGTGCAGTTGAATCTTTTGGGGAAGTAGCAAGTGTTGCCTCAAACTGTTTCAGCCTACTCTGCCACAGAACAAAAATGAGCCAACCATCCTTTCCAAGATTCCACAAGAATAGAGGAGGATATAACCACCTAGATATGATGCAATGACAATTATCCGCATATGCAATAATGTACATAGATATGGTACCAGAACAGTGATGGCTGAGGTGTTTTATGAAAGAAAATGAACTCTGAACTTCAAAGGGCTAAAGGTGACGGACTTGCAGAATCCTTAAGCAACTTCAGCAGCTTTACGAGTTCAAGCAAAAAAGAGAATATCTGGAGTAATACGACTAAATGTTCTTCGTGAATATGCAGCATCAAAATGATTCCTTTTAAGAGGAATATGATGACAGTGAAATTTGGAAAAAAAATCAAATCCAACAAGAAAATGCTAATGGCCAATTGAAGCACCTGAAGAATAGCTTTTTCTTCGTCTGGAAGCTCCTTTTTCGCCACCAGGCCTTCTTCGGAGGGACTATCACTGGAAAGTGAATGAACAAGCAATTCAGAGAAATGGACCATGGTAACCATAAATAAGGCGAAAGGAAAAAAGAAAAAGAAGAAACTTTGGCAGCCTTGCCCTTCCCATCCAGCATGAATGCATGTATATGATGCAAGGATCCAAAGCTTAGAGGGGACTTGGATCAATAATATAATATATTAATGTTAGATCTTAAGGTGATTTTCATGTATAGAATATCATAAATGGAAGGAAAGCAAAGCTTCAGCAGGCTCACTCAGATATAAGATGAACTACAATGATAGCTGAAGATTTACATTTAAGCATCCAAATAATACAAGAGGGAGGAACATAGATTGTAGTGCCCGTACCTTACAGATGGAAGAAAGTCTCCCAGAGCAAAAACCAAACCGAACACCACAACAGCTACTCCTACACCAATCTAAGCCATTAACAAAACTTAGTCTCAGAAACAAAAGGGCACTGACAACAATTGCAACTATCAATAATTCAGAGTACAAGGCCAGTGAAGAGGCTTTTATACCTTTGTACCTAGTCCAATAGTTTTCTCCTCTGTTTCAGTCGGAGCGTCATAGTCAATTGCTCCAAGTTCTTTTGTTTCATCTGCTTTTTTCTGCTCAACCGTGGACCTGCCAAGTTTTAAAGGTTTCCGATCACATTAATGATGCAAATGAATGATAATCAAGATAGAAGCCTGCATCTTGTTTCTTGAAGGTATGGAAGGAATACTAGGACAATGCATTGAAAAAGAATTCCCACTGACTTTTTATCTTTTCTTACAGGATCTGCAAGGCTAAAAATTGCTTGACAATAACGCAAAAGGGAATCTCAGGAACCAGAGGATTTCTCAAGTCATGACTGCATTTGAGAGAGCACTAAGTTGAAATTTCACCTCCTAACTGCTCTGAGACGTCCCTCAAACTCAAGGTCTGTAATGGTTGTGTTGTAATTCCCACTAGATTGAGAGCTCAAACCAGGTGCCTCTACACGAAAACTTCAGGTCAATCAAAGTAGCAGATATTCATGCATAAAACACGGGAGAAAAATGACAGAATGACACGGGAATCGCAATTTGCAGGACTTCCATTTGTAAGAGCACGCTATCATGGAGCGGATGGGAAGGCAATTTCTGGCGAGCCGTGGACGGGCATGAACTTATTATGGTAACCATTGAATTGAATATTGCGGATTTGATACTTACTCTATGGCATGAACATGGAGGATGAATTCAAATAAAAATTCCAACTTTATGCTGACGCAAAATAAGATTAAAGAGAATTATATCAAGCAGAAGTACCAGGAGACCCAAAATAGAACTTACGAGTGGGTAAAGAACCAGACTGCTTCAGAGAGGATTTCCTGCGCCAATGAAATGACAGGAAGTCTATCAGGGAGGCAATAAATCTAAGCTTGAGATAAGCTTTCGCCGTAATCAAGTAACTAAAAATTAGTAAGGAAGCTGAAAGAAAACAGCAACAACAAAAAGAGAAGGCGGTACCTTTTCTGGAGAGAATCAAGGGCATCCTTCTCGCGCTTGGTGACTTTGCTGGTCTGAGTAAGCCATTTAACAGGATATGAATCTTAGCAAAGTAGAAAATCGCTCAAATTTACAGCCGCCACCCACACCCCCCTACCCCATCACGATGCTTTAAGTTAGGAAGGACTCATTTACCTTTTTGGCTCCGAAACCACGCCCTGTTGGGGCTGAATCAGAGCATCTGATTCGGCTCACCCCAACCGGCTTCAGGAGGACAGGAAGAAGAGGAGCGCCGCTGGTCGTGGCGGTGGCTGCTGCGCTTAGAATAGACATAGCAATGGAAGAGGATAGATGGCGGGAGATACAGATCCGATCATTGAAGAAGAAGAAGAAGAAGAGGCAGAGGAGTGAGTGGTGGGGGCTTCATACGTGCGGAACGAATGGAAATAACGGAGAATCGAGGCTTAGGATTGTGGCTGCTTTTGATTTCCTAATTACTAATTATAGTTTTCGAGTTTTATTTATAAATTTTATAATTTTATTATATATATATATATATGTTTTTCTTTTATTGTCACGTGGCACTTTACCAGGTGTCTCTAAAAGCACTCCTGGTCTGAGATGGGAAGGTTCATGCTGCCGAACCAGAAAACTCAAGCAGAGCATCGTCGGAATCCTATGAAAAAAGGTTTGATTTGCAGCAAACGATGATACAACAGTCCTACGGTTACACTAAGGCCAGATCGGAGATACAGGAAGAACGAGGGGGGAAAGACTGAAAATGGGGGCAAAGCTTCGGTGACGTCAGTCATGGGATCTGAAATGAACGTACGTGCAGTCAGCAGTTCAGGTCATCCCTGGCCATGGATCTGGAACCGTAGACGTCGCTGACGTAAGAACCAGCATCCACCGACCCCGTGTCGTCGCAGGCTCTCAAGTCCTCGATCTTGCTGACAGCCTCGGAGATGCTTAATCTCCTCTCGACGTCCCTCTCGCAGCAGCTCAGCCCGATCTTCAACAGCTTTATCATCTCGCCTTTGCAGTTCTTGGTTCTCACTATCTCCCTGTCGAATACCTCGCTGGTGCTCTCCTCGTTGATGGTCGTCTTCACCCAGGCCGCCAGGTCGGCTTCCTCCTCAGCATGCGTTATGTAGCTCAGAGGGTACCTGCCCGTCAATGTCTCGAGGATCAGGATCCCGAGGCTCCAAACATCGGTCTTCTTGTTCACCCGGCCCTGTGGCTGGCTGCACTCAGGCGACTTGAACGCCACCATCAGCTGCCGTGCGTGTTCGGGGTTGGTGACGGCCGACAGTGCATAGTCATTCAGGAGAGGCTCGTAGTACTCGTTCAGGAGGACGTTGGAAGACTTGAGGTGACCGTGGGGGATGAGCAAGTCTGAGAATTCGGTGTAAAGGTATTCCAGTCCCCTGGCAACACCTTTGATGATGTTCAACCGGGTTCTCCAGTCGAGCCCGGCCTGGTTCCCTGAGGAAAATTCGACACAAGCCAGTGAGACCAACAAAGTCAATGTAATGCAGATGGAGGGAGAGATGAGAAAAACGCTTACCATGAAGATGGCTCGCTAAGCTTCCATTAGGAACGAAGTCATAGACCAGCAGCTTCTCTTCTTTCCTGTAGTAGTAGGCCACAAGTGGGAGCAGATTTGGGTGCTTTAATCTTCCAAGTCTTCTCGTGTGCTTGTTGAACTCTTCCCTGCCCACACTGTTCATCTGCTTATATCGCTTGACCACCAGCGCTTGCCCATTCACGATGATGGCCTTGTACGAAGACCCAAAGTTGCCACTTCCCAGCACCTCAGCGGATGCCCTTAGCAGATCTTGCAGATTGAATCTCTCCCTGTAGTCACTCACAAAAGATAGTTGGAGCTTCTGCTCAGCTTTCCTTGAACTCCGGCTTCTCACAACCGGCTGTGTCCCTGCAGGTGTCTGATCTTGGCTTTGGTATGTGGGTGCAGACTTGCTTTGGTGGTGCTCACTGAACGATGAGGTCAAGTCCAAATCTAAGGAGTTCTGCTTTCTCCTTCGATATAAGATGAGACCCCCAAGGATGAATCCTAGTAGCAGCCCGGCAATGATCACACTGATGGCAACTTTCCAGACATATGCTCTCCTGTGTCTCAATTCGCATGACTCCAGAGGCTGTCCGCAAAGACCTTCATTGCCTGCCCAATTAGCCAACCAAGCAGACAACCACCTAGTTATACACATATGGTAGATCTGATGTTCAGGTTCATCAATAGTTTCCTGGACGAAGATTGGATTTGCGATGAAGTTCTAGCTTGGAAGGGTCAAATTTCATAGTTTTTTTACCAGAAAATGAGCTGGGGTCCATCTTGCTAAGTCTCTGAGGTATCGGACCCTCTAATTCGTTGTAGGAGACGTTCACTAGCTGCAAACCCTTCTGCTGGAAATTGGGTATGCGGCCTTGAAACTGGTTGCCTTCAACCCTCAGCTGCAGAAGTCTAGGCAAGGTGGTAAGCGAGGAAGGAATGCTACCTGTGAACCTGTTATTAGCCAGGTGCACCTTCTTCAGAGAACCCATACCAGCAAATGCATTGCCCGGGATCTCACCCGAGAATCGGTTATTAGACAGGAAAACCGACTTCAATGCACCGAGCACCTGCAGGTGGGGCAATGGACCCTGGAATTCATTGCGCATAAAGCTGATGGAACGCAGACGGGGCAACAACCGCAGGGTGTCCACGTTGATGTAACCCGTGAGGCCCAGGTTCTCAAGCTTCAGTGCCGAAACACTTCCTCCTGCACAGCGCACCCCGATCCAATTCCCATGATCACCGGAACATGGATTTGTGGAGGGTTTCCAACTGGCAAGAGCCGTGGTGTTCGCTAGGTAGTCCCTGAACTTCAGTAGGATTTCCGAATCTGTGAGACTGTTTGTGGGCACCACAAGATACGAAAATATCAGTAATATGAGGAACGAACACGGAGCTGGAGCTGTTGCTGGTGTGCGCACAAGCCTAGCTACTTGTGCGCCCATTGGCAAAGCAAAACGATTCGAATGAATGCGATGGTTTGATCCAATGATTGCATCAAGAGATCTGTTTTTTTTCTGGTATTTTCGGTTTCTCGTGTTCCCCTTTCTCTCTATCTGGAAGAGAACTAGGTAGAGGAAGGTGGCAAACTTATCTTGCTTGGAATGGAAGACAGAAATCTGCCAATAATAGAATTCTACTTTGGGGGTAACAGATATGGAGAAAGTCAACTTTGAATTGATACCGACAACTGGGAGCTTTAAATTTGAAGGGTGAGTTGGGTGGAGGAGACATCTAAGGACTGCCTCACAATAATACTACATATACATGTGTTTACATGGAAAACTATAACGCAGAGCATCTAATTATGGAGGGGACTGTGATGGGCAGATTTGAATTGCCATAGCTCCGTCCATGGAGATGTGGCAGGCTGACAGCACCCAACAGCACAGCTCGCTGTGGAAATGAAGATCACCGCATCCTCCATTTACTCTTCCTGCCACTTCCCCTCATCAGGGAAGCAATCATAAAATATCACACAAACGTCTGATCTGTCCCTTTGTGACTGAAACCACAACAACTAATTTTGTATGTGGTAGCAAGAGCAGCAGAAGCACCCTCTTTCCTTTCTTCAACTCAAATAAGCAATTAAGAAACTGACAAACAATTGATCGAGCGGTAAGCAGATCATGAAAAGGAATGCAATGAGAACCAAAAGAGAGCTCGTGCAGTTCCAACTTCCATTCTACCAGAATCGAGACAAAAAAAAATGGAACAGATTCAATTGATGTGGAGTCATTTGTCGTTGTGATGATTACAGGTTGAGTTCAAGTTTTCTGACAGATATCTTTGTCTTCTCGCGAGCCCCTCATCTGTTATGGCACTGCTGGAAGTTTTTCTTTTTTTTTTTTTACCAGAAAATTAAAAATTTCCTGTAGCTGTGACATTGCCGAGTTGTATGACCTAGAAACTAGAGCTTTACCCAGCGCCTGAAACCGCTCTCCAATCAATGCTTGAATGAGGACTGCCGTGGAAAATGTGGTTGAAAGGGTCAATCCAATTTTAACACTGCAAAATTTATCGTAAAATGAATGGCCTTTACTGAGAGTAGACCTTCGACTTCTGTTGAAATGGAAGTGAGATGGTACACAAATCTGGTGTAAGCCCACCCTTTTGATTAAATTTAATCATTGACATCCAATAAATTCTTATTTGCTTTTACTTTTCATCAGTTTATTATATCCTTATCAAGGGCTCAATCTGACTCCTGAAGTGCAAATAGACAGGAAAGCGTTAAAGCCCAGCACTCTGATCTCCTTAAAGAAAGATTACAGCCACTGGGTTAGGATGTATCAGAATGATAAATTATGGAGTCGAGTTTCTCTGGCTAATGGTGATTGATGGCTGAGTAATCATATGGAACTAATATCTCCAGCATGGAAAATTCATAGTATGGCCAATGAAATCCTAACTAAAAGCTGTTGGAAATAAGATAATTACGTCTCTCCGGTTAACAGTAATAAAGCTGCTTTCATGGTTCGGTCTTTGTGTGCAATTTTCCTTCTTTGGTTCATGAATTTAGTTCCAGGCTTGGCAATCTCCTGCACAAACTAGACTGTAAAGAATTCCTTTAGTATTGCATGCTTCATAGTATGGCAGGTCTTCTTGTCGACCTGCTGTGTTCGTCAACAGTTAATCACCGAGCATTATTCCTTTACCTTGCAGAGAGAATGCACATGCTAGATATAGGACCACTGAAGCTCAACGCTATGCATATATGCCAAAGCTACTACTGCAGCAAGTCTTGAAGCTCTAAGTTTTCCTTGTCGGAATGATTAAGAATCATCTACAATAAAGTAAACGATCAGGTATCCTACAGTGTTTTGTGCAAATTCATCATTCCATTGGCACATTCTACTGGTACAAATGGGAACTGGACATGGAAAACGATCCTTCTCCTCTCAGGGTGCTGAGAAACAATTTAATCAATAGTCATAATCATCCAATCGACGAGAAGCCCCAGGACTCTCTCCTCTCTTGTTCATGCTAGACCGTTGAACTAACCGCACCAATGCTTGCACCACCTCCGACATTGGGGGCCGAAACTCTGGCTCCGCCTGCAAGAACCGAAGTGAAATAAGAAAATCTTGTCCTAGTGAGCCCAACCGCCAGAGGCCTCAGTAGAGGTCAGGTGTTCAAGTTTTCCATTTCCCTCCAGGCATTGCTCTTATGACAGCAATAGTCTTGTCAATAATTTGAAATTCTCCAAGAAACAACTTAGGCTATAACAGACTAAAAATGATGAGATTGCAACAGGAAGTGCAGGGCTCCTACTATACCCTTTTTTTCCCCCCTATCTAATTAGCGGGCGGAGAGAGGTCTACCTGTACACACAGCGCAATGACATCAGCAAATCTGGAGACAGACTTGGGCGGATAGAGTCCACGGAGTGCTGGGTCGACCATCTTCTCCAGAGTGTCAATGTCAATGAGCTGTGGCGTAGCCCAACGCACCAAGCATTGCTCCGATCTTGGTTTTGACCTGCAAGAAATTAAAAGAAAAAAAAAAGGACAGGGTAGTCAATTCGGTGATGGGCTCCTTGTATCTATTTGGAACATTGGACTGCAGCCATCGGGACACAAGATGATGTAGAAATATAAACGCACCCGTCAAAAGGCATTCGTCCTGTCAACAGCTCCAACATGACGACCCCAAAACTGTAGATGTCACCCTTCAATGTATAGTCTGATGGCTTCATGCACTCTGGTGGGTTGTATCCTGATCCTAGATTTTGACTTGTTCGCTGAAAAGAAAAGATACACATGTCCGTCATGATAATTAATGATATAGTGGCACTGCAGTATAAACTTTAGCTTGCCAAACTGCCAAAGGCAAAGTAGTATTGAAACTACAGTGTCATGCTTCAGCTCAGGTTTGTAGAGCAGAATTCTAAGAAGAGAAGGTGAAAGAAGGCACGGTTTGTTGAGCATGTTAATATACATGCATGGATTCAATCACATTCATGCAAAATCGAACTTGTCAAAAATGAACCTGCTACATCAAATTATTGTCCATGATACGCATCCATAAGATGTATCATAAGAATTAACCTGATGAAAAGTTGCCAAGCCACAGTCGGACAGATGAGGATTGAGTTCCATGTCAAGCAAGATGTTGGATGATTTGATGTTCTTGTGAACTACAGACGGAGAACAAACTTCATGGAGGTACCTGCCAGGATAAGAGAAATAAAATTAAAGAGGTGTAGGAAATTGCTGATTCAAGCAATGAAATTGGACCTGCCATCTCTCTCTCTCTCTCTCTCTTGCAGATAAGAGTAGTGTTGCATTACTTACTCGATGGCCCGAGCTGTTCCCAGAGCGATTCTGACTCTTGTGTTCCAGGTCAGAGGTTTGCTATAGTCATCTGACATGTGTAGGAATTCGTGAAGTGAGCCGTTCCTGTAGAAGTCATAGATTAGCATGTTGTGGCCTTGCTCTGAGCAATAACCAATAAGTTCTGCAATGTTTGGATGGTGAAGGGTGGAAATCTTCTGGACGATTTCTGAAAATTCTTCTGGTCTCCGACCCTGGAAAAGAGAGGAGTCGATCTTTTTGACAGCAAAAACCTGTTGAAAAGAGAAAAGGTCAGTAGGTTCCAATGCAGTGTTATCGCCTAAAGAACACGTGTGCCCATTTATTCTCCCTCAGTGATTTCTATAATCAGGGGAAACCTCTGCTATAATGTATACACCATCAAGAACATGCAGTCCACTTTTGGACTCATAATTTTGTCCTAGAAACTATCAGTTATCAGGACCAACTCTGGAACCACTATTTGATTGATATCATGAGATGAGATGTGGGGAGACATCAGATAAGATGGGTAAAAGGAAACGTGCACTAAACCAAACAAGCATCACAGGGTAAACAGTTATCCTACGTACAGCCGACTAAGTGTTGCTACTTTACCTTTCCGTCAGCATATTTAGCCCGATAAACACGCCCGATGGATCCCTCACCAACCAGCCGGCTAAAGTTATCAGTGGAGGCCTGTAGGTCTGCCAAGTTATAGGATACGGCTCGAAAAGAGGTGCTCCTTCTGGCGTTCAACCGATTAGCGAACTCGTCATCCTTCAAGGAACTAATGCCATCATAGAGTGGAGCCCTAAATCCAACTGAAGGGGATTTTTGCAGAGTCTTGGCGTCAATGGAAGCAGTCGAATCCCGCGGTTTATGATCTGCCAAAAAAGGGCTTGCCGTGGAGTTGGAGCAAAAATAATCACTGAGAAAGTATGTCACTCACTATAACTGATGCTATAGAGGCACTGTTTTTACCTTTGAAGTCCTTGAAGATTTCAGAGCGCAAGTCGTGGGACAACTCCTGAGAAGTAAGTGGGGTAAAGGCTCGGCTTCGGCTTACCCTCTCTTCATCCAAAAAATGGGAGGGAACCGAGGTTGAAGAAGAGCGCCTCGAGAGCAGACCGATCACAAGCGCAAGCGCCACTAACACTCCCAATATTATCCCTACAATGGCCAATCCGTTTGCACTCGACTTCCCAATCCCGTCGTGCCCTTCTTTGCTCTGATGTTCAATGTGCGGAGCCCCAGGTGGTGGTGGCGGTGCTGGGCCTGATGACCAAGAATTCCCTCCAGTCCTTCACCCACACAGACAAAGCAAACCCAAGACATTGAAGAACTCGACTGTCAATATTAGCGCTCAGTCAAAACAAACTTGGTCTTACTCAATGTTTTCTATGTTCTTCAGATCCTCTGGTACCCAGCCAGTAAATTGATTATTCTCAACATTCCTGCCATCAGTAGAATTATCCATTCTATCATCAGCTCATTTTCATGTTGAACAAGTAAACTAATTTCAACAGGATAAGATAGGAGAAGGCAACATGAATTAACTAAGCCTGATCAAGACTATCCCAAAAGAGGTGATCAAGCAGCCTCCCTATAGGCCATTTTTGTAATGATCGTGATACCAAATGCATATAGCAATGGAGTAAGATATCACCCTGTTCCGACATCCTCGGTAAAAGCTGGTCTGGAATCTAGTTTTTTTTTGGGTGAAAATTTAACAGTAATACTGATAATAATTAAGAAAGAATAGGCGTACAAGCCGTTGAAACAGTAAGAATAATATTCCAGGGCCTGTGTAATCTGCTTACAGATCATTGAGGGGAAGGCCTGCGAGGACATTTATTGAACCAGAGAACTGATTATTCTGCAAGTACCTGTGTGACATATTATGATGGGCAATAAGGAACTCTCTGATTGATATGTGACTTAACTGCGTAAATCTCACTATCTTACAGTGTGCTGAGGCTTGACAGATTTGCGAAACTCTGAGGAAGATTCCCCGACAGCTTGTTGTAAGATAGGTCCCTGCATATCATAGTAAAATTCAACCTCCAAAAGGAAAAAATCAATCCAACTCTAGTATTTAGCGGCTTTGCCATACATTAGCTTGAGATTAGCAGCATGTACACTGTAAGCACAGTTACTGAGCAGTAAAAAACTCTTGACAGACTCGTCATTTGTGTGGTCGAAAACGAAGAGAGGGAGTTCATGTGGGACTTACATTGTCGTGAGTTTCGAAAGTTTCCCAAACATGTCACTCAACTGTCCATTGAGCTTATTGTGACCGAGATATCTGGCAAAAGCCAATTATACTGAGAAAATGAACAGGCTAAAAGTTTGTCCTTTGCCAATTTAACGACAGGAAGACGCTTACAGTTCCTCAAGGTCGGTCATCTGAGAGATTGAGTAGGGCACGCTACCACTGAAGCTATTATGAGCGAGATCACTGCAAAATGAATCAACTCGAAATCCCGTTGCAGATAAATCAGAGCCATGACAGATGGAAAGCCGCTTGCCCACAGAAAAAGTTCAGACCTTTGAATTTAAGCCGTCTAGAAGACAACTAACTTACATGTGAACTGCATTTGGAGGAAGTTGATACGGTATATCGCCATTGAGGTTGTTCTTGCTTAAATCACTATACTATGGCAAAAGAATTCGCATCTATCAGTTAGCGATATTAGAGTACAATTAGCAATGAAGGAGGTGCTGAGGAATGCATGTTTGAAGTAAGGGCCTCACAAGTGGGTGACGGACTTCAAATTCGATAGCTGGTAGCCCAATGAACCACTGAGTCCGAGATCAGACAGCTCGCTGCAGGAGATGAGGAGGAAATCTTTCAGAGTGGAGAAGGTGACTGTAAACGTAACCTGGCATCAACAACAAACAAAGATAATCTTTACATTTTTGTCACTGATGAACCCGAGCAATCGATTCCTTTCCAAGAATCTCCACACGGGTCACCCCCGCTCGATTTCCAGCCGCTGAGTGATGAAGGAGAATGTAGGTAGGTGTACATCACGTTGAGGGCAGAGACTGCAAAATATCACCAAACGGAGCCGTCAGGAAGGAAAAAAAGGAATGAAAGAGGCACCAGACAAATCAACTCATTAGCAGAAAAGAATCCTGCTTTCATTCTAGAGTAAGTGCAACCCGAGATAGTGCATCATATGACAAATTTATGATTGGGGAAACAAGAAAAATAGGAATTCTGGCTTGCTCTTCTGTTCTCATGCTATTATGTGAGAATGATGAGCGGCAAGGAACAGAAAAGTTGAGTTTCAGAGCCGACAACAAGAACAACCCAATTACTATATATATATATATATATATCCATACGTTCATTATATATATATATATATACACACGTGTACGAAGAGAGAAGAAGGAAATAATTGAGGAGAAAGCTATGTTTTCACCATCGGGGGAATTGGTCTTGGATTGAACGATGATTGTCAGAATGCCGAGAAATATCGTCGTTACTAGCAGGAAGAAACCCATAAAGGGATGATGGTGGCGGCTGCTCATTAGTCTTCAACAAGGAAGGGTGGTCCGGTTGAGGAGCTTCAGATCCCCAAGCCTGTAATGGTGGTGTGTGTACGCTCGAGAGAAACGGATTGGGGAGGGGCAAGCGTGGAGATGTATCAATCTTGAAAACCTGCAGTCGCCTCCATCCACTTCTCGGCTATCACAGTCTTTCCCGGTTGCTGTCGTGATCAGAGGAGGAAATGAATGATAACACAGAGATGGCACCAAATGAAACGGGGGAGAATATATAAAGTGGACGGATGGAGCCACCGAATGCCAGAGCTGTTGCGTGCATGCAAAACTGCATGGAGAAAGAAGGTAAATGGGAAGGAGAGGAGAAGGGCAAGTGGCAAAGAAGAGAGAAGAAGAGACAAACAGATAGGGAGGGTAAGTTGGAAGTCAAATGCGGAAGGAGCGGAGAATGCTTGGAGACAATAAACGACAACCACACGATACCCTGTGGTTTCTGGTCCCCAAAGAAACAGACTAACTGACAAGGTTGGTTTCGTGCTCGCTTGTCCTCGATGTAATACTATGATCCTGCATCCGGTTTTCATCGGCAGTCCGGCACCCTTCTGATAAACGGATCCCGACCCATTCCCAATGGGAGCTCGGTGCGAGCCCGTGAAATCCAGCCATTGTTTCACAATTCACCCTTCATTGGAACTGTTTTGCTTTGGAAGTGGCTACACCATGTCATCCTATGAGCTGTGCATCTAACAATATGCTACGGAGTGTGTCAACATTGAATATATTGCGCATGTATGACTTGTATCTTGATAGTATGATCAATCGATATGCCAAGATCAGAGACTAGTGAGTGATACCGGGATAATCTGGGACCTCCAGAGGTCGAGTCACTCTCTCGCATTACAACTATCTGTAACATGTCCCCTCCCTGGAAGTGTCATGAAAGCGAAACCCTTGCAAACCTTTTTAGACATGAGAACAAGAGGTCGATGATCCTATGTGAACAGAGAGAAATACCATAGCACGTATTGCGATTCGATTTTTACAGAGCAGTGTTGTCTTCTCCTTTGTCTTTATTTTTGGCCAAATTCTTATTCTTTTTTACCATTCAGTTCATCGCTTGCCCATGAACGGCTCTCCTAAGGGCTCGTTCACATTTTTAGAATATGACTAATTAATCATAAATTATACATTTGAAAGAATATTCAATCCCAGTACCAGAGAGTCAGCGTTGATCGGCCCTCTAAAGCACTGAGCCCGAACATACTGCACTGGAATGGCTGACCAGTGTATCTTTCGGGTTCGATCCAGTTGATAGGAAACACTACCTCTCATATGGAAACAGCACCATCTTTCATACGTATATATATGTATGTATATTTATCTCTCCATCAGTCAATATCATCATCATCATCATAATTATTTTTATGTATACGTATAGTATATATTACTAATAAGATTCTATTGTTCCTACAAGAAACAATCCAGTGACCCGTGTAGGCCTACCGTCACAGGATCTCTGGCCTTATCGGAAGCCCAGGAGGTAAGATCCGAAAAAGCTTGATGGGCTCCTAGCATTGTTCGCGGATCGACATAGCAGTGGACGGATTTCCCGATGTTTACAAGTCCAAAAGGAGTGACCTTTCTTCTTCCTTCGTCATCTCTGAGCTGCTCTCTCCTGTCTGGTTGGGAGAAAGGAGGCGAAAGAAGGATACCCCAGTTGCTCGCAGCTCAGAAAATGGCGATTTGTTTATCAATGTCTGGTAAAGTTCATTCCTTCGCGCTCATCACTCGATTGTTCTTTATTCACCCGTGAAACAAATCTTAATGATGCCATTAAAAGGCCAATAGTCGATTTATTTACTGGGAAGGTTTTTTTTTTCGATTTTCCTTTCATCTCTTGACCATATAAAGTTCAGGCGTGCGTTAATACACTGCTTCTTCATGCATCACCGTCGGTCGCCGGAGGTGGCCTTCCATTTTTGGTCCCTGGATACTGATCCTGCAGCCGGCTCGTATTTTCAACATCGGGCCAGCGTGTCTGTGTTTGCACCTTTTGTTTTCCCATGTCCCATTTCTCTAATTCTGCTGCTCTTCAGCTGAGTTGGAGATTGATGAGAGTTCTCCATCAGAAAATTAAGTCTTTCAGACTGTTTACGTTTGTTTATTCCGAATATTCCACTTAATCTGGGAGGTGGGTGATTAGGAGTTTGAGGAGAAATATGGTTTTGATATCCATTTTTTTCTGTTAGATTTGCTTATGCTTACATGTCGGGGAGTTTGGTTTTTCTTTTATCTGCCTTTGTGGTCGGGATCTTTTCTTTGTCGCAGTGCCTTGATATTATTAGCTATCAAGATGAGGTTTGGTTAAGTCATTTTCTGATTTCTTTGGTCCTCTGCCCAAATCTTCTGCGGTTTCTGCAGATCAACTGTTCCAGCTCAATTCGTTTTACCACCTGGATTTTGACTGGAATTTCTTGGTAGTTTAGTTAATCTTTAATACAGCTATAGTGAATGGTGCATATCAAGTTCTGATTTTTTGTTCTTTGAAGGTGGACCGACCATCAAAACCCCTGAGCTCCGCTTTTCGAGATCACCTTTATTTGCATACACACCAAGATTGGCTGCCCAGCGGAAACTAAACCAGTTCGAAGACAGGAACCGGCTGTCCATCCGCGCTGAGTACCGGTATGCTGTTGCTCTGGACTTCCAATACTTTGTTATCACTGTGGAGGCTGACTGATGGGGAGGAAGAGACCTTCAAGATGCCTGTTGGCCCGCTTTACAAAAGAAAAGGACATGCTTGTACCATTGTTGGAAGGTTGCAGCTGCATGATCTTTTATTGCCTGAGATAGCATTGAGCCAATTCTCCAATATGACCTGTCAGTGTCATATACTGGTTAAATAAATCTTCTTCTGCACAACCATTTTCACTTGTGACTCTTATCTCATAGCTGGCCATCCTTACCGACCCAAGCCGGGGGAATATATTAGCAGTTTTTTTCTTCAGTATCCATGATAACTGAGAGTTGGAAGACGCCTGGCCTTCACTGCTTCTTTGACAATTTTTTTCAATCCCAAAGTTCACTGGTGTTTTCATTGTGAGGTCTTCATTCAATGGCATCATTATTCAATTGATTCTTGCTTCCTAAAGACAATTAGCCCTGTCAAATCAATTTGGTCACATTTTAATTTATGCAGTGATGGTGGTAGAGGTGGAGGCAGTGATTTTCTTGCTGGTTTCCTTTTGGGAGGTGCTGTTTTTGGAACTTTGGCCTATTTGTTTGCTCCACAGGTTGTCCATACTCTCTGCTCTTATCTCTCACCCTTTTGTCTGGTGATAATATAGTGCTTAGTAATTGGTGATACGAGTTCACTTTACTCTCGTTGCTTTTCTATCCATCCCTGTACTAAGAATTTAGTTCATTAAGCACAAACTGCACATGCATTCCCACACGACTCGGGCCCCTGTGGAAGCTGCTATTATCTTGAAGTGGGAGGAGTAGAAGCGTTAATTTTAACTCCAGTGTCAGGAATGAGTTGGCATGGTACTCTAAATTGCTGATCTTCATCTTCCCAGATAAGAAGATCGCTGCTTAATGAAGATGAGTATGGTTTCCGAAGGGCCAAGAGACCAATATACTATGATGAAGGCTTGGAGGTATTGTGATGCCTTTTGTCATTGTAGCAACCCCCTGTTTTTGTTGATGTGTACTACTAGAGGATGCTGAGTGCTGCTTACGGGGTGTATTATATTTTATGTATTTCTGTTTACGGGCTTGCAGAAAACCCGACAGACCCTGAATGCCAAGATCAACCAACTTAATTCTGCCATTGACAACGTCTCTTCCCGTTTGAGGGGTGGGAATAATTCACCACCATCTCCAGTGGAGACCGACCCAGAAGTGGAAGCTAATCTGTAGGTCACCTGCCTCATGTTGGAAGAGTTTGATCTCTCATGGTATGAAGTCCATGGAAGCGAGAGTGGTTTTCCTGTAGTGCTTTCCCTTTAGATTGACGGTGTTGCCCCATTTCTTTTGGTGGTTGTCTTTGATGCTGGACCTGGAATTTCAAGCGCTGTAGCTATCAAAATAGCTTGTGCATGATCAGATGATGAGCCTGCGCCATTTCAAACAATTTAGCTGCACCCGTTGTTCATTTGAGTGTCCAAGTCTTGTTCTTGATCTGCTGCCTTGCCTGATAAGCACCGCCTCAGTGTCCTTGCAGTTCCAAGTTGGCAGCTCGCCAATAGGGGAAGGCAAGAAACTCATTTTAATCCATGGAGTCTGGCTGAGATCTTATATTGTGTCTATTAAATGTAAAGGTTTAGTGGCCTAGCTGGAGGTCGCAATACTTTTACTGAGGTGAAGAGGGAGAGCAAATTAGCGAAAGGGATGGGGTGGCTTGGTTACTTCCTCCACGGTGAGGCCGAAGCAATGTCACCCAACCCCAAAGTTGAAGAACCGGTTCTGGTGGTTCCAATAAAGATTGTGCTGAGAACCGGTGCTGGAAATGAATACCGGTTCGTATTACTAGATCCCTAACTTGATAAATATTTATTTAATGTTATAATTATATATATTCAATAGGTTTTGTCACGCTTAACATTTACCCCCCCAAAAAAATAGTAGTCCATGTGCTAAAAACCTAATAAAATCAAGTAAAAACCTCATAAAGATTAAATTAAGATTTAAGGATCTATTATAAACTCGATTATCTAATAAGTTATCAAACTAAAATTTGTACTATAACATAAGTTTTTTATCCTGAATCTAACTGGATAGAGACCATATTTATATAGTTCAAGAACCGGTTCTAAACGGAGTGGGGTCAGATTGCAAACGCAGTAACATCCCCGAGCCAATCATCCCCTAATTTAACACACAACTAAAAATGCCATGGCAAACATAATAATCAAAATTTCAATCCAGCTCAAGCTGGCTGGCTTTGCTCACTTAAGGACATAAACTCTTGTCATTCACGAAATCTTGATTTGAAATTTTACTTAAGAGGGAGGAGGTGTTAAACCATTTAAACTGATTTGGTTTAATTATCAACTATTGGCATCCGGGAGGCGGCGGGCTCTGTCCGTGGACCAATGGGATTGGGGGAAGGGGCAGTGTCGTCATTTCAGAGCCACGATCCAGTCACCTAGCGGGATGATGGAGGGGTTAAGTACTCTTTGGAGCTAATTGATTGATTGGCTACCAGGTGAATAGTGGCGGCCTGGTGGTAAATTATCATTTTCTTGCTGTCCGGGTGAGGCACATATTCAAGCTTAAATACGGAAATTCGAACAATTTACACTTAAGGTATAAGTACAGTTGGATCTGTCCATTTAAATGATAAATATTTTTTTATATAAATTATTTATATTCATAAATTTTATTTTAAAAAAATATTACATAAACTCATCATCTTTTTATTGCTACATCAGAATTAATTTGTAAATTAATTTTAATGTTTAATATTATTTAGATGTGTAATAATTTTTATTTTAATCGCTGTGTTTGGTAGATTTTGCCGGAGGGAGACAGCCCAGCAGTTGTTGTTGCGGCTCTTTCAAGCGAGAAAAATGAGTGTGGTCTTCTGTTTCTTCTCAAGCACATAAGAGAGAGAGAGAGAGAGAGAGAGAGAGGCTAGAGCACGATTGCATTGCTATGGAGGTGGAGATGGAGATGGGATCTTCAGTTGCTTAACTAACGCCATCACTGCTCACTTCTCGTCCTACTCCCATTTCACCTACTGCCGCTCCGCCTGCCTTCCGCCCCACTCGATTCATTACATATTACCAGTTCACTCACTCTCCTCCTCCTCCTCCTCCTCCTTCAGGTATACTCGACTCCCTCTCTTTATTGCCTGTTGTTAATCTTCCTTCTGTTCGTTCCACAATATGTCCGTACACCTACCTCTCCTCCCCTTCCGATTTTGCCATTCCCTTAATCATTCTCTACCCGACGCCTGAAATCCTCGCCACCCCCTCGTTTTAGATCTCCTCCATTTCTGGGGGTTTATCCCAGACGATGATTTGGGTATGTTTTCTTTCTCCTTTTTCCGTGTTCTGTTGCTTCTACCTGCACCGATTTAGTGTGGGGGCTCAATGCGCGAGATGCTGGGCCACTGATGTGGTGAACTCTTTGTTCACGTTTGGATCTCGAAATAGGAGTGCGTACTGACGATTTTGTCGGGGGAGATTAGTGCATTTTCTCTTCTCTTTGGCATAGTTTCGGAAATTCCGTCTCCCTTTCTGTCAGATCTTCCTTATTGTCTGGAAATCACACCCAAATAGCGATGTCGTCTTCTTTAAGCCTTTGATTTGGGGGCATAGTTATGGCTTCAGGGATGGGTTTTGTCTTAAAATGGTACATGGACTATGGATCTAGGCGAAATGGAGGTAATAATGCCTTTGACGTCTTCCTCTTTATCAGCTAACTCTTTTTACTTCTAGTGAACTAGAATGCTGGGATGTAGAAAGAAGATCCTAGGTTGACTGCTTTTCCCCCATTTTGAGAGTCCTATAAGCAAAATCAGGACAGTGGTAGCTCGTAATTGGTTATTTGATCATCTGTGATGAATACGTTTCACCTGCTTTGAGGTCCCTGAAGTATCTGAACGTGTTTGTAGTTTTGTCCTTTTCTGTGGACCTGGGCTCTTCTCCGGTCATTTTGCTCGTCAGATATTGTTCTACAGTTTATTGAATTTTGACACTTGAGAGTCTGAGACGGAGGAGTCTAATGTGCTTAACATTCTGCTTAAGCAGTTATGATGTTAGCTTTTTATTTTTCACATGTCTGACCAGTACATTACTAATTTGAATTTGGGAGCAATGAGTTTCTGGAGAGGTCCTCTTTATTTTAGTAGGCTAGTGTGTCTGGCAAGAATTTTCCTTTATTTGAACTTGCATCTGATCGAGAGGTCACATATATGTGACTTTTGCATTGGTTAAAAAACCTAGTAACTCACGGATTTGCTAAAAATGAGAAAATGCCTCCATCAAACTATCTTGCCCATCCTTAGATTGATGAATATTTGCAATTTGAGATTTATCTTTCTTGTCCACTTTGCTATTCTTTGGTGCAGTGACCCTCCAATTCGTTCCGGGAAATTGTGGTGCTCTTATCTCTCTGAGCTCTCTAAAGAGGTTTGATGGGGTCAAGATTCCCATCTCATCAGCTCAGCAATGGGCTCTATGTATCAGGTCGACCTGAGCAGCCAAAAGAAAGGACTCCAACCATGAGCTCTGCTGCAATGCCCTACACTGGGGGTGACATAAAAAAGTCTGGAGAATTGGGTAAAATGTTTGATATTCCAATGGATGGTTCCAAATCCAGGAAATCAGGCCCTATTGCTAATGCTCCTACAAGGACTGGCTCTTTTGGAGGGGCTGCTTCTCATTCTGGGCCAATCATGGCAAATGCTGCAGCTCGTGCAAACTACACCACTTCAGGCCCTATGACTACTGGTGGGATGTCTGGTTCTGCTTCAATGAAAAAGACAAATTCTGGGCCTCTGAGTAAGCATGGAGAACCAGTAAAGAAGTCATCAGGTCCTCAATCTGGTGGAGTAACACGCCAAAATTCTGGCCCTATTCCAGTTCTGCCGACCACAGGTCTTATTACGTCAGGGCCTATTTCCTCTGGTCCTCTGAATTCATCAGGGGCTCCACGAAAGGTGTCAGGTCCACTAGAGTCTATGGGATCTATGAAAATCCCTAGCTCTGTTGCAAACAATCAGGCAGTGACTGTTCTCAGCCAAGACGATGACTATTCATTCAAGAGGAACCTTCCAAAGCCAATACTGTGGTCCGTAATACTTATATTTGTGATGGGATTCATTGCTGGTGGGTTCATTCTAGGAGCTGTCCACAATCCCATTCTTCTCATTGTTGTTGTGATCCTCTTTGGCTTGGTGGCTGCATTATTTACCTGGAACACTTGCTGGGATAGAAAAGCTATCACAGGCTATATTGCTCGATATCCTGATACTGATCTGAGAACTGCAAAAAATGGGCAGTATGTAAAAGTCTCTGGGGTATGTGAACAATTCTTGGAGAGTTTTGTGTTGACTTGTTTCTTATTGCTGACAGTTTTTGAGATCCGTTTGTACAGGTGATTACATGCGGCAATGTGCCCCTTGAATCATCATTCAGGAAGATACCTAGATGTGTTTACACATCAACGAGTCTTTATGAATATCGAGGATGGGATTCAAAAGCAGCCAACCCCACACATCGCCGTTTTACATGGGGCCTTAGGTCATGTGAGGTAGCTGAATGTCAACCTTCCCGTTCTAAGTTGGCATTTTTGTCTGTTTACTTTAGCTTGTTTATCTCAACTTTAGATGGTGAGGTCTTTTTTTGCTGAATAATCCAGGATTGTTGCTCTTTGCTGGTAGTATGTTAAGAATAATCGCATTGGTTGTTCAGTATTCGTGGTCATCACACTGTATCCCTCTGTTTACTGTCTAAACCTTCGAAATAATTTACTGTCATCTCATACCCAAAAAAAAAAAAAATTACTGTCATCTTGTGTCTGTCTTGAACAGAGGCATGTCGTCGACTTCTACATATCTGATTTTCAGTCTGGATTGAGGGCATTGGTCAAGACTGGCTATGGTGCGAGGGTGACTCCATATGTTGATGACTCCATTGTCATTGATGTTGATCCTGCAAACAAGGACTCGTCTCCTGAGTTCATCAGATGGTTGGGAGGAAGGAATCTTTCCATTGATGATCGTGTCATGCGACTTAAAGAAGGGTAATCTTTAACGATTTTGTTAGCATCAAACTAAAATTGTTAGTTCATTTCCATTCACCCTTATCAGTCAGATTTGGTTTTTATTTCATACTACAAGGCAGTGCGCCAGCTAGTACATGATTCTATATGGATAACAGCTACGCACTATTGACTTTTGAAATCCTTCTAGAATATACACTTTGTTTATACTCCATCCAGGTGTGCCTGTCCTTTGGAATATCCTTATTTCTGGATGATTGATCTTTCTTGAGTTGATCCTGCCATTTCAGAGTTGATGCTGGTGATACATGGCCAGTTGATCAAGTACTGAATTTGTCTCCGTGCTTAACAGGTATATCAAGGAAGGTAGCACAGTGAGTGTGATGGGTGTTGTTCAGAGGAATGACAATGTGCTTATGATTGTCCCTCCACCTGAGCCATTGAGTACAGGCTGCCAGTGGGCCCAGTGCATCTTTCCAGTAAGTCTAGATGGGATTGTCTTGAGATGCGAAGATACCTCAAAGATTGATGTAATACCTGTGTAACCTGTGTTTTGAACAAGGTGCCTGTTTGTCTTTGCCTTCCTTCTATGGGGCAAAAATATTTTGTTGGTTTTGTTGGCGCTGCTGGGATCGGATGTTGATGCTAGTGTTCTTCAAGTGATATGTTGTAATCAGTGTGTCTGGTTTTTCAACAGGATGGTGACTTTTTTTTTCCTCTTGTTTTTCACCTGTTCTTTTTTTAACTCTTGGGGTTTGGAGCCAGCTCTTGTGATTATGTTGTAAGTGAAGGAGGAGAAACTTTGATTGTTGGAGGATATTTTTAGTGTTTTCACTTGGATGGAAAAGACCCTGTTTATCATTTCCTCAGCCATCTCGTTCTAAATGCTGATGGTTGGGATCGGTTTACTGAGATTCGCAGACAAATTTCCTCAACAGGATTCGGATTGTTCTGGGGCCGTATCTCATGTGGCCTTCTCTTGTATATGTACGTAGTGCATTTGGTGAAGTTAAAGTGGATGTTTCAGTCAAGCTAGATTTTCTGAGTTGAATGTAATCATGGGAAGTTGTCTCTGGTTTTTGTTTATTGATTGGTAGCATCTCATCCAGTGACCTACCTAATCGGATGAGAATAAACTTCATAGTATAAGTATTACTGTGGCCGTGCATGAACAATTCACTGGATTTGCAAAACCATGTGCTCATCAGTGAATAGCTTGTCGCGAAATTTGGGCTTCAAACTGTACAAGGGAACATTGTTTATCGGTCCTGAATCCTGATCACTTCCAGTCAGGACTTTGTGCTGCATGTGATGATCGGCTAATTGTTATCGGTGGGTTCAAGGATGGTGTTTTTTTTTTTTGACAAATCCCAGATTACTGGTTCTCGGATGTTCCCACAGAAAGGAGGTTAGCCATGCTGCCGCTCCTCTCTCGATCAAAACCTTCCCTGGTTATTCTATGGACAACTTGGTGAGGAATGTCTACTACGAAGAAACTAAATATTGAGACAGGGTGGACTGCCTGTACTGGATTACTCCCGACACATGTAAAAAAATCTGGTGGAAAGGCTCGAATGTTTTCTTCTTCAAACGGTGATCTCCTGAGATCTTCTGAGTTTTATAGATAAATGTGGGGGGGCATGTTTAGTCGATTTTGATTTTCAATGCCTCAGACATCAGTTTTCCATTATTGTGAGTGTCGCTTCTCCCTTTTCAGATTGTCATGCCGATGATTACGTACGTGCCGGGAAAGACGATGACTTTTGGGTGTGAAGTGTTGCCTTCGATGCCAAAACCGGGTTCCCATAACGATTTTAGTTGTAAGAGGCACGACAGGGAACCATCCATAGACCGAAAAAGAAAGATACTTAATGGAGAAACTACTGCAGTTTTGTTGTGCTCTCGAGATGAGGTCGAAGAACATGGCAGAAGGACATCGAGGAAGAAGAGGGACTGTGCAGAGAAGAAGTTCAATTCTGTTATTCGTGCGCCTTCCTTGAACTTCTTCTGTTAGTTTTATACAACAGTTTTTTAACTGTGAACCAAGATTAGTCGGTCCGTGTTCCCTGAATCTGCTTCAAATTGAGCTGCTTTTATCGTTTTCTTTTTTTTTCTGTATGCAATTAGAGCTGTCTCTTCCCTCCTCTCCCCTGTGCACTTAGAGCTCTTCGAGACCTTACGTGCTTCAGCTATCACGTCGGAGTTGGCATAACAGCTAATCTTGTACTTGTCTTGTCCATCCAGGGACATCGAGAAACTTGTCTGCCACAGCAGCAGAAGCAGTGATACTCACCATCCGCCCAACCTTGAGCAGAAGGGATCGTAGAAGGCCACTCGGATTTTTAGTACATGCATGATTGACAGCCGACCGAAAACCCCGTGAAACTACAGTACGGCATTTATGTTCCGTCATCATGCCTCCATCCTTACACATCGGAATGCAGTAACTCCACCATAAATAGCTCCCCGTCGAATCTCAGCCCAGAAGATGCAGCAGGCTGGAGCAGACCATCGACCATTCCCCCGAACACGTACAAGTAGTGGCCCAGATGGCCCGAGCATGCCCGATGGAAGGATCTGGGGCTCGGCTTGTATCCTTTTGATTTTAGCCTCTTCCAAGAATTTGCCAGAAGACCCTTGCTGGTGTTGTTTTTACTCCCTTGGGTAGCCTCTGACCTAATCGCCTTAGTATCCAACACCCAAAAATCATTTTTTCGGTGCCTAAGCGAATCCTCGCCCCCGTGTATTAGCAGCCAACCCCCCAACACGAGTGTGGCGGAGTGACCCACCCGGGGAAGAGAAACTCCTTGGGGGATATCATGCATTTCATACAACAGTTGCACCCATCTCATGCTACTTCCAGAAATATCTAAAAGCCACACATCATTGAGCACTTCATAACCAAGACCCCTCCCTCCAAACAGTACAGCACGAGTCTCCCCGATACAAGTCAAAGAGTGTCCTGAACGAGCTGGAGGAGAAGGCTGAACCACGAATTCGTGCCAGATCCCAAGACGTAGATTCTCGGACAGTTCTAGAACCCAAGTGTCGCCCAACCGCAGGCCATAGAGCCCGATTCCTCCGTGGATAACAATCTTTCTACCCTCGACACAGCAAGCTGCATGAGCTCCTCGGGCGGGTGGCACGATTGACCCCACTTCAAGTAAACTCCAAGTTATACTGACGCCTAACGGGTCATGGAATGCAAGTTGCCCGATCCAGGTATCATTTTGACGATTGCCATGGTCATTAATTCCACCAAACAGGATGAGAGAATTGCCTACCACGACACATGTGTGCCCGAATCTCCCGCTCGGGAATCCTGAATTAACTCTCTGCCAAATCAGCTTTCTCCTAAAATCTCTACCGATGTACGCCACCCATGTGTCGTCGAGATGTCGCCCTGACATAGAAACAAAAAGGACCTTAAAGAATGCGGGTGGTATGGTGAGCTATAATATTTAATGGAAACATAGAGCAGGCTACATGGTAAAAAACAGGCACCCGAGAAGATCAAACTCTGATCTCTATGTCCATATACGTCTATCGACATCCTTTTTAATTTTCATCAGAGCTGTTTTGACCATTGAGTCTGATTCAGCAAAGACATGGCAAGAAACAAGCAAAAGGTGCAAGAAGCAAGGGGCAACATTTCATCAAGCAAACAAACCGCATAGAACCTGCATCGGCTGAGAGAACAAACGAAAGACTTGAATGACATGATTAGGATAGAACTGATGGAAGGAAAGGGCAGGGTCAATTGTTAATGTTACCTCCCTCACAGCCACCACCGAACACTACCAGGCTATCAGAGACAAAGTTGAGGGAGTGAGATGCTCTGGGGCTGGGGAGGGCCGAGTCTTCTTGACCCAGCTCGCGGCCCAATAGGTTGTGGCAAGCGATGGAGTCCAGGCGAGAGACTTGCCGGTAAATTTTTATCCAACTCGAAGGGAACTTGTTCAACCTGCCATCTGTTGTCCCATGGTCATCGTGCAAGAGATAGGAAGATCTGAGGGCATCGATGGAGGCGGGACCCCACTCCCTCCTACATACGGACTCCCAGAGGGAGTCTGAGCATGCCAAGGACCTGAATTTCTTGCAGGTGGAGGAGAAAGACAGGATGGATTCAACGGGCAAGAGGAGCAAGATTGTGAAGAGATGGTCCTCCCCCGTTCTGCTTATTGGTGGAGATCCATCACTATCAGAAGAACTGCTGCTGCTATTGCTGCTGCTGCTAGCCATACAGCTCTCTGCCTTCTCCATAGAAATGATATAACGAGATAAGAGGGAGGAGGAGGAGGAGAGAGTTGAGGGTGCCTGACAGTAAAAAGGATGAAATAAGGTTTGTGGTGAATGACACACAGGTTTACAGCAAAGAGGACAAAAGCATCACGGTTCAGATTGTTTCCCCTCTGTTTTTGTCCTTTGTCTTGTCCTTGTGAAGTCAAAACTATATGTAACTATCAATTAATCAATCATGGCTATGGAGGAGCTCGGCTCCATCCGCGAGTCCATTCCCCTCCAGCAAGCTAGCAAGCACTCAAGTGCTCCTCCAGATTTCTCTGTATCCCTCAGACATACATAGGTAAGCATGGAAGTTTACTTTACTTGTCCTCATCATTCCATTCCCAATCAAAAGAAGTGGGGGAAGCCCAAAACAAAAATGTCTTATTGGACAGAAGATCACCTTCTTCTATATTTATTACTGTCAGTCTTAAATCGGATCAACATTCAGTGAAACTATGCGTTTTTTCCAGGGGTATCTGACTTGATAATGAAGAAATCAACAGATTACGCAACGCAAATATGAAGAATCTGTTGAGTCAGAAAAAGGCTTGTATCTGATCCTTGATTTGGATCACACATTGCTCAACTCAACGCTGCCATCTCACAGGGGACCTCTGAGGAGGAGGATTACCTGAAAAGGCAAAGTAGATCCTCTTCAAGGCTTCCTTTTCTGTCATTTAGTATTGATTTTCTTATCCTTTGTGCAACAGTTTTTCTATTGTTGCATCATGTCTGATTTGCATAATTGTGTAGTTTATAGTACATAAACTTGTACATTTATCTGAACTACCGACGAGACTCGGAGACAAGTATGCAGCTTATCTTTTTCTGAACTTCTTTACTGTGCAGCATTAGTAGCAGTTTTTTTTTTTTTTTATGGTCGCTGGTTTATATTGTAACTGGAAATGCGGTGGACAGATGTCTTAGATGGCAGCCTCTTCGTGCTGGAGCATATGCGAATGATGACAAAGTTGAGACATTATGCTCGCCAGTTTTTGGAGGAGGCCAGTCCAATGTCCGAAATGCATATATATGCCATGGGTGACAGGCCCCATGCATCTGAAATGGGGAAACTTCTTGACCCAAGAAATGAATAATAGTTCAGTGTTAAAATTATCTACAAGGGATGATGGCACCCAGAAACACCAAAAGGGGGGCCTCGATGCTGCGGCGCTTCGTCCGGGAAGCGCTGTGCTTGTCCTTGATGGCACGAGAATGGAAGTTTGGTTTGAGATCATGAAGTGTTTTTCCTTAATTTTTATAATTGAGAGTGTCATTAGGGCTATATTTGCTCCCTACTGAGTCATGATGTCCTTTGATGGAAATTCTTGCTTATACATCTCTCTGTTGGTATCTGGAAATATCTGGACGCTGCACTCTGGACTGACTATTTTACCATCTGCTTGCAGTCAATGAGATAAAGCCAGTGTGGTGTTGGCACCAATGCCAATCCCCTACCTGCACTCGGAGCAATAAAGAATCTATTGCCCTATGGCCTTAAGTTTCTTATGAAATTTCTTCAAGAAAGTTTTATATGAATTAAGCAGCCGGTCACGGGGAGATGTGTAGACCAAGGGGAGGTCGTGATCGAGACTTATGGAGTCCGCCCATAACTGCTAGTGATATATACATACTTTTTTTTTTTTTNTGATGGCACCCAGAAACACCAAAAGGGGGGCCTCGATGCTGCGGCGCTTCGTCCGGGAAGCGCTGTGCTTGTCCTTGATGGCACGAGAATGGAAGTTTGGTTTGAGATCATGAAGTGTTTTTCCTTAATTTTTATAATTGAGAGTGTCATTAGGGCTATATTTGCTCCCTACTGAGTCATGATGTCCTTTGATGGAAATTCTTGCTTATACATCTCTCTGTTGGTATCTGGAAATATCTGGACGCTGCACTCTGGACTGACTATTTTACCATCTGCTTGCAGTCAATGAGATAAAGCCAGTGTGGTGTTGGCACCAATGCCAATCCCCTACCTGCACTCGGAGCAATAAAGAATCTATTGCCCTATGGCCTTAAGTTTCTTATGAAATTTCTTCAAGAAAGTTTTATATGAATTAAGCAGCCGGTCACGGGGAGATGTGTAGACCAAGGGGAGGTCGTGATCGAGACTTATGGAGTCCGCCCATAACTGCTAGTGATATATACATACTTTTTTTTTTTTTATAAATCACCGGTATTCAGATGAACTTTATCCAGCTGACTAATCTAGATTATTCCGAATCACCTCATTTAAGGAGTTAAGAACTTCTCGCCGCAGATGAGACTCGAACTCGAGTCCTTCGGGAGATATATACATATTTACTTGATATATTTTGTCGCACGTGCATTCTTTTATTATTTTTCGAGTAATGACCCCCCGAGAAAAAAGAAAAAAGAAAAAAGAAAAAAAAGGAAGCTTATCACAAGAAGTTGACCGAAATGTCTCTGCACTCTTGTCTTCGTCGGGAGAATTATTGAAGTTTATGGCGGGGAGCTTCCGCGAAGTTTCGGGTGCCCTGACTTTCTTCCTCTTCCCTCTCTACGCTTCTCACGGGGAGGCCGATAATGATGATGATAAATCCTACGCCAATGCCACAGCTCAAAACTTTTTGCCTCGCTGCCGCTTGACGCGGGGATCGACGTTGCGGTCGCGGAGCCTTCGCCTCGCCTCGCCTCACCTCCCCCACCCACACCCCTACTCCATTTCAGGTAATCTGTCCTGTAACGGACTGTTTGTTCTTCCCAACGACACTTGTAGCCAGTTTTGATATCCCAGCGATTTCCCCTCCTGGAACTCCGCCAAGTTCAATGACCAAAACGAACTGCGCCGGTCTCTTCAGATTTGCTACAATTAGAGTATCAATGCCGTTTGGAGTGAGGAGCTCTCGGCATTCTGCTCCTCTTTGCTTAGCTTTCGGTTTCTTTTCTGTTTCCTCTTAGCTCTTCTGTTTCTGAGGTTGCTTTTCTCCTTTTTCTATCAACGAGGTGGTGGTGGTGTGCCCGTATGAGGTGATTACCTTAGGTTGTTCCGTGCGGGTTTGCCATCTCTCCTCGCGACATTAATGAGCAGCTCATCGTCCAGCGGTCTTTTGCCACCGGCCTTGATGGCCAGCCGTACGCTTGATATCGAGGTGGGTCTTGCCTTGCCCACCGAGCAGGAAGACGATCCCTTTGATATCACCAATACCAAGAATGCGTCCGTCGAGACCCTCAAAAGATGGAGAGTATGTACAGTTTATGATGACTGTTGCCATTGATATGCATATGTGCATGTAATCCTAGCGTGCTGTTTCTCGTTTATGTTCCTGCCTCTTTTTGTATGTTTTGATTTGATTGGATGGAGGTGTTTGGTTGAGTTGATTCTTTGAGATATTGGGTGCTGCCAAATCTTTCGAGTTGAAATCAGTTCATGCTTGTCAGAATGTGCATTGACCGTAGGCGCTAGCTTTATCATGTGGGGGAATGAATTTGTCCCACTCCCATGCAACTCTAATGAAAACCTTTCTTGTTGCCCATTGAAACCTGCATAATGGTTCCTAGGTTGTTTTGGGTGATGCTGAGGAGAATGTTGAATGGTTGCCTCTGCTTGAGGTGTTAGCTCTCTTGCCTAGAACGAGTCATCATTCCAAAACTTGGAAGCAGCAATCATTTATACCCACAAAAAAGTTGTTTCCAGTATGCAATTTTTTGATGCTCATTTGGAGGAAACAGTAAAATAGTAAGTTTCTAGTTAGAGGTGAAAGAATGTGACCTGCAGCTCCCGTGTCAGAAGTAATCGGACCATATAGTATAAGAGATTTGAGTATTCATTGGATTTTCGGAAGACACATGTCTAGTGTTCCACATTCACAAGGAACAAAATTGCTGAGATTAGGATTGCACTTTTTTAACAAAACTTTCATGCTTGTAAAATCTTATGGTTTTCCGGAATAATGGGATGACCACGAATTGTAAAACCCTGCAATACAGACTAATCCTGATATTCATCGATGGCAGTTCACTGTTGCGTTTATGATTTGATAAATAGTGAGCATATACTTCTGAGTGTAGAAGTTGCATTTAGTGACCTATACAAATTTCTAGAAGAAGATTGTATCCATTGCAAAAGAAAAGGAACCGAGTACAGCGTTTACAAAGCTTTCCTTTTGATTTCTATTCAAATGTTCCACTTGTCTGGGTAGTATTGGTTTTCGACGTTCATCTCTCTCTCTTTAAATAAGCTACTTCCATGATTTCCTGCACGGATGGTGAGCCTAATTCTGTCAGTACATGAGATTAGAGTGGTGGTTAAGTTTTACTTATGACTAGATACCAGACGCATAAATTCACCAAATCTTGTCTGTACGCACATGCCTTCTGGTCATTTTCCAGCAGCTTACTTTATTGTACGGTACTGTCACTATCATGCTTGACAAGGGGCATTAAATATGTTAGTGAATTAGTTTTGGCAAGAAAATATGTGGGTGGCTTTGGACTGAGGAAATTTTTTCCCTTCACAGCAAGCAGCACTTGTGCTGAATGCATCACGACGCTTTCGATATACCTTGGATTTGAACAAGGAAGAAGAGAAAGAACGAAGGAGAAGAATGATTAGAGCCCATGCACAAGTCATAAGAGTACTCGTTTACCTTTCTTTGTTCCTTTCTCTATTTTATCATTGGACGTCCTCTTAGAGAGTGTTTTCTAACCTTTTTCACTACATACTGCATTAGGCGGCATTGCTTTTCAAATTGGCGGGAGAAGGACAAATAGGTAAATAACATCCTTTTTCATGAATTTGTTGATTGCTTTTGTGTTTTTGGTAGATCAGAAACACAGTGGATAGACCCCAACCTTCTATAGGCATAAAAATTGTGCTCTTTAGGAGGTTGGCTATCCGAGGTATCATCCAACCTTATCTGGCAGTAAGACATTTAGGATCACAAATGAAAAGCAAGAATGACATATGGACAATACTTATTGTTCACACACGAGTTTCTTTGACCTGTTGATTTTGGTTAAGACTGCTTTTTATTGAAAATCATTTTAAGATCATGGAAAGGCCTTAGGATCTGTTTGTTTAGTAAAAAATTTACATTGGAATCGGAATTGGAATGATAGATTCCCTTTCCGGTGTTTGTTTAGAGGGAAATTTCATTCCCTTTCCCTCATATAAGAGGACTCAATTCCCCTAGAAAGGCGAATCTCATTGCCTTGCTATATCAAGGGGATCGAGACTAGAAATAAAAATTAACCGCAATTTAGACTGATTTTTGTTGCCAAAATCATATTTTTATACAACTTTCATTAAGATGATAAAATCATTCTAATGACAAATATATATTAATATTTAAAAATATTTTTACTAATATAATCAATACTATATTAGCAATATTATCACTAAACTTTTACTTCTTATTTCTTACAATACTAAATTATGAAAGATTATTTATACGTTATTTTATATATAGTAAGTATTAGAGTTTCTAATATATTAATTAAAATTGTTTTAGAAGAATTAATGTCATGGCATTAATATATGTATAATAATTGAATTAAATTTATTTATATTTTAACAGTGATATAATATATAATAGTATATCAATTAGTAATTTTATTTTTAACTCTTTTATATACAAAAATTTAAAGGTTTGATGATAATAAAGGAGAATCGAATTCTGATTCTATATTAAACCAAATAGAAACTTAAATTTGTCATTCCGTTTCTGATTCTGTCCTACCATTTCCGATTCCAGATTGCAAACCAAACAACCCCTTAATCCATAAGAGCTACACATAAATTTTAGTCAGGTTGCTATGCTAAGGTTCTCCTTACTCCAGGATATCATTAAGACCCATTTCTAATGTTATGATATATGGATTAAACACAGAGGCCTGTATATCAGCTTCCTTTACTTCCATGATTGTGATTATGGACATGTTTTGATTTAAAAAACTTATTGCTTAAATAGGGCCAGGGATCATGGTGAAGCCTCCTATTCCAACTGGCGAGTATGTGATTGGTCTGGAGCAGCTTGTTTCCATGTCCAGGGATCGTGATAATTCTGCTCTGCGGCAATATGGAGGGGCAAGTTGATCTTGCCTTGTTTTATGTCATCAATGGATGGATATTGTCATGCACTTTACTGAGACAATACAATAACCACATAATAGGTCAAAGGTCTCTCAGATATGTTGAGAACGAACTTGGACACAGGCATAATTGGAGATGAGGATGATATACTCAGGCGGAAGAATGCTTTTGGATCAAATACATATCCCAGAAAGAAAGGAAGGAGTTTCCTGGTACCTTTAGATTTTCTGTCCTAAAATACTTTCGCTTATGTCATTTAAAGATATGTACACTGCTTAAAGATAACAATCTACTTTGCTTTGTCCTGTAGCAATTTCTTTGGGAAGCCTGGCAAGATTTGACCCTCATTATACTGATAATAGCTGCTATAGCATCATTGTCACTAGGAATAAAGACTGAGGTGAGTTGGCTCTCTCTCCAATCAGCTTGTTTTCTTACCATTTGATAATTTATTTATAATGACTTTATTCTGTACCTATGTAATGATTGCTTTATATGTCCTTATTTTTCATGGACAGGGCATAAAAGAAGGCTGGTATGATGGTGGAAGCATAGCTTTTGCCGTTTTGCTGGTTATTATTGTGACAGGTTATGTTTTTCCTTGTTATTATATTCATCCTGGCTTACTAGTATCTAAAGGGAATCTGTTTTCTGATGGCAAGATGCAAATTTTGGTTTATCACAATCACTTTGATTTTCCCAACTTTGTGTTATTCAATTGGAATCAAGTTTTCAGATGGTTTTCTGGTCCTTGTTTATTTTCTACCTAGTTTATTTTGATTTATTTTTCTTGGAAATCTGAAGTTGTTTCAAATTACTTATTGAAAAAATGTGTTGTTTCAGGTTGCTGCCTTTATAGGTCCGAGCATGGACATCTATTGATCAATCAGATCTAGTTTGCTTTGCCTAAACAGGCTTTAATCTTAGGTTTCATATGGTATACTTAAATCAAATGCAACGTAATGAATTGCAGATTTTTGCTTCCATTCTGTATATATATATTTTACTTGGTAACATTTCGCGGAGTTGCTATGTGCATTCCATTAGACAATTTTCTTTTTCTTGTCTTGGTTTGATGGGGTTCCATTTAAAAGTCCTACTCATTCCATCACTTTAATGGTTGCATTTCATCATGTTTTCAATAGTAAAGACAAAGATCAGTAGTTTTCTCTATGTGGTATTGCTTTCATTCTATGAAACACTTTTCAGTCAATTCATTTACACCATATGTGACCTTGGAAAGAAGAATAATGCACAGAGCAATAGTGAGCAAGAGTATGGTGCTGTACATTGTCATGTAAATGACACAATGTATGGAAAAAATCCACCCCGGAAGCTATGGTGGATACATTGATTCTAAGTCTAGAGTCTGGATATTTGTCATTCAATTTAAAAAAAAAAATGAAAATCTAGAGTCTAGATATGATTCTTTCAACCGTGACAACTTTCCTTTTATTTCTTTTTTCAGCTATCAGTGATTATCAGCAGTCACTACGGTTTCAAAATTTGAATGAGGAAAAACGGAATATTCAGTTAGAGGTATGCACCGTTGGCATGTGATCTACATTATGATGTTTGTTGGTATCATCTTTTGTTTGTAATTTTTGGTTTAAATATTACAGGTCATGAGAGGCGGTAGGATGGTGAAGATTTCAATATTTGACATTGTTGTTGGTGATGTGGTACCTCTTAGTATAGGTGATCAGGTTAGGCGTAAGACCTGCTTTATTCTATTTTGCAATTCAAAGGCAGTTGAGGAAGCTGCAAAGTTCTCACGCTCCTGGTATATTCAGGTCCCTGCTGATGGAATCTTGATCAGTGGCCATTCTCTTGCAATAGATGAATCCAGCATGACTGGTGAAAGCAAGATTGTGAGCCTCCATACCTTCATGGAGTTACTATGACCATCTGGGATCCATTTTCTGAATTTTCATGTTTTTGTAGGTTCACAAGGATCAGAAAGCACCTTTCTTGATGTCAGGTTGTAAAGTTGCTGATGGTGTTGGTACCATGCTGGTAAAGTAATCATGGTGATCCCATACAATTTTTAATATGCTCTTTATTGTGCATAGTTACCTAATGCAGTGGTTTTCTTTTTCTTTTTCTTTTTCTGAATATGTTTATGATATTTTGATTTGACATATAGTCCAGAGGGAAGTGAAAACAGCTCATCATTGGAGTTTGGATTTCAGAAGAGAAGTTGTCAGTTCTATAACTAAAGGCCTTCTGAAGAGATAGATGGACATGATATGATTTGCTTTTAAATTGTGTTTGCTGCCGATCTGGCGTAAAATTTTAATCGAAATGGTGGTTTATGTGTTTGCTAGAAGGATAAGGCTTGCCATCTTTTTCAGTCTCCTGTATGGTACTCTTTCAACATTCAGCTTAGATTTTTTTTTATCAAGGTTGACAATTTTTACTTGTTTGTTGACCTTTAACTCTCTTCATATAGAATAACATCAAAAGCACATTCTCCTTCAGACTTTTGTATTTTTACGCTAGCATGTTTTCAGGTGACAGGTGTTGGAATTAGCACTGAATGGGGCTTGTTAATGGCAAGCATCTCTGAGGACACTGGTGCAGAGACCCCATTGCAGGTTTTTCAAAAACCCTCCTTATTTAATATTCTCATTTTTGGGAACTTCATCCTAGTATTTTCTTCTTATGCATTGCAACAGGTTCGCCTGAATGGTGTAGCAACATTTATAGGGGTTGTAGGTCTTTCTGTAGCCTTTTCAGTGCTAGCTGTCCTTTTGGTGAGGTTAGTTATTGTTTGAAAATTTTGCTTTCTGTTAGTTTCATTTGTGCCATTTAACCTAGTTGAATTGTTGTCTTGTACTACTCTAGGTACTTTACTGGAAATACACGAAATGCAGAAGGAGAAGTCCAGTTTCATAGGGGCCATACTAGCATTAGTCAAGTTGTAGATGATATCATAAAAATTGTGACACTTGCAGTAAGTGCATCATCACTTTGTTTTTATCTCGCTCAGGTATAGGGTGCTAAGTTGACTGACTACTTTTCAGGTCACTATTGTGGTTGTTGCTGTTCCTGAAGGACTTCCCCTGGCTGTCACCTTGACGTAAGTTTGCTTTGCTGCTCATATGCAATGAACGGACAATTTTGAGACACTTATTGAATTCTTACAAATTTTCCATTTTAACCTTTTCTGTTGGTCAATCCTTTTAATAATTTCACAGACTGGCTTACTCGATGAGAAAAATGATGGCAGACAAAGCCCTGGCAAGTCCTGGTTTACCCTTTTCAAATAAACTCCCTACAGTAATCTCCATTGTGAAGTATATTCCTCTCTAAGAATGAATGCATCAAAATATTGGAGTATCAGGTAAGAAGACTTTCAGCCTGTGAAACTATGGGCTCTGCAACTACAATTTGCAGCGATAAGACTGGAACGTTGACGGAGAATCAGGTTATCTCCTCACCACACACACCCCACACCACCCTCTCTTCCTCCCACCCCTAATCTGAACATCTCATATCCTCTAATTTTTTTAGAGATTTGTCAACAGGACCAGGTCATTGTCTCCTGGTTGACTATTAGCAGAGATCATATGGCTCATGGATAAATATCTGGATTGCAGATGACTGTGGTCGAGGCCTATATTGGTCGAGAGAGAATGGATCCACCATGTGACTCCTCAAAGTTACACTCCAAGATCTCCTCTCTTCTTTTTGCTGGCATTGCTCAGAATACACAAGGCAATGTTTTTGACCCCAAGGTTATGTCTGTTCTGAACCAATCGGTCTTCTCGGTTTTCATAGCTATCCATTAAAATCAGGTATTTTACCTTGAACTCCTTGGTTTTGCAGAATGGTGGGGTTGTTGAGATTTCTGGCTCACCAACTGAAAAGGCCATCCTTTCATGGGCAGTGAAGGTACAAGAAGTATTGAAAAGTCTTTTACATGTATGCTCTTCTNAGGCCATCCTTTCATGGGCAGTGAAGGTACAACAAGTATTGACAAGTCTTTTACATGTATGCTCTTTTTCATTAATTTTTGTTTTATTCATATGAGAAGTAATGGTGCAGTTGGGAATGAAGTTTGAGGTTATGAGAGCGGAGTCCACAGTTCTTCAGGTTTTTCCGTTCAATTCAGAGAAAAAACGAGGTGGTGTTGCTTTGAAAGCGGTAAATGTTTAACTTGCTGTACACTTGATGTTTTCTTGTTATTTCCATCTCTGCTTCAGAAAAGCATGATTGTCCTTTTTTTCTTTATCCAGTTTCCCTTGGTGATTATCCAATGTTTTATTCCATCCTAGTGCTTCCCTTCAGATGGATCCTTTTTTTCCTTTATCAGGATTCAGAAGCTTATATCCACTGGAAGGGAGCAGCAGAGATACTATTAGCATCATGCACTAGATATATGGACTTAAATGGTCAATTGCAATCCATTGATGGAGAAAAGGTAGAAATAATATTAGTGTTATTTGAGCTGTTACAATGTCTAATTGTTTCTGACAGCACACAAGTAGGATTCTGAAGATTAAAACTCTTGTGTCTGATGGAAACTAGGACTTTTTCAAGGAAGCCATTGATGACATGGCCACAAGGAGCTTGCGGTGTGTGGCCATTGCTTATAGACCATTCAATGTCGATCAGATTCCTGCCGACGCTGAGGGTCTTGACAATTGGGTGCTACCTGAAGATGACCTTGTTTTGATTGGTATTGTTGGTATCAAGGTACACCACTAAAGTACCTCATTCTAAGGGAAATATCCTCTACTTCTTGTTTTGTTTGTGGAAATCTGTAACTATTTGTAACTGAAAAGGAACATAAAATCTAGAGGTATGTATTGCAAGAGTTCAAACATCGAGTTACTTTGGTTAATAATAGTACATTTTCAGGATCCTTGCCGTCAATGTGTCAAAGATGCTGTGAAAATATGCAGAGACGCTGGGGTCAAGGTTAGTCTTTTCATATTGCTCATTGCTTCCAATGAATCTCAATGATGGATTTAATTTAGTGGAGGGATTGGAAAAACTTATGAAAGAAAACATCTCTATCTGTTTTGTGTATAAATTGTATGTTACTCCTTATGTTCATAGCTGGCTTAACAGAGTCAAAAAGCAATTTATCTCGATGCCTGTAATTTGATAGGTACGCATGGTCACTGGAGATAACATTCAGACAGCAAAAGCTATAGCGCTTGAGTGTGGAATACTGACTTCTGGTGCAGATGCATCTGAGCCCAATATCATGGAAGGGAGGGTATTCCGTGCATTATCTGAGAGAGAGCGGGAAAGAGTAGCAAAGCAAATTTTGGTAAGTTTTCTGATATTTCGAGTTCTTATCCTATTGAAAAACATATTTGTCTTACATGGTCTTGCCCAGGTTATGGGAAGGTCTTCTCCAAGTGACAAATTGTTGCTTGTGCAAACATTACGCAAGGGTGGGGATGTTGTTGCTGTAACGGGTGATGGAACCAATGATGCTCCTGCACTTCATGAGGTTGATAGTCTAATTATACTCAGCATGCTTTTCTATCATTTTTTTTTTCTTGTGGGCCTGCATTCAGTTTTATTGGTATTACATCACAGAAATAAATAACAACTGTGAAGAAAAAATTAACACGACAAATGAGTTTCAGAAAATGCTTATGTCTTTCTGTTGTANAATAAATAACAACTGTGAAGAAAAAATTAACATGACAAATGAGTCTCAGAAAATGCTTATGTCTTTCTGTTGAAACATCATATTTTACTTGTTTCATTTACTTCCTGTGTATGAGTCTAGCGTTATCTTATTTGATTCATATATACTGTTTCTTATTCTTTAGGCAGATATAGGCCTTGCTATGGGCATTCAAGGCACAGAAGTCGCTAAAGAGAGCTCTGACATAATTATTTTGGATGATAACTTCACCTCCGTTGTAAAGGTAGGCGAGTGTCTCATTCTTTTCCGTTTATCTTACACTCAGTTGTCCATTCGTTGCTATAATCTGCCAGCCAATTGTTGAAAATTTTCTTCCCTTAGGCTTCCAATTGAATGTTACCCTTTAAATATTGTCATCATCAATTAGCGAGGCTTGTTCTTAGTTATCCAAAAGCTATAGATTAAAAGATATTGATCGCATAATTCATCTCCTTCGGGTACAGAACTCAAGTATACAGTTGATTGAAGCCAAGAGCATGAATCTTGTGGCATCTCCTTTGTACAGGTTGTAAGGTGGGGGCGTTCTGTCTATGCAAACATTCAGAAATTTATCCAATTCCAGCTTACAGTTAATGTTGCAGCCCTCGTAATCAATGTTGTCGCAGCAGTATCATCTGGTGATGTTCCCCTGAATGCAGTACAGGTTCGTGGTTATCTGTCTTCATATTTTCTTCTTTTTCTGTTTTTCCTGTTACATATCAATTAGAAGAACTGTGACTAGGGCTCTATTTCTGTAGTCTGGCATGTGCACAATCTTCGTGAACATGTATGTGCAAGCTAAGTGATCAGAGGAGAATATACCTATAATTATTAATTCACAATTTATCTATTAATGTGTCAACTTCCACTGATGGTCATTTGGTCTAAATACAGCTTCTGTGGGTTAACCTTATTATGGATACACTGGGAGCACTTGCATTGGCTACTGAACCGCCAACAGACCATCTTATGCTTAGAACTCCAGTAGGGCGAAGGTTTGCTCTATGGCTTATCCATTTTTCTCTAAAATTTCATAATCTGCTACCCAGTGTCATAAACTTCTTTATTTACAGCCTAGTAGGTTTGTTACTGAATGAGAGAAAATGTAAGGAGAACAAGAACTATTTTTCAGTTTTAGCCCTATCACTTGTCTATGTTCTGGACTTCTACTCTTTTAGATCCAATGAAATGATCATTCCCAGGACACAGTCTCAAACTCTCAAAACCTTGTCTCAGACTCTGAGTTTTATCATTTTTACCGAGCAAACTGTTACAAGGGGACAAAAATGCTTCTTCACTTAGTTTTATGATCTTATGGAGCGTCCACGTCTTTCTGCTGTGTACCTCATCGGANCACTTAGTTTTATGATCTTATGGAGCGTCCACATCTTTCTGCTGTGTTCTCATCGAACCAGAAGTTTCTGTGATGAAGCAGTTAATACTGTTTCGGTGTCCTTGCATTACCTTATTTAGGAAAAGGTTTTCATCCGTATTGGCCAGGGTAACTTCAGCATTGCAGATAGACATGTCCTCCATGTGCAATCTTTCATGTGAATTTCTCTTGTTGATAGTTTCTATCATGCGTATTGATCTCAATGTTTTTTCCTCAGGGAACCTCTTGTCACTAATATTATGTGGAGGAACTTATTTGTGCAGGTACTTGTTATTTCTGTTGATTACTCTTGGTTGGATGCAACTGTCCAAGATGGAAAATTGGTCAGTGGTCTTTGGAGTCCATTCAATTTATCAAATAAATCTTATTGCAGGCTTTTTATCAAGTGGGTGTCCTCCTGGTGCTCAATTTTGCGGGCCGGACTATTCTTGGGTTGAAGGATGAAACGAGGGAACATGCTAATGACGTGAAGAATACCATGATATTCAATGCATTCGTCTTCTGCCAGGTCAGAATACGATATCAATCATATGAAGAAAGAAAGAGAAGTTTATCTCAGTCTATGTGTCCAAGTCGTTCAGAACTCACCATTCAACTATGTATTATTCAACATGCAGATCTTTAATGAGTTTAATGCCCGAAAGCCTGATGAGATGAATGTCTTCACTGGAGTTACCAAAAACCACATGTTCATGGGTATCATTGGAGTAACTCTTGTTCTTCAGGTAAGCATCCAACTTACTATTATTTACTAAAAACTTAGTTACTCAACATAAGTTAACCACGTGCTAAACCCTGCTCTCATTAAAATTCTTAGGTAATAATAATTGAGTTTCTCGGGAAGTTCACTTCAACAGTGAGGCTGAGCTGGAGATTGTGGCTGGCATCAATTGCGATAGGCTTGGTCAGGTCAGTTTCATAAGACGTCTACATCGTATGTTAGAACTTATGGGTCTTAAGGCCGATTCATTTTGTCTGGTTGGGGATCATTTGCTCTGAGAATATTGTGCCTTGTGGAACTCCTGTTTTTTCGAGCACTCATGCCCTTGTTTTTCACCGTAAATTGCAGCTGGCCTCTTGCAGTAGTCGGAAAATTGATTCCGGTTCCTGAGACTCCACTCTCCAAGTATTTCATTAGACCATTTCAGCTACTCAGAACCGCCCGAAGTGCATAAAAAGGCTTATCTCCATTGAAATGCGCACGGTGCCAAGGATCACGGCGATACCATCGAACTTGGTGCTTTTATCTCTACGAATTGTTAAGCAGGCAGAGTTACGAACCCCCATTACTCAGACTTATCCTTCGGCCTTGGGCGTCAGAGCCATTAGACTGCTGGGATATTATATAGATACTTACTTTGACGAACGAAGAACGTATACAATGTAACAAGTGTACATAGCCTCTCTACTGGCTCATCTAAGTTGAATGCCTATCAATCGACTGACCTTCTCCATGCTATCCAGGTTCAAGTTGTCGTTGATCGGTCGGCCGAGATAACAAGCAGAAATATTCTCAGGTTTCTCGAGCCTTATTTCAATTAGGTGATGAGGTGATAGGGTGAGAGTTTCTCGGTTCTAGGGGAAACGATTCGCGTCGATTGTGGTACATGACGAAGATGAATGGCGTTGCACGGAAAAGGGGAAGACTCGGGTCTTAATGATGTCGAGAGCTGTTTTGTGACCTTCGATTATCTTGGGATTCTGTTATCAGTGAAACTGCAAAAATGGTATGGAAGGCGAAATGGGTTTCCATCCCCGGTCCCCTCTCCTCCAGAGATATCGGGCTAATGAGAGTAAAAACTTACGCCCACAATCAAGTGCAATCTCGGTAACATTCGTTCTGCCCCAGTGTACACAGGCAGGTTCTCAACGGATATTTTCATGGCGAAGCTTTCCAGGACAGCCTAGTCCACGGTTACGTAGGTTCTCGACTTTGAATGCGACAGGTGGAGTACCCTGTACATGAATGAGCAAAGGTTTCGTCCTGATAAGGAACGAAGGTAGTAGTGGTTGGAGCAAACTAAACAAGAGTACCCTTCTCAAATCAATCTCAAGTCAACTCCAGAATTGTAATCTTCGATGTAAAGAATCAAGACCACAAGTAGTATCCGAACACTTTGCAGCTTCTCCCTCTAACAGGACGACAACAGCTTGCACACTTTTTCCCATCACTTATAGTTTACGGAAACGTATCAAATATATTCACCTTGCGTGTGAGACTGAGAGGGGGTGAAGATGATTTCAGGTTTTATCTTCAACCACTGGCCATGGATCAAGGTGAAGGAATTTAAAGAAAACCAGGTCTCTGGGCCTCCACGATTTCTACGGCCTTTCGATTTAGCAAAAGCACGAGTGGGCGAGATGGTTCTTCTTTACCACGTATGATGATAGATGGTCAGCTGCAGGCGCAGAGGTGCCTTCTATAATGGCTGGGACCAGTATTTGGTTCCTCCCAGATGCGACTCTCTTGCCAACGACGTTGGTGTAGAAAAGTCCGGAGATGGCTGGAACAAAAACGTCGCTCTCCGAGCATATGTAGTAGTCAATGACCTTCTCGAACTCCGAATCTTCAGAGCTCAGGAACTTTGCCTTCTTATCTACTGGCATTATGCTTTCCTGCAAAATTTTCAAAAGGTAAGGATGCTCTCACTTTTCCAGGTGGTCGCCGGTGTCAAAGGGAATTCTTCAATTTTCAGTCAAAATTCCTTCGATAATGGTGATTCATGGAATAAGGTAGTCATGAACTTATTCACGTTTTAATGGAATCTTCTATGACGTGGAAAACTGCCAAAAGAGATTACTGATCTCAGAACACATTACAGGAAAATGAGAATTTCCTACGCATCCGTATGCAACTGTGTTCACACTCAGCACCATTGACAAAGTGTGAGAGAGAAGTTTTGGCCTGAGGTTTAGTTTTAACTGAGAAACAATCCGAGCAGCAGTAACAAGAGGAAGGAAGAATCTGACCTTGGTGTAAGTTTTGGGGAAGAAATCCTTCAGAGCATTAAGGTTGCTATCCCACCTTGACTGGGTCAGGTAGATCGTGGTATCTTTGTTGAACCCAATCTTCTGCAGGAACTCCTTAATTTCCTGGGCATCGAAGCATTTCTTTGATCCTTGGCAGTTTCTCTTCTCCAGCATGTCCAATCTCAGATCTATTGCTACAAACTGCCCATCAGACTTCCTACTCAATGTCCTCAGCCTCTCAACCATTGAGTCAACAACTTCGCGAACCTCGGGCTGCAGTTCCAAGGTGCCGAACATTGCCAAACATGCCACTGCATCCAGCTCACTTTTTTGAGTCTTCTTCTTCCTCATATTGACAGATGGGAAATATGTAGCAAGCCTTAAGTTACTCTTGGTCCGAAATACTGGCTCCATGTGTTCGGCAATATATTCTTCTGTTACTTTACTTGGGACCCTCACAACGGCAACATCTTGTGCTGATATATCAGAAGGTTGCTCTTTAACGACATTGACAACTCCCTCTAGGCTTTGCATGAACTTACCAACATCATATATATCTCCAAAACTCCTGAGCAACATATCATCCATAAGATAGAAGTTTAACCAATATTCTCTGTTTTTCAAAGATTGAGAGTGTTGGCTATTCAATGTCGTTGCTTATTGTTGAACAAGTATCTGAAAGGAGACTGTTTCTTTTTGTCCATGGTGTAAAGCAGTATAATTTCACACGCAAGTTTTTAGACTCAATATGAACCATGGGTGGGAAATAATGTTTCAGAAGGAATAACAACGTGCTCATTTGACTTAGATAATGAGACATTCACCGTATTTGTAAAAGAGAGAACATATACACTAAGGACCAGCTCATCACTAACCTCTCGTCACCAGGGTTGGTTCCTCTGATATCAGGAATTACTAAAGTGGCTCCCAAATATTTTGCCACAACCACTGCAGCAGAAATCTGCATTTTTTATACACATTACACACACGTATGGCAAAAAAAGGAAAGGTTCTTGAAATAGCAAATGCATATTTTCAACCCTCACTCGTCGAACAAGACGATAACATAACAGAATAGCCCTATTATAGTGAACCGTTCAGCTTGAACCAACTGAACTTCCAGGAACAACTACTAAGCCAATATATCATGAATGGAAAAGATATTATCGCAGAAACCCATTAAGGGAACTGACATTATATGCCCCTTTTAAGTGTTAAACAAGCTTGAACTCATGGAAGTTGGTTGAAAAGTGGATGGAGCCATCTCAAGTACAGTGAATTAGTAAGCTACCTGAGAGACATGGTACTCAGGACCATTGATTAATGAAAAAGTGATGGAACCCTTTGGATCACTTAGAGCTTCTGTTCGCCAATTGATCAAAGAAAGCAAAATAAGACAAGAATCAGTAAACTGCACTTATAATGCTGTGCCTAGTTCCAGCAGTTATACAAACAATAAGCTATTGTTGTTTCCTCTCCTGGCTTTGTAACTAAAACAGGTGGCATGTAACCCAGACTATTGGAACTCGGGGTTGGGGATGGACCTGTCAAGATGCTTGAATGAGAGTACCTGACTCTGGTTTCTCCCAACATGGCTTTAGCTCTCCAGAGTCCTCATTCCAAGGACCACTACTCTTAGACACTGACGTGATGCCTTGTTCCGAGGGCTTGCTATCATCATAACGGATATCTTCTGCTATTCCTGGGAGTTTTTCCTTTAACATAATGCCAAATAACAAATAAAATCAATTATTTTGCAACAGAGAAGTCGGGGATGAGACCCTTATCTCCCGAGAATGAAATCTTGGCAATTCTGTAAATATGAGGTTACATTCGGCGTGCATAATATAAAAATCTATAGATCGTTATCTTCTGTCACAGCCGATCTGAGCTTTTCATTGAGGACAAAAATCCATCACTTTTTCTGCATTATCCCTTCACTTCCATGTTTTGAGATCAAAACATACATCCTCATGTTGGATCCCGGATTCTATACCCCTTTCAAATTCCAATAGCTCGAAGGAACTTTAATTCAGACTAAAAAGAGCTCGTTGACACAGATCAAACAGAATGCGGGCAAAACAGTGGTCTATTGAAGCAAATCAGGATAGGATCCCAGACGAGTCAATGAAAAGCCAAGAAGGGAAGTAAGATTGAAGCGCATACGAGCCCCATGAAAGAGTACGGCAGCAGAGGCAAGAGAATGCATGAGAAGAAGCAAAGCTCGAGCAGGAAACCGATCTGAAGTTAAGGCGGGAAATTGAGAGAATTCGGCGGACTTACATGAACTGAATCAAAATGCTCCCTCTTGATCATATTGCCAAGCATCACAAACATTGTTATGGTCAACACACCAGCCACCACTTGCCTCAGGTCCACACCCATCTCTTCCGTCTTTCGTCCCCTAAAGATCTCACTAGATTGCGACACGGCAGAGACGCTCTCACTCCGCACCGACTCTTTTCAATACTGGGCAGAGATGATGAGAGAGCAGTAAGAGCGGGGCTGAAGAAATGACTGGATAGATAGAGAGAGAGAGAGAGAGAGGAGAGGAGAGGACTCAGCTGCAGAGCAGTTGAAAATAGAGAGAGAGAGAGAGAGAGAGAGAGAGAGAGAGATTAATTGTGTGAGTCTCTGTCTGATATGACACCGAAAGTTCAACTACACTGAAACCGAGCGGTAATCCCGCGGTCAGTCCAGTCGCTGGATGGTTCAGTAGACAGATGAATTTCACATGCACCGTCGGATCTTCTCCCTAACACGTGTCGTTGATTACAAGCGTTGATCAATCTGTCGAAGGGTCCAATTGCTGGATTCGAGAGTGAGCTTGTGAGACTCGTATTGGTTAGGTTAAGGTTGAGCCTGTCCCCTTCTCCCCTCCCCCCACCACCGACACTCTCATTAGAATCAGGGAAAGATGCCCTCCCTTCTGCCTCTGCCGCCCATGAAATTCCTCATTTTATCCGAAACACTCGGGAACAGATCCAATGACTACTACTGACCGTATCGTAAAATCTTTTTCCCAGTACGAAGCGGCCACCGGGAAGGGGACTGAGCGGTGTCTCTGTCGACTCAGCTCCGCCAAAGAACAAGCAGCCACCTCCACCAGCTCAGCCCTGGACCCTCATCTAACTTAATGTCCGACCCATCCATCCAGCAGCCCTGATCTAAAAAAGAAAAACCCTACTGATCTAGAATGAGATGTTGGAATCTTCAGTTGCAACAGAGCTGCTCTCGGATCAGATCGGGTCGGCAGCATCGAGCCCGGGCCGAAGAGCCAGAGATTAATAACAGGACGAGCTCTAGATCTTGCATCTGCTGTAGTAGCCAGTTCGACCCCGAGGGGCGGGCAGTCAATTGAGACATCAATTCCATTAATTGATCAATCATTAAGGAAATCGGGGAGTTGAGCAGTAACTAATTAACACCAGTGAGTTGATGGACCATTCTCAGCTAATTTTGTAATTTATAATTTACTGTATATTATTTTAATAATAATAATAATAAAGCCGGGCAAAATTTCCCAGCCTTATAATCCGCCTCAATCCATGCTAAACATTTTTTAATCTCGTCAATAGTTTAATCCAACCAGTCATACTAATTTATTTATTTTAATAAATAAATAAGTATTGTATATGCTTTTTTTTCCCAATTGCCTTTAATTATCCGTGTGCCATTGGAGAGTCAGAGACGGCAGCCGACACGTAACAGTAGTAGTACGTCATGGATGTCCGTGTCCTTCCACAGTTTAGAGCATAGTTTTTAAAACCGGACCGGGCCGGGAACCGGTGTAGGCATGGG
>CXYZ01003242.1:239798-267253 GCA_900006705.1 Sonneratia caseolaris
TTTTTTTTTTTCTTTTTCAAAGAATATCTCGGTTGGTCCTACCTCATCGGTTGTCGTGATCGGCTTTCACCGGACGAGGTAATATGGGTGTTAATCATCGGATTATCTATTGTAATTAGAGTAAATGTAATGATGGCTTATGAGAAAGATTTGAGGTGAGGATATGTGAGGCTGGGGTCCCTTCTGTCCTCTTTTGCTATCAATCAATCCGGTGGCACATTGATTGTCCCATCTGGTCAATGCGCTGCTCAAATTGTCATATTATACATACATGTGTATATATATATATGTAATATTAATTTCATGTGTTTGTGTGGATCTTAAGGTTCCAATTGGGTGAATGAAGACAAACAGTTTGCTCAACTGATTCGAGTACAATTACAAACCTCGCATAATTTCGGTCTTCTCGTCGGGAGTCCAAGTACAATCTGAATAAGGATTAGCCTCTGCCTTGACTGAGTTTTGACTCCCACCATCGAGATGGAAGACCGGGACCGAACCACATCCTCTCTCGCATGTGGTATGGACGTGCCGTCACCTCCACCGCGCACAACGTTCGGTTATCTTTGAAACTGTGAGAAGCATCAGTATCAGTATCAGTATCACCATCACCTTGCCTGTTTCTCTTCAAGTCCGAGTTCAAGAGAGACAGCAGAGAGGGCACTTTTTCGGGCTTGAAGGAGACAAGACTCCAGCTTTAAGACAATGATTATCACATTGCGACCTCGTGGGATGTTCGCTGAGTTGACAGGAGACGCAGTGACGCATGGAATGGGTTTTTATCATGCAGCCAAGTAAGTGCCCCTGGTGGTGATGGATGGTACACACGGACTGAATCAAAGTCGTTTCCAGACACAAGCACTTCAGGGTAATATACTAGCGGGCGCACTTCAGGGTAATATACTAGCGGGCTTGATTAAAGGCAGTCATTATAGCAAATTGGAAATGTGCCGGTCAAGGGCTAAGACAAAGATCTCAATATCACCAACTTTCTAGACTTCAGGAAAACCTAAGGATCCAAAAGTTAGAATAACAACTAACAACTCTCTTAACTAAAGTTCCCATACTATTCAGACAAGTCTTCTTAGCCTCACTGTGCAGCAGGAGGACCACCATAAACCTGTTGGGTGGCGGAATCAATTTGAGGATAAGTGGCATGTGCTGTGGGAGGCTGTTCAGTGAATCCTGTCACCTGCTGCTGCTGCTGCTGCTGCTGCATATAGGCAGTGGCTGCTGCTGTAGCAGCTGGATCTTGAGGAGGTGCTGCTGATGCCGCTTGATGATGATACACAGTTGCCTGCTGCTCGGTAGTTGGATATCCTGCAGCCTGAACAGAAGAAGGATATGAGCCATAGGTAGCTACTCTGCCTTGCCCTTGACCATCGGTTGGATACACAGGATAAGTAGTTTGCTGCTGCTGCTGCTGCATAGGAGGCGGCTCACTCGCCGCAGGATATGTTGATGTATACACCTGTTGTTGGGATCCATACAACTGATTGGATGAACCTGAATGATACATCATCATTGCATCTCCTCCACCTTGTTGATTGGCCCTAGGGTTTCCATAAGATTGAGGAGGATATTGAGTACTCATTCCATAGGAGGATGCTGCAGGTGGTGGTTTACCATACTGCTGTTGAGTGTAGTACCCAGACTGTGGAGCAGCCAGTGGGTAAGCTGGCTGAGAACTTCCATAAGAATGTGGCAGTGCAGTGCTCTCATACTTGACTTCATATCCCGAATGCCCATAACCCTGGTGAGTGGAAATCGGCTGCGAGGAATATGGGCCTGAATGTCCATAATCTGGCGGTGGACCTTGGGTTGATGGCCCATAACTGTAGCTCGCCTGTGGTTGCGGGGGTCCAGCACCTTGACCGTGAGCAGGAACACCAGCATGAGGACCAAGTGCCCGAGCATTTGGCCCATGCCCTCCATAAAAATCAAAACTACTCCCACCATGAGGAGGTGGCCTTTGGTCCCAACCAAAGCCAAAACCACTCTGTCGAGTAGCCACCTGTGGGGGTGCTGGGGGATAATAGGACGAAGGAGGATACTGAGGATTCTGAGAGGGGTATGGCCCTCCCCGCTGTTGCTGATAGTCATAGCCCATCATTGGCTGAGAAGAATAAGGAGAACCACGCGGTGGACCCCACTGAGCTGGTGGTCCTCCATGTGTTTGATAAGATGGCTGAAGATAACCGCCAGAGACATGTGATGGCTTTGGAAGCTACAAAAACAAAATTATGCAGAAATTGAAAAGATGACAGTCAATATAAATAAAAGCAACTTATAAAGGTCATGGGGAATTGAATGATAATTAGCAGTAGAAAAGTATGTATAACCAGAAAATAAAAAATGGGGAAAAGGTCAAGAAGCTAGCTGTTACATGCCAAATGAAGAAAGCGCACACGTTAGAGCAATCAAACCGAAGACATGTAAGAGTTACATGATACAAAAGCAGCATGCCGAAATACCAGCCAGTCAGTAGCTTGCACTACCACAAAGAAAACCCCTTAGACAAACCTCGGGATGCGAGGAGATAACGCAACTTAATTCAGATGGTGCTGGAAAAGAGTATGTACATGCAGTGACAGAAGCTGAGAGAAAAAATACAAAAAGTTTATGAATGGCATCTTCAATATGCATTTCAATCCAATTACAAGGGCAGAAACACATTGCATGAAGAAATAATAAAGTTCACAAATGGCATCTTCAGCTCTATTGCATAATTATGTACAACATGAGAATCTGAAGTTCAGAAATTTCTCAAAGATCTATTGATCAGGCAAGTCAAGTGAATTCATGTGCAGAGGAGTACTTTAGTTCATAGATACTTCAAGAGTTCTCTGACCATAAAGAGAGACAATTTCTTTTCCTAGTCCTTACCCAAAATGAGGACCAGACAATAAATCTCAATCATCCACTATACCAATTTTTTAAATAGCATCCAGTATGCCAATTATTAAAAGAAAAAGACAAATACATAAAGAAACAATCCTTGCCCGAAATATATTCACTTAACCCAAATAATCAATTTTATACCTGATAAGAATCCACATCTTGACATCATTTAATGATCGTCATGACCTCTAAATAGCAACATTAATGCAGTTCAACTATAATAATAAGGAATCACATATTTGGATTCATCCAAATCCATATCACAAGAGCATAACATAAACACTTTCAGCATACAACAGACAGCAAAATAAAGGAGTTCAGAAGCAATGGCCCATCAAATTCAAACAAGATCGCTTTTATCAGGGCACAACTTTCCAGATGTCACATGTATAGAATCCAAGAGTCACTAAAGAGGACTGGGGCTATGTAATGTAGTCTTGCTGCATGATCTTTACTTTTAAGTCTCAAAGCAATCTTACCAACCATCAACATCCTGCCATTGCAAGGTTAAATGCCTGACACATCTCTGCCGTGGTGAGAGAATAGTGTAGCTGTTTATTGCTACACCAACAACCAATGCGGACACCATGGAAGTAGGAATAGCCAAATCTGCATTTTATAAGCCAACCAGTTCTAAATTGGCATTTTCAATAGAGGAAAATTATGGCATGTGGCAACCGAGGGATCTAGGACTTTATGTAAGATCTTCCAATAAGCATTTCAAGTTTCCTTGACATTGATTATCATCCGGCCATAAGCATGATACAGCTTAAACTATACAGCAAGAATACTCATTCCAATTGCTTAGTTTTTTGACAAGATGTTTCTCAAGGGTCAACAAAGCTAACCATAAGCTAAAAAAGGCAGATTTGATCAATCGTCTCACTGTAGCAAATAGTTAGCATAGACAGCAGGCAGTTATCAAAATCTACTGTCTGAGAAGTATAATGCTATCCAGAGCCAAAGAAAGACCACGTTGACTAGCAATTTATGGATGAGGTGCCAACACCTACCATGGAAGTAACTGAAGGAAGACCGCTAAACTTTCAACCTAAAAGCAGCATTCAACAACCATAAAAATTCTGCTTAATTGATGAGTCAATAGCAAAGTAAAACAAGTTACACCATGCACCAACTAAGAATATAGTAAACCAGCACCTATGAATTGAGAGTAACATATCATATTGTCATGCCATCCCAGAATAATAGAAGCTAGAAGTCTCAGAAAAGCCTAACCCCATAAAAAAATTAAACGCGTATACAAACCATGATTTCCAAGCTGAACAGCATCATAACCCACAGAAACTCTCTCATGAAGCACATAGCAAGCACAGAAAATAATTAAAAAAATCTAGCAAACCCAAAGTATCATTTACTTCCGATAATATAAGGTCAGATTGCAAACCTGTTTCATAACATCCTTTATCATCTCCACAGCAATATCAATTTGCGACTTATGGCCTGTTACCCTGATAGTTCTTTCCTTGGATTCATCCCCTCCACCAGTTTGTTGAGGTATCAACTAGACAAGAGAAGGAGAAACAATTTTTGCTAAGTAAAATCCAGAATTAAGCAAGACCTAAAGTTTTTAAATAAATAACAATATCAATTGGAATATTTTAAAAAGCTGCTATTTTGACAGAAGATATATGATGTCAACTACCTGGATTCGGGCCCCTGATCTGGTCTGCAGGCCCTTGATTGTATCACCACCCCTCCCAATGATTAAACCAACCTAAAATGAAAGGGTTTCATTTCAGAATTCTTACAAAGCTGTGCATTCAAAGGTTCATGAGAGCATGGTTCAAGTGCATCACCTTCTCATTTGGAACTTTCATCTCAAATTGCTCAGAAGCAGCCCCTGTTGTCTGTCCAATGACGAAGCCTTTAGCTATTAGAGAAGGGGAACCACCAGCATCTGCCTGCAATAAAGAAACAATTGGAAACTGTAGAAATAGAGGTGTAAAAATTTAAACAATGCGGGACATTGGAGAAAGAGGAAACCTCTTGTATGACATCTCTTATAAGCTTCTCGGCTTTGTTGATACTCTCCAAACTTCCAATCAGTTCCACAGGCCTCATTGACGATGCCATATCAGCATCTGCATCCCTCACTATCTGAATTTTTGCCCCTGAATTATACTGCAGAAAGCGTACAGTATCTCCACCCTTGCCAATAAGAACACCTACCTGCACCAGAACAAACACTTGTCAACAAATCCAGTTTATTGGATACCATTACATAATACAAAAATGGAGCTACTTCACCAAGTACAAGCACTTCAACAAGGAATTCAAAATTCAATTTTAAGATCTGCATCTCAGCACTGTCAAGTAGGTGATTCAGAATCCATTAACTCCTTCTAAGGCTCACTCAAGACTGTAATAATGCCATATGCTAGATGGCTTTAGCAAGGAGCATCATAAAAAAGAATGCAAATGGTTATCCCACTAAAAACATTTTACTCCTCCCTCAATCTTCGAATTAAAATAGGTTATATCAAATCATTTTGCAGCATTGTCTCTCAAAATATATAATCTTTAAATGTAATTAAAAACTATATTATCATTTGAAAATGCCAGTTTAAACACTCAGAATAGGTGGACGTAATTTGGTAAATGATATTGTCCAAATGTGGAGAAATTCAATAATGTTTCATAGCTTTAAAGCACGGAAACATGTATCCAAGACAGACCTTATTGTTTGGGACTTCCATTTTGCGTGAAATTGTTCCAGACTCGGTGACTGGCCCTAGTGGCTTCTGTGTAGAACCATCACCTTCTTGAGAAACATTACCAGAAGCAGGCTCCCCTTCTTCCTTATAAGTTTCATCAACGTTATTAATTTGTGAACCCTCAATAGGAAGTGGTTCAGATTCTCTGCCACCATCATTTTCAACAGCTGGCTTTTGATCATCTGTTGCATTCTCAACATCGTTAGGATGGTTCTCCACATCCTCAGCTCCACCATTTTCGACATTTGATAGCTCCTTATTACAATTTGAAGACTCATCTGCGTTCCTATCTAGAGATCCATTCTCACTAGTCACTGCACTCATAGGAAAATCGGATAACAAGTCAAGGGGCATTTTGATAATCTTTAACAGACATACATCCGTTCTGTGTAAAGAAGACTTCATGATACAGGGTATTCTAACAGCAGAAGAGCATAAAATAATAACGGTAGCAAGTATAACAGCACCCATGCAACTTCCCAGTTGAAAAACGGCGGCCCCAATTGCTTATCTACACGAAATCAAAAGATCTTTCTTTGTTCCCCGCGTACAGAAATTTGACAGGGGAATGACAAGAGCTTAAATCAATCTTCGAGGAACTGAGATTCACGGGTTAGAGCTCGGCGAGGTACCAGAATGACCAAAAAGAACGGCACAAAAACACCTGATGTGTCGTCAAGACGAGGGCGCTTCACATCAGGCGAAGCTGAAAACTCCACAACCAATGCTGTCTCCTGGGCATCAGGTTCCTCGGGGATCGGGCAGGTCGGTGGCTGGGGGGCTTCGTGCTCGATGTCTTCGAGCTTCCGCTTGAGGTCTGTAGGTGGGGGCGCCAGAACACCTTCCTCCGCCATCAGGTTAGATCAAAACTTGGCACTTGAGAAAGGAAAAAGGGATGGAGAGACGAGTGTCACAGTTGTCGATAAAAGAGAGGGAGGGCATCACAGATCTGCCATATTAAAGGATTACCTTTTACTTGGTTAATGGAGGATTTCTGCGGTCGACAGGAGCTCTCTACAGAACAATCGGATTGAGTCCGAGACAAACCCTAAGGAGGTATGAAGTGCAAGGGAGAGACAACTGTCACTGACCGCTCGTATAGGTCCCCTTAACTTACAACTATTTTTAGTTTCATCCCCTCGACTTTTGCAACTTCGCATTTCTTTCAGAGATGTTTTGTTCGGCTGGAGGACCGCCCAACTTTACGTTTCGAAGTNATTTCCGAGATGTTTTGTTCTGCTGGAGGACCGCCCAACTTTACGTTTCGAAGTGGGGATGATATTAATAATACAAAATTAAATTTTATATATTTTCAAAAAACTCCCTCAATAATANTATGATATTAATAATACAAAAATAAAATTTATATATTTTCAAAAAACTCCCTCAATAATATATTACATATATAATACATGTGAATTCCACCCCTCCAACACCATCAACATATTGCCTTAGTGGACCGTCCGATTTTGCAGACGTGGCCGTTTAAGTGTACAACATTCTTCCGAGGAGAAGCGTAATTTNTGTGGCCGTTTAAGTGTATGTACAACATTCTTCCGAGGAGAAGCGTAATTTTCACATTGCAAAAGAGGGAAAGATAGACAATCAATTTGTCCTTTCACACAGCCAAAGGCCAATAACCCGCACCGTCACCACAGCAGTTTTAGTATCGCTGTCCGTGGCTCAGTCTTTCCCCTTTCGATCCCAAAGTAACAAATGAACTAACCAAAAGCTCATCCCAACAAGATGATTACCGATGCCTACATTCCCTTAAAGCACTTCAATTAAATTCATCCAAAATAAATTCTCCACCGTTTCATCCATAATGTTGTTAAGAGATGAGTTCGTCTTCATATCCTCATCAAGCAAGGAACTAATGCAAATGTGGAGGAAAAGGTAAAAGGTCATTACAGTGGAGCCAGCCCAGTCATCTCACAACGCAACAGCTATACTTCCAGACCGTCTTCCTTCTNAAGCCCAGTCATCTCACGATGCAACAGCTATACTTCCAGACCGTCTTCCTTCTCGTTCAACGTCGCTGTCGATACGACCTTCCAGGCATTCTTTTACGGCTGAAGTAAATCCCAGCTTACTGCAGATTTAGGTCTTCAAAACAGCAGTTCACCTAGTAGTAATNTCGACCTTCCAGGCATTCTTTTACAGCTGAAGTAAATCCCAGCTTACTGCAGATTTTGGTCTTCAAAACAGCAGTTCACCTAGTAGTAATGTTACCTGCTGTAACTGAAATCTGTATCACTTGTCTTCCTTGACACATGAAGGCTTTTCCTGTTTCTTACATTAATTTCCTGTAGGCAGTCAAGTGAGCAACAGCAACACATAATGCCCCAACTTACTTTTGAAATGCCATGATTTGAAGACCCTAAATGATAAAGAAGCATGGCTACAGTAACTTCTTTGGTCAACATGATTGATCTGATTCAGTGCAGAAATGACAGCTGAAAAAGGAGGGTCTACGCCTCAAAATGCCAAGATGGTGACTGGTGATGATTTCAATTATCTTATCAGATATTGTAAATTATCAGTGCCATGCAGAAACATTCTTGTCAAAGCATTTCTTATGCTGATGAAAATTGTCATCCACTGGTTCCTTGGATGTTAGCAAGACAAGGCATGGATTCAAAATTTTGAAGTCCACAGTCTCAGCAATGGGACATGACACGCCTAGCCTTTAGAACCTCAACAGCAGAAATATTAAACCATGTGATATGTCTGCCTTATGCATTCCTAATGTAAATGTGACGATCACATAGTAGTTGAAAGTGCTGATATGATTGAGCAAAATAACCACCATGAGACAAAACCTTCAAATGTACCCTACTTTTCATGACAATTGGAGCAGAATAAAAGACAACCAGGGGGGACAACAACATAAATGGCATGGCCACATGGATGATGAAACATTAGTCTGGATAGATCAATCAGTTAAACAGTGAAGCACTGAATCAAACAGAAAGTGCAGACCCATGATTAATTTGACAACTAAATACAATGAGAAACACTTCTAAGCCTCCTCAGAAATGCACATTCTCCAAAGCATGACATGTTTCATGTCCCATGCAGCTCCATGTGCAGACGATGCTAATGCTCATGAGCTGATGATGATATGGATGCATGCAACGGCACCAACATGCACCCTACAATGAATTTGTCCAAGAAATAAATAACAGAGTAAAACCCCTTCTCTTCCAAGCTACTGGTAGGTCATGGTTGCATGGGGGCCATTGGCGCCAGGAGCTGCAATAGGGTGGTTGGAATCCTTTCGTTTCCCAAATGGGTTTTTTGAATATGTAACCGCAAGTCAAGGAATGCAGGAACTAATTATTATCATGACATAGGCTAAAGGTCATAATCAAGCATCCAATAGTCATAATTCCTACCATCAACTTCCACTGCAATTGCTTCTTGAACTTAAGAGGAAGCAAACAAGACAAAATTAGCTAAGAATATTACATTGTAATTCTGAGGTAAAAGGGGGGTTTTAAAGTAAAACAAAAGGCAAGAATATAAAATGGCAGAAAGTATAAAGACTTAAGTCAACAGAAGTACAAAATGGAGTGAAATAAAAAAAAAAGGATATTGTATTCGCATCCCAACAGAACCAGAACTGGGGATAACAGCTCCCTGTAAATTATGGTGTACATTGGTAGCACTATTCACATCCTGTTTTTGAAAACATATGTTAATCAAATAAATACCATTTATAATAATTAATCAAGTTTCTATTCATCAAAAATCTCAAAACAATAACTTAACATCAAGTACCACTCTTTTACTTACTTCAAACTCAATAAAGCAAACCGTATGTCTCTCCTGTCTCAAAATCTTCATTTGCTTGAAACCTGGTTGTCTGCAAAGCCATTTTAAATAGGCAAATAGAATTCCTTATCTGTGTGAGTTCACATTTACTATGAAATTTCAAAAGATTAATTTGTTGTTTGTTATTCCATACAAAGGAATCCTCGTTAATCCACCAACTAATTCAACCGAATTTTGGGTTGTTCAAGCAAGTAAAGAAAATTCTCCGTGTGTGTGTGTGTGTAAGAGAGAGAGAGAGAGATTGGACAACTCTCAGTGTTTAACAATAACAGAAAGAAGCAAAAGATCAATATGATTCTTACGAGCTGAAAAGGCCCCTCAGTTCTTCCTCATTAATATTCTCACCCAAATTGCCGATGAACAATGTATTGCAAGGAGGGTTATCTTTTGTATTCTGCTATTTAGAGAAGAAGAGAAGAAGAATTACATTGTTTACTGCTCCAAATTATAACAAAGTCACCAGGATGAAAATCTTGCAAGAAGGATTCAGTCCAAAAAGTAACAAAGAGGTGATAAACAACAAATGAATAGGTCAAATAAACCACTACCTTATTCAAATGGTAGAAAATGCTAACAGATAAAGATAAAAAAATATATACATGTTAGAATTGCAAAACAAGATTAGCAACTTTACCTGTACAGGTAGGTAGCTACTGGGTGCCGGTAGAGGAGAAGGTGCAGGCATTGGCATAGCAGGGACATGATATCCTCCATAAGGATCATATGGAGGTGGCGGAGGAGGAGCCATATACCTATGTCAAACAGAAAATGATGCCAGACAAAACTTCTACGATTGACGATAAGCAAAATTTTACTAAAGCAAGCAAACTGCCTATAGAAGAATAACTTCTCTCCCATTCTTGTCATATCACACCAACAATGACAATGGAGAACCAAAAAATAAAAACGCTTATGTACGTACCCATGTGGTCCCCAAACAGGAGGTGCAGGTGGATGGAAAGGTGATGGACTTGCATAACCAGCATGAGAATAATCACCACCTGTCCGCATACGCTTGCTTTGATCATATGCACTGGAGTCTGCTACTATTCCTGCCATAAGTAGTGAAAATTAACACTTTACAAGAACTTCCCTTAAAAAGCATCAAACGAAACTACAAATGGTTATTTAACAATTCCTGTAAATTTCTGAAACAACCAGAGCCACCTTAAGCATCAATGATTAAATAAAAGGTTATCAAACTGAATATTTAAGTATCAGATATATGGATTTTAGACATGACAAGAAAAATAATTTTATGCACCATTACTCCCCAACTTGAATCACCACTTGCTATTTACTCTCGTTTAGCTAGCCAGAATAAATCCCCCCACCTTTCACTAAATTTTAGCAAAGAGAGGCCAAAGAATGACCAATCTTTCTCATCTCTTTTCATACAAAAGAAATAATACATGGTGCATTTTTCACAAAGCATAGATACCCCCCCAAAAAAAACACAGGATAGTACCTCGTTTAACAAAAAGGTTTTTCTTCGCCATCTCTGTGTGCAAAACAGACTTTGTCTCAGCATCAAAGACCATTTCCTGGCCCAAAAAAAACAGATATGATGAACAACAGAAATATAAACTACAGGTACAGAACAAGCAGGAAATGAAGCAGCATGTAGAAACCTGCAAAGTATCTCTGGCAGCAATTGCAAGTTGAGCAGTCGAGAAAAGAGCAAAACCCATGGGCTTTTCACCCTTGTAGTTCACCTGAGACGCCTCATAACCTGGCAACCATCTCAGTAAATTCTGCAGTTCTCTCTCTTTCACGTCTTCAGGAAGACCAGTAATGAAGATTGTGCGCACCTGAAATTTGAGAACTTAATCTACGTAGACTGATACTAAGTTTAAGCCAGTAGGTAATAAGATGTCCAAAGATAAAGGGTAATTAACTCCAGCTATGCAGTACTAAGCAATTCATATTCCCAGTTCTCACCAAGCGTAGAGAATTCAAGATGACAATGCAACAAAGTTTATGCTTATTTCTATGTTTGGGTAATCTCGGACATTTTCTTTTTCTTTATAGGTATTTTGAGCCATATTAAAGCACTGAATCTGAGCCTTGCTCAACTCAACAGGAAGCAAGACTCTGTATGAGCATCCCCACACACAAGCAAAGAAAAAGATAATAAATCCAATGCTCCACATACTCTACATCTACAGCAAATGCAGGAAATACCGAACCCTCACTATTGCATTATCAATTAACAGCCAACCAGGGAATTCCCAGAGTCCTAGATATAGAATTTAAAGCAAATAAATATACGAATTTCAAATGAAATTCTTTCAGCTAGTTACAAGAGGAGCATAACCAAAAAACTGCCTAGTACATGTATGAATCCAGACTGTGAGATTAAGTGCACTGTCCTAGTGAGAATGAAACATAAAATACAATAACAATCATTTTTCCATATGTCTCCTCACAGATGTCAAGCCATGTTTATCTCATTTTCTGTATTGTGAAGGTGATTTCCAGATTTAATATGGTTCCAAGTCAGTAACATATTCCCATACTCCAGAGGGAACCCCTCTTCCATCGTGTATTGGCAATTACTGCTGTAGCAAAATATACAGTACTTCACTAAATAGACTGCAATTCTACTATATACAACGCATGAATCCATTTCAAAAGAAATGGAATTCGCAGCTCATGACTTATGCAATCTTCCTCAGCTAGTACTAAATTTTCCATTTGTATTGCCACTAGGACCCCACCTCTACTTTCCCTGTATCCACCAATAATTTTAGTTCATAGAGGATGCATTAAAAGATAACTCGTTGAGTCATCCTATTATAAATTTACAAGATATATTTGCAAGCTTTCAGGCAGCCATACAGAACTGGGATTTGTGTTTTTCATTACATACGAGTTAAAAGTTTTATTTCAAATATATATATGTATGTCGCTGTCACTGAAGTGATAGAACCATATCCAACAACAGAAGGTTTCATCTTCTAGGAGTACACATGGAGTAAGCACAAAGGGGATACGAGCTACTAATAGTCTTCGTGTCTTCGTGTCTAAAAGTTCACCTAAGTATTCTTCAAAGGATCACCACAAAGTTCCCCTAACAAGAATAAATTAAGAAACTGGGAAATCGTTATTCAGCTACCAAGAGCAATATCTCCTCATTGAGAAAAAAAACATCCCACAGAACAATTCTAAATGACTTTACTGAGGTTATAAACGTAGAATCTAACCGATTCCATTGACTGCAGGTTCGAATTTCGGCTGCTTTTTATGTGAAAGCAACTGCAGAGCTTGAAGCACAAGGACCGATGAGATTATGAAAGAAAAGGAGAACCGAACCTCATCATGAGAAGGAACGGGAGAGGCGTGGGGGAGAGGGTGCTGGTGCGGATGGGGTTGCGGAGGGGCAACGCCCGGAGCCTGAGGCGGAGGAGGAGGCGGAGCTGCAGTCGGCGCCGGAGCCCATTGCTGGTGAAACGGATGCATTCCCGCACCGGCCATATACAACTTCCAGAGAGAATAATCAACAGACGCTCGCTCTGACTAACGCACTTCCGAGAGACTTCGGCTTCAGATTCTGCGCTGTGGCAGAAACCCTAGAAGACAGACTATTGAAAGTGAAAAGGAAACAAATAGAGAGAAGTGGCCAGTTCATGAACCGGTTTAGATTATTTACAAATGAGTCCTCCAACTTACCTTCTCTGGCAGTTCATCTGGTTCGGTTACAGCGTCGGATCCCAGATATAACCGGTTCTAAAGTTTTGGTTACACCATCGGATTACCTGGCCGCATCTCTCTATCAGATGGGTCGGCTTACTGTGGCTATTTGATCTAATAAGTACATCGCACAAGAACCGATAGATTATGGAACCGAATGTTACCCGAATCCTATATTATTACGCCACATGTTGTGACTATCCTGTTGGTACCTATTCGTTATTATTATATATTTAATTGCTGCTAATTAATCAAGTTTAACATTAATTTTAGTTATTTTATAAAATTTTATATGTTTATTTTTTTTCGTGACGAACCACCGGTTTATTAGGATATCTTCGACAAGATAAACTCGGCAAACATGCAAAATTACCATATATGATAGTGGATCAATCAATTCGTGATAGTTTGACAATTTCGGGCCGTATTAGCATGGCACTCAATCAGTCCAAACATAAAATTTTCATGTTTCAGCCTACTTGAGCCCCACCCTAAAATTAAAATAAAAACAATTTAAAATAATTTATATATTTTAAAATAAAATCTGATATTATATAATTAATTAATTAATTTAAATATTATATTTATTGGAAGGAAATTTGGAAATAATTATTAAAATATATATATTTCTTTGTATTTGTATTTTTTTCATGATTCTCAGGCCAACATGATTTTTTTTGGGCCACGCATGCTTTGCCAACATGGCTTGATATTCTCTAGCGGCCCAAAAACTCCATCCCAATCACAAGTCTGAACTTGAATTCTTTCTGGCCGATCCCATGCCTCTGACAATTTTTTCACACCATGCTTTCTGGTCGACCCTTTTCTGATGGACGCTCACCGAATGATTTTAAAGGTACAAATCACATGAGAATTCAAGTTCACACTTGTGTGCATAGTTTTAAAATCGGACCAGATCGATCAGTTCGATCGAGAACTGATCATTCACTTGGCCTGATTTCTAATATTAATCTAATTATATTACAAATGCAGTCAGTTATCATTGAATCAGTAAGTTCCTTATTGGATCGGTAATCCAAATTCAACTTGTAAAAAAATCTATTAACTTAAAATTAAAAAGTATATATTATAATATATTTATTATATTTTACTGAATTTATATTTATATTTTATGTTAAATTTAGAATTAATAGGATGATTATATCGATATTTTTTATTATAAATTTATGTCAAGTTATATTATTATATTAATTTATTTATCAAATATTCACTTTAACTTATTAAATCTCCGATCTAATCCATAAGTTTATGCATTGATTAATTTATAGTCCTTATTTTAAAAATTATGCTTGTGTGCCACATCAAAAACTGTAAAACAGGAATCGACTGTCTCTAAAATTTCTAAGTGGATCCTATGCACCATGACAAGCTTCTACCCGTCCCAGTCCCACTCGTGCACGGCCTTTCTTTCTCATTCAAGAAGTTGTCTCTGGGTCGGGGCTTCTGGGGCTGAACCATAATTGAAATTTAAACGCTAAGATATGTTCCAGGTGGGCCTGATAGCAAGGCTTAGTGGATATTTAAATCTCTGGATTCAATTATAATTTTTAAATGTACTTTAAAATTAACGATAAATTTGATTACGAGGTTTTGTCCTCTTCAAATCAAGGATACGGGACAGTATGTAACCACCACACTTGTCGGCAATCGTTATGCGCTCAAAAACATAACGGACCCAATATTATTATTATCATATTTAAATAGTTTATTTTCTTTTTATACTTTTAAAAATATCCTTAATAAAATATAAATTTAGCTAATGAAAAAAAAGGTGGGATAGAAAAGTCATTAATCCGATGGGTTTGGGAGATAATTCCCCCGTCCTCCGTATAGGTCAAATCACTCCTTGAAAACCGACAAAACCAGGGACTCGTTTATCCATCCAAATCACTCAATCCAAACATAGTATTATAATCATAATTATCACTTAAAATTTATAATAAATAATCATTTATTTATTTTTATTTAAAAAATCAAATTAATTTATACACCTAAGTTGAAATCCATAATTCAATTTCATTTGATATATTTTTATAAAAGATTACGTTTAATTATCTTAATCGCATTCAAATATACATATATAATGAATTCTATTGAAATGACATATGCTGTATGTAATATGTGTTAGTGTTTAGTATTTTTTAAGTAAAGAGTAATGGCGGTTGGTCTTATTTTAGGATTTTCAAAAATATCTTAACTAATATAAATTTAATTAATGAAAAACAATGAATAGGGACTAAATCACACTTAAATACCATAATTACTTAACTATAAAAAATGGAAACTACCATTAAAAATATGATATTCCCACTTTTTAGCCACATTTATATTTATTTTATACTCTAATAATATATTCTCATTTTAAAAAAATCAATTAAATTACGTATTTAATTTTACCTAATTTCAATTTAAAGCAAATAATTAATAATATAATAGGATATAATTTAATAATTTAACGAGATAAATTCTTCCAAATATTTCACTTTGTTTACTTAATTAATTTTTTATGCGAAATGTGAGTTCAGTATTATTATTATTATTATTATTATTATTGCCACAGTTGGGTTTGGTCCAATTAAGTGGCTCGCATCTGCAGGTTGACCCAAAAACACCCAGCTTTGACTTTGATCAGTCTGCCGAACATCTCTGTCGAGACAAAACTTGAACCTGTCCGACCGAATTACCGTTGTGAGAAGCCTCCGGCCCAGTGAGAGGAGGAAACTGCACGGAATGAAGCGAATTGACTCGTACCACATTGGACGAGGAAAACGGGAAATTCAACCACCTGTATCGTACGGTGAAGTTGCTGTGGGCATGAGCTGCTTCCAGGAAGCTTCCTTTTTGTGGCCGACCCCATCTGTCACCATCAACAAGAAAAAATGTCACCTTTTTGCTCGTCCGATCAGATTTGAAGTGGTCTGCTCTCGTTGCATTACATCGAACGATCTGGGTCCCGCTGTTCCTCTCTTCTCCATTTCCTGAAGAGCTCTGAGCTTGGAAGAGCATTGGGTCGGAGACGTCTTGATCCATAAATCTCCTCGGTCCTTCGGTTTTGTCTTCCGAGGTATTCTCGCCTCCCCCCCTCCCTCCCTCCCTCCCTCCCTCCCTCGGACAGACAACAAGCACACATCTCTAGGGGATCGATGTGCTCGGTTTCCAGGATTGAGAGGTTAGATAAAAACTAGATCGATTAGTCGTGGGTTTGTCCTTTTCTCTACTAATAATGTGTTGGGTGGATATGGATCTGGTGTTAGTAGATTTTATCTCAATTTTCAGCTGAAACCGCTGCTCGGGTAAGACTTGAAGTTTCTCCTTTTGTGATTTTTAATATGTTCTGGGGGGTGAAATAAGTGAGCGTTGTGAAGTTGGTGCGCCATTGTGCTGTGATTTATGCTGTTCTGATATGCAAATAGCGTCCACGAGCTCAAGGGACAGAGAGAGCGTCACAGATTGATTTTTCCAGAGCAAAAGACTTAAAGACGACTGGGTTTGACTGTTTGAGGCATGATCTTGTCATGCTGCCTAAATATGTTGAGGCAGATTTATGGAGCTTTCACTTAGTTCAGCCATCCATACGAAATCATAATATTTTTTTTCTCACAGAGGCTGTGCCTGCAGATGGGACCAATAGATGAGAGGATGGAGCTGGATTCAGATGAGGAGATTCCATTCAGCACATCACCATCTGCAAGGAAGTCTCTCACAATTGATTATGAGGTAGTTCATTTGGGTCCACGTGCTGGCGCTCTCAAATCGTGGATTTGGAAGCTGATGAAGTTCAGACCTCTGAGGAGTATCTATTTCGTACTACTCAAAGCTAAGATTAACGTTCTATTGCCATTTGGTCCATTGGCAATATTGTTGCATTATCTTACAGGAAAGCAGGTAAGTGGAGCTCCCAGCTGTCCTTATTGGTATATGATCAACTAGAAAAAGGAAATATGATTAGATTTTTTTTGGAAAGTCTATTCTTTTTGTCCAGATCTTTATGGTGATGACTGTTAAGCTGGATCCTATCATGTGATAGCTACTTTATACATAATGTAGGGTTTGGTCTTCTTCTTCAGCTTGCTTGGCATCACACCCTTAGCAGAGCGCCTGGGTTATGCAACCGAGTACGAAGCTACTTGCTTGGTTCAAACTCTTTAACATTAATTTCATGACCTTCTTTTTATCCACAAATGGTTCTAACATATCATTCATGATCATTTTTTTGCAGACAACTTGCATTTTTCACTGGACCAACGGGTAATTTATGCTGAATTAATGGGATATTAGCTTAACATCGATTATTTCAAACTGAATATGAGTCTAATAAAAGAGTTGACAATTTGTTATGAACTTCTGCAGTCGGTGGTCTTTTAAATGCCACATTTGGTAATGCGACGGAAATGATAATATCAATTTATGCTTTAAAGAACAGGATGATAAGGGTCGTTCAACAATCTTTGCTGGGCTCTATTCTATCAAATATGCTTTTAGTTCTTGGATGTGCCTTCTTCACTGGTGGTATCGTTCATCATAAGAAGGTTCAGGTTTTCAATAAGGTAACCTGCCACCACCCCGATGTATCCTGCGAGTAGATAATTTCCTTCAAAACTTGCATGGAATTCTTTTTCCTGTGCTGAAAGAGGAAACATTTTTGCAACAGGCAACTGCCTTGGTGAACTCAGGGTTGTTGCTGATGGCAGTGATGGGATTAATGTTCCCAGCTGTCCTTCACTTCACGCACACAGAGGTCCATTTCGGAAAGTCAGAGCTTGCTCTCTCGAGATTCAGCAGCTGTATAATGCTTGTGGCATATGCAAGTTATCTTTTCTTTCAGCTAAAAATTCAACCCAGTCTTCCTGGTCAAACTGATGAAGTCAGTTGGAGTTTGTTACAATAATTTTCAACAAACTTATTGATTTAAATTAGCCTGCGGGGCAATGCAGTTTCTTAGTTTGCTGAACATTTTCCTTCTCTCTCTCTCTCTCTCTCTCTGTTTAACTTTTTTGAGATAGGAAGGAGGCCATGAAGAAGATTCTGAGGATAAAGAGGTCCCTGAAATAAGTAAATGGGAAGCCATTGGCTGGCTAGCAGTTTTGACATTATGGGTGTCCATACTGTCAGGTTACCTAGTTGATGCAATACAGGTGAAGACTTTAGAGGATTCTTAACATGGTGATTATAAAAATTTTCCATTAATTACTATTCTATTTAAAAAATGTTTCTTATTGTCTTCTCAGGGAGCGTCTGACTCATTGCACATTCCTGTGGCCTTCATTAGTGTTATACTGCTTCCCATTGTAGGAAATGCAGCAGAGCATGCAAGTGCAATAATGTTTGCTGTTAAGGATAAGCTTGTGAGTCTGAAAGTTTTTTACAGCTCAGTCAATGCTCCCTCTGGAAATTTGCTGACCGAGCTTTTCTACAGAATATCACCCTAGGAGTCGCTATTGGATCATCCACTCAAATATCAATGTTTGTGGTAATGTTTTGATTTCTCACCATCCAAATGTCTGACAGAGGAAAGCTCCTTTTGAGGAGTTATTATGGTGACACTTTTTCTGTTGCCGATTTCAGATCCCCCTCTGTGTTGTTGTTGGATGGTTAATGGGACAACCCATGGACTTGAACTTTCAACTCTTCGAGACTGCGACCCTTTTTGTTGCCGTGCTTGTAGTGGCATTTATGTTGCAGGTTAGTCGCAAAATCCTTGTAAAAGATTTCCTTTTTCTAGCTTAATGGAGAGATTGTCACTGCTTATCTGCCCAATAATGAATTAACCAACGAATGGTGTTTCCTTTACAGGAAGGGACATCAAACTACTTCAAAGGCTTGATGCTTATTCTCTGCTATCTGATAGTTGCAGCTAGCTTCTTTGTGCATGTCGACCCATCGAAGTGTGAGTACTCATTTTCGTAATAAGAGCCTGAAGCTTCAGAATGTAAAATGTTGATTGATGTGTATAATTATTGAGCTTTGTATGTAGAAACAATTATTTTGTGTGCAAAAATAACCGCATAATTCTCTCCTATATATCAATGCAACAGCTATGAATCTGAGACATGTCCCAGGGTCTGATTTCACAACTTGCCTCTTGATCATGAATGCAGATGACGATTGACCCAAAGAAACTTTGCACACAAGTGAAGCACCTCCCATACTGTCCATGGTATCCTATCCTACTGGCTCCAGCAGCAGTCCAGCTCCCACAACTGTGCCATTGCGAAGGATGATCCTTAGTAGATCCACAGCATCTCAAAGCTGCAGAATTTTTTTATTTTTTTTGTACAACACTGATAATCTTTCCCTTCTTTTAATTCCTCTCTGTTTTTTATTTTCTTCTTTATTGGAATTTATCTCCTCCTGTTTCAAAGTTATGCACCGTTCTGCCCTGGCAACAGCATGTACCTTCATCTGTACTCAAGGTGGGTATGTGGGCTTTTCATTCAAGGAAGCCTCCCCAAGAACTGAAGTTGGCTTGGCGGTGGATTGAATGATGGGGCCAGAGCCTTAAATGGCTGTGTTTGTTGGGGCTGACATAACTTTCAAATTTTCTACTTAAGCTTTCAATTTCAGCAACTGAAATCAACTTTGGCAACTCCCTAAAGGGAGGGCAAATGAAGCTAGTGCACCTTTTTCTTTAGTGAAGTGTGAAAGCACATTGTCCCGCTCTCTCTGGTCAAAAATTGGTTCAATTCAAATTACTGTCTTCTTCTAGTTGGATCGGATGTGGAACGGGGAGGACGAACTGATCATCTTTGAACGGTAGAAAAGGGATTATACTGAGTGACGTCGATATCAAGAGGCGGTTTAACAAGTGAGCTGCTTCAGCTACTGTGACTCTTGGCTTTCCCGAGCCACAACATTACCAGACATGCCCCGCTCGGTAGAACATGTGCTCCATTAGTAGTCAATTGTGCTTGTGGATGATACAATCGGATAATTCACCGACCATGTGGAAAGAGCTAAAGATGAACTGATGAAGTGAAGCGCAAGAACCAATAATACTAATCTATGGAAGAACATGAAAAATAAGATGTTCTCCTATGAACAAGAAGTGCTATGGACCAATTGAAGGACACGCGCTAAGTTCAGCCCAGGAAGAAGAAGAATAAGAGCAGGAGAAGGATTCATGGGCCCACTGTGACCAGGAGGGTCCACCTGAGGAAAGCCCGTTAGCTCACTGGGGAGATAACTTGTGGCGCGAAATCGTCCGACCGAAAGCTAACGATAAAAACCAGTCGAGAAAAGAAGAAGAAGAAGACGACGACGACGACGACGACGGAGAAGAAGAAGAAGAAGAAGAAGAGTTCTTCTCTGTCTCTCTCTAGCGTCGTCTAGGCTAAATGGTTTCTCTCTGCAACTTCACCGGCGTCTCACTGTTCAGCAAGTCTCTCTATCTCCCCTACACTAGAGTTCGGTCATCCGTTTCCTGTTCAAAGCCTGCTCCAGAGAAAGTCGAAGATGGCGATGGTGGAGACGTCGAGCTGAAAGCCTCCCAGACCAAGAGAATTTCGAAGCAGTCTTCTTGGGAAGCCAAGGATGCTTTGGGCAGAGACTATCTCTACCGGCTAGGGCAAGAGGCCGACAACATGAACATCGCTGTTGGCGCTAGAGCTGGAGTGATCGATGACCTCTTCACAGGGAATTTTCTAGGAAAAGATTGTACAGTCTCACTACCCTACTCAAAGTTTCGCCTGATGATTGTCGATTTCATCCAAATGCTTTCCCTTCTATCATGATTCTCGTCCTCTGTCGATTTAGCCTACTGGATTATTCTTCGGTCAAGCGCATCACAGTGTAGCCGCCCTTGCTCACTTTGGCTAAGACCTTGATGCTGCCACTCAGGCGTTAGTCAACAGAGGGTGAAATGATTGGATAAACGAAAATATCTCACCTTTCCAAAACATATTTTCGTTTTTTTGGGAAACTCTTGACGGAAAGCTTCAAGGGTGTTTAAGAATTTCTCCTGTGCATAAGTGGTTGAGATTCTAGTTTCGTGAAATCATTTTTCATGTTTATCTGGAACTGATTGCCCATCGGCCTATTGCTGTTCTGCCTGTGCAGCGGACATAGTCTTTGATTACCGCCAGAAGGTGACAAGGTCATTCGAGTACCTTCAAGGGGATTATTACATTGCTCCTCTCTTCATGGTGCGTGGCATCCATTGCCATTGGTTTCTTTGGTAGAGACTTCATCATGTTTCAGTTTCAGTCAAATAAGCAATTTTGAGCTGCTCATATACGGAGTAATGCTGATTGTGGCTAAACTGATTTGAGCTTTCTGTCTAGGTAGGGGACTACTATGTTACCGAATACATTCTGTTTTGGTTAAAATTCACAGTGTAGTTGTGTAAAAAGTGGTTGAAGATGGAGGTTTTTGCCCCCCTTTTTAGCTGTTCTATTCATGGTTTATGTTCCTCTGTTGACAGGATAAAGTTGGTAAGTTCAATGAAACTGGTCTGATGTTACGCCTGTAATGAAGTAAAAGTGGAGATGTTGGGCCCCTGATACTGCGTTGCCTTAACTTTCCTAGAAAGCAGGTTCCTTGAATTGAAAAGAAAATGATCAAGCATTGTGGTATTCCTGTGCAAATCCCCTATTTGCTGATTGGAGAAATATCTGCTCAAGACAGTTCATTCTGGCAGGTTGAAATTAATGTTTCTTGCTTCACATTTCCTTGTTAGTGCAGTATGCCACATAGTCAAGAATTTCATAGCTCACCTGCTCAATGTCAAAGTTCCTCTGATTTTAGGTATGTTTGAGACACAGCTTTGCTGTTCTTTGGAATTTGAGTTTCTCTGATCTCTATTTATGGTAATCGGATTAGTTCTTCTAGACTAATCATCATCTACATGTGTATTGTTTTACTGCAGGGAGTTTTGCTGTGCGTATGATGACCTTATCTATTTGCAAAGAGATTTTTTCTGACTGTGATTCTCCTGATGCATCATGATCTATCTTATAGGTATTTGGGGAGGAAAAGGGCAGGGAAAGTCTTTTCAGACAGAACTAATCTTCCAAGCTATGGGAGTTGAGGCCATTATCATGTCTGCTGGGGAACTCGAATCAGAAAGAGCTGGTAAGATGGGCTTCTTATTTGAATTGACGTATATACTAAAGCCAGTACGACTAGCAATAGTATCACTATCAGTATTTTAATGGGATACTTTGAAGATTGTTAATAGTCTTCATCATTTTCTTCTCTCAGTCAAATATTTTCACTGATCAATTCTGTGTTCTTATTCTAAGAGTCTTCTGTCTTTTCCTCCCCCCAAAATTGGAAGCAAATAATTTGATTTGAAATTCCTAGTTCTACCATGCATTTTGTGAATATGTCAAATGTGCATTGATTTTTCTCTAATTTAATAGCTTATTTTCATTTTATAGGAGAACCAGGGAGATTGATACGGGAACGCTATAGAACAGCTTCTCAAGTGATCCAAAACCAAGTTAGCAGCTATTCCACTTTCACTATTGATATGAGTATGTCTAGTGTTGGAAACAATGACTTTATTGAGACTCCTAGGGTAGTGACAATGAGGAGCCTCCTAATGTGCTCATCATGGACACTTTTACACTGCTGAAATATGCTGCTGTGCTGCTGATGCTCCTTGTTCGCTTGTTTGTCAACCTATAAAAGACAATTTAGTTGGATAATTTCCCTGATGCAGGGCAAGCTGAGCTGCTTAATGATAAATGACATTGATGCTGGACTTGGTCGATTTGGTAAGCTCTAGCTTGTTATTGAGTTAAATCAGTTGGGTTTACTTGTGCTTAGTCATTATTATCTCTTCAAGTTTGAAATTCACTAAATGCATCCATCTCCCTTTTGTTTCTCTGATTTAAACTTGCACATGTACATTACTGCCAGGAAACACGCAAATGACCGTCAATAATCAGATCGTTGTTGGGACACTGATGAATTTATCAGACAATCCCACAAGAGTTAGCATTGGACAAGATTGGAGAGAATCTGATATCACCAAGAGGGTGCCTCTTATTGTCACAGGAAATGACTTCTCAACTATCTATGCTCCCTTGATACGTGATGGAAGGATGGAAAAGTTTTATTGGTAATGATAATTATGATGGAGCTTGTGTTGTTTTGCATATTCTGCAATTTAGCAACATTGAATATCTAGATCTCCTGTAATTAACTTATCCATAACTTTCCATGTACAGGCAGCCCAGCCATGAAGATATTGTAAATATTGTTCACAGAATGTATGAAAAGGATGGCATATCGAAGGAAGAAGTTGCGAGTGTTGTCAACACATTTCCAAATCAAGGTATCCAATACCTCTGGAGTATTTATCCTTTTTCTTTTCTTTTACTTCAAAGAGAGAAAGTTTGGACTTTCAAACCAAAATAATTAATTCTTTTTTGGGGCAACTAATCTGGCAGCTTTGGACTTTTATGGGGCTCTTAGGTCCCGAACCTATGATAGGTCCATCTTACAGGTACAGTGTCTCCTATTCTAAATGGGAGGGGAACATAATATTGTTTGAAATGAATGATGTTTATGCGCAACTTAATTGCATCACAGTGGATTGATGATATTGGGGGCATTGAAAATCTTGGAGCGACACTTCTAAAAAGAAGGAAAAATGAAGAGCTTCCAGTATTCACTCCACCGCAGGTAGAGTCGATGGTCTGTCCAGTACATGTTTGGTTCAATGCATGACATGTTGGATTCTCAGTGCAGTTTTTGTCAACGTTTTCCAAAGAGATTAACCAGACGGGCTTTCTTGCATGCAATATTGTGCAGCAAACGCCGGAGGCATTACTTGAATCTGGGTATTCTCTTCTCAAAGAGCAGCAGCTGATTATGGAAACTAAGCTCTCAAAGGAGTACATGAAGAACGTAGATGATTAGGAAGGGTCACAGCAGCTGCTCTGTCCTTGTTCATGTTTTTCTTTCAGGCACAAGATAATAGCCATCAGCGAATCTGGCAAGTATGAATGATTCTATTCCCTGAAAACGTAAAGCCCTTGAAGTTGAGTGAAGTTTTGAGTTAGACTGCATTAATCTGTAAGCACGCAGTCGAAGCTTAATTAACATATTGTGAACACATTACACTATGGACAGAATTAATGGCTGTCTATTCATAACTTTTGGAGCGGTCATTACAACGGGCCTTTGCTGCTGCTCTCTCTCTCTCTCTCTGTGGCAACAGTCAAAACAAGTCAACTCATTTCTACATTATAGTGATGTGTAGTGGTGCAGTGTTGCGGTGTTTTCTCATTATTCTGCTCCGTCATTCATTGAGAGGAAAGAAAAGATTAGACAAGCCAGAGAGGGAGAAGGTCAGTTGGTGTAGCCTAGGTAGTATGTGATGGATTCCGCGATGGATCCACAAGACAGACAGATTGGAAGTCCCATTGCAGTTCATATTTCCTTTCAATTTGCGCAGAGAGCATCAATGCGTAGATGGGGATAGACCTATGTGGAGGACAACAATGCGACAGATGAGCTTTTCATCATTAAAGAAGAACCGTGTAATTAAAACTTGTTCTGAACAAATTGAGACGACTGATAGCTGACTCCACAGTGTAAACTGTCATTTACTCGCATTTAATAATGTCCTGCCTCCTAACTTAGCTGAAGAACAAACCTTCTGGCAAAACTTTCTGGAGACACGCTCCCTACTAATTAAAAAAGGGATACAGATTACCAATCCTATGCAAAGGAGTAGGTAGTGTGATACAACCGGAAATGGCTTCTGAGTTGCCATCTAGGATTGGCATAAAGTAAAGCTGGTCAAGGTAAGGCTTTACAACAGGAAAATTCCTAAACCAAGTCCGATAAACTCTATAAGAAATTCGAGCAAAGTTTGAGCCTCTCAGGTTAAGCGATGCAGGCAGCACTGTAGAAGCTGATTTGCTGGCAAACCTACTCTTATCCCTTCATTCCATGTACTACAGAGATTCTCTCAAGCAGCAAAGCCCAGTCCTCCCCGAGCTCTTGTGGCATCAGCTCTACAGCAGCTCTGACGTCCAACATGGTTATCGGAAATCTAGATCTCTCTTCTTGAAGGAAGACACCGTTACCTAGCCTCTGCAGAAGTTGGTCCCCTTGGAGACTTTTAAGTGCCTGCTTGCTCGTACTTTTTCTTGCCAATTGGATGCAGGAAACAAGCAATGTCTTCAAGTAAGAATTCAACCCGATGTTCAATAGGTTTGCACAATCCAGCGTCACATCTTTGAGGCCCTGATCTGCTGCTATATGCTGCATTTGTTCTCTCAATGAGTTCGTATCGAGCAACCCATTATTATCGTACGATCTTGAACAATGGCTCCTCCCAGAGAATGGATGAAAAGGTGTCCTAAAGGGAGCCTGGAGTTGACTTCTGCTAAATTTATGTGCATTATTTTCCCGTTCAACAACTAGGGCTCCACTCTTAAACCTACTTAGGCCCGAAACAAATGTATCTCCTATGAGTTCTTGATGATGCTGCAACGGCTTCTGTGAATCATGGGATCTCAAGCTCCCATTCTCCAACACCCCATCCCCGATCTTGTTCTCTAGGTTACGAGAAAGTGACACCAAATTTGCCTCCCCATTCAGCCCCACAGAAGTTGTCAAGTTCTTTCTTAGAGACAAGGGCCGGTTGTCAGCAGTACCGCAGGCTCCTTTACAGTGAACAGGAATATGAGGGCTGACACTTTCAATAGAGGCATTATGCAGAACTGCTCGTATAAGCTGATTATGAAGTGACAAGTTCTCCTTCCCGAGAAGCTTCAGGCAGAGCTTATTGAACTCAAACTTGCTCAGCCTCAAACTCAGCAATCTATGCAAGCAATCAAAGTACTGCGCTGATCTCTCAGGCCCGAGCCTCTTAAATAACTGAGCTTTCAGCTCAGAGAGATTTATTCTCGAACACTGATTAGGGGGCTGCATTATGTCATTCACAGATACCCCATCCGCACCAACCAAAATCAGTTTTCCAAAAGTAGTGCAGCTCCTCTTCCTTCAAAAACCGAAATCAATTTCGAGTATTTTGGGTATGAAGACAACTCCAATGCTATGTATCACGACAAGAAGGTTTAAGATGCGGAAGGACCGGACAAAATCCTGAACCAATAATGATTTCAGAGGTGTACGGACTTCCCTCCAAATTGAGTCCAACGAACTTATAAGTCCCAACTTTAACAGCCCGAACTCCTTACACTACCACGGATTCTGACCAGCCATCCAGAAGACCAGTCACCCAATTTCAGCAGAAGATTGCCGGTGACAGCACGAATCCCACTCAGGAGTTAGAGGTCGAGCGAGAGTCCAGTTCCGAGTACTCAGATTCAGGGAGCAGCAGCTACAAACACTTAACCGTCAAGCATGCACCCAACTGAAAAGGTATCAACAAAAGCTATTTGCAGAACTCCGGATGACCCCCTTACGCTCAAATTAAAGAACACTCGAATCTCACTGGAGTATCCGAGCAGACGGAAACAGACGAGGTGATCTTCTGCAGCTCCCAACGGAAAGAGATAGAGAGAGATAGAAAGAGACAGCCGTGCCACTGTGAATCTGACCTGTTGTAGGGGGATCACGACTCAGAATCAGAGCAACCGCTAAAAAAGTGCCTCCCTCTCAAGCTGCTCTTCTTCTTCTCCGGACCACTGAGCTCACTTCGCCACTGCTCCTCCTCCAAAATTCAGGCGAAACTTGCAATCTTCCGGCCTCTGTGTCCAATTTCTTCCTTCCCTTCTTCTTCAACTCCGCGGCTTTCAGATTCCGAATCAGAGTTGATCTTGATACTCCTCTGGTCTCCTCCCACTCTCGCTCTCGCAGCAGGACTAACCTTGCTTTTCCTTTTATTATTATTATTATATTATTATTATTATACGTTGTTTTTTTTTTTGGGGTAGAGGCTGTGATCAATCAAAATTATGGGGAAGTGCATTTTTAATTAATTTTCTTTTTTATGTCTAATTTTTGCTCTTTGGAAGCTTCTAATTCTTTTTTCCAATGCTGGGAGTTGCCTGAAAGCTTCTACTCATAGTATCTGCCCGTTTGGATTGAGGGAACTGAAGTGTTAGGAAGGATTAAACAAAATTTACTTATTTAGCCCAACAAAAAGTATGATTATTGAGAGATAATATATTATTACCTCATAACCCTCTAACAATATCATTATTTAGACTTATCAAAAATGACACGGCAGAAAATAACATACTATCATAGAATATTGAGTTATGTTAACTTGAAAGTATAAAAAATATTTATAATAAGATATTATGAGAAATTTTTTTAAAATGATTAATTATATTTTAATAA
>CXYZ01003242.1:267476-321185 GCA_900006705.1 Sonneratia caseolaris
TATGAATTATATCATATAAAAATTTATTATAAAATATTAAATTATTTAAAAAAGTATTTTTGTTTGATTTTAGTTAGGTTTAGGTAGCTCGGATCATGAAAAATTCGTGTATACATTGAGATTTTCAGGTCAATTAAGATGATGAGCCGTGCCTGCATATCCTTAAATCATCATGCCAACCCAAATTAATAAGTCAAACTCACTAAATAACGTTAATATGAGTCTTAAGTCACTAGACTACCACCACCGTGCAAGTAATAGTGCAGAGAGAGAGAGAGAGCCCATCATAGCTCAGTGCAAATTACAAGAGTTTATTTCATCACAAAAAAAGTCGTCCAGCATATAGTTTCTCCAAATTATAAGGAAGCCATAATAGCATAATCTCTGCTAACATTTGTACACAGACACCGCTCCGACCAAATATCAAAGTGGATTTGAGCCTCACACGTTGAACTTACCAAACCGCATGGGAGTACGGTTTGGACCGTCGGATTGGCCCACCACTATCGTCTATGGTTGGAAATATGTTGTCTCACTCTTAGGTTCGATCAAGAGAGACAACTTTTATTTTGTGTTTCATGCATTTATCATGTCAAAGTTTTATCCTAATTTTTTTTTCTCCTTATGTCTTTTTCGAGATTCCCCATTTTCACAGTTTGCTCAAAAAGTTACTATTTTTATTTTCTTATTTTTTTATATTGATAGTGTTCGGCACCATAACGATCGATTAATTTATCGGATGGTATATTATATAGTTTGAAGCTCACAAATTAAACTCATATATAGACTCTCGAGAATTTCAAATCCTAAACCTGTTATAATACATGTTGTCAACTTACCAAAAAGTTTTGATGATGTTTTCATTTTTTTTTATTTCTCATTAGTTGTAAATTTATTCTTATAAATTCTTATAAGTGGTTAAATTTTAACTGCAGTAATTTTCCATTTTATTTTAGTTTTAGATTCGTCATTTTGTTTTTAATTATTTCTCAAAATTTCAGATTCTTTATCATTTTTTGCCACATATTCAAACTTGAATGACAGCAATTATTACACAAATTTACACTTCTTAATCTTATTATCGTTGCCATTTTTTAAATTTTAAACTAAATTATTATATTCTCAAAACATGCCTTGAAAATTATTAAACCAAAAAATATATATATAAAAGATTATTGAAAAATAAAAATAAATTAAAATAGCATTATTTCACGTGCATCGATCTTTTCCGTCCAGTAACATGGAGCACCCAACGAACACTCTTTCCCTCCCTGAATGATATATTATTTAAAAATTATATTATATAATATGTGTATGTAGTGTAATTTATAATAAAAAGTTAATTAATAATATCTTTTAATTATTAAAAGGTTAAAAAATATTAAATAAATTCTAAAAATAATAACGGTGAGATAAAAAATGATATTCAGCTTGCCTGTATGCTTCCTCCTCTCTCTCCCCCTGCCCCTTTCTCTACATCTCTCCCTGCGGTGCCTGCCTGAGAGTTTCTAGGGTTTTCTGCAGTCCCCGAAATCCAACTTGAATCGGGGCTTGCATATTGTCGTCTCTCTCTCTCTCTCTCCCTCTCCCCCTCTGTGCTAATTCGCCGCCATGAAGCTGACCGTGAAGACGCTCAAAGGGAGCCACTTTGAGATAAAGGTTCTTCCAACAGACACCGTGAGTACTTCCTATCATAGTTTCCATAATCAAACTTCTCCTTGAGCTGCTTATATTAGAACCTAGACTGATTCTGAAGCATATTGCGTCAGCAAAATAGAAACTTTGGATTCATTTCTGCTAATTGGTTTTCTCGGATTTGTAAGAGTAGGGATGTTATGCAATATATTCGGTAAATGGAACATCTTGACCGTATAGAATTGTTAATGTGCAATATGGGCCGTATTTGTTGGCAGAAGCTTGATATTACGCGATGCATTTCTTCACAAATACTCTTGACCTTCTGCTAATCCTAATCGTGGAGAAATTTTCAATCTAAATTGAACTTTTGAATTATGAATAGTTCTGTATCTTGGACTTGGCATTAGTACTTTGCGTACGTCCTTGTGTACGGTCTGTCTATTGTTACTTTATATAGATAAAATACTTTGAAGAATCTATAAGATGGAATGTGTTCTAATCTTTGGTGTATGTTGTTTTGTGTCGTCAATTGGTTTTAAATAAATTGTGAAACCTCAATGCTGTTTGTCTTCTATAGGAGGGCTGTTTTCCATGATCTGACAGAGGTTTATGTTTGCTCAAGGTTATGGCTGTAAAGAAGAATATTGAAGATGTGCAAGGGAAGGACAATTATCCCTGTGGGCAGCAGTTATTGATTCACAATGGGAAGGTTTTGAAAGATGAAACTACTTTGGCAGACAATAAGGTTTCTGAAGATGGTTTCCTTGTGGTGATGCTTAGCAAGAGCAAAACCTCGGGCTCTGCAGGGACTTCAACTTCGTCCACCCAACCTACATTGACAACTCCAGCAGCCCCTCCGCCAACATCCAATCCAGCAGCTCCTGTTGACGTTCCAGCTCAAGCTCCACCTACCATGAAGGGCTCTACGTCTGCTTCAGATGGAGCAACTGCCAATCCAAGTACAGATGCTTACAGTCAAGCAGCTTCACAATTAGTTCCTGGCAACAATCTCGAGGAAACCATCCAGCAGATCATGGATATTGGTGGTGGTGTATGGGACAAAGAAACAGTTGCAAGGGCACTTCGGGCAGCTTATAACAATCCCGAGAGAGCTATTGATTACCTGTATTCTGTATGTCTTGAATATTTGGAAATGCCAACAGCATCGTTTAAACTGTCCAGGTATTGGATCTAACACTGTTCTATCTCCAGGGTATTCCAGAAACGGCTGAAATTGCTGTCCCCATGGCTCATCTTCCAACAAGCCAAGCTAATGATGCAGCTTCTGCTGCTGCTGTTACTGCGCCCACATCTGGGGCACCCAATACATCTCCACTGAACTTGTTTCCCCAGGTAGAGGTGTCATATTGGGTTGAATTGGTGTCTTGTGTCAAACATTATGCATATTCCATTTCTTAGTTGCTGGGAGTTCTTCTAGGAAACTATTTCTGGGGCTGCTGGCGGTGGACTTGGATCACTGGATTTTCTAAGAAATAATCAACAGGTACAATGTCTTTATTAATTTCTCTGTTCTTTAAAAATAAAGATGCTTTCAGTGCTGCTTATTGACTCAGATGAAGGGTATTGAACATGACCTAGGGTGGAAATTTCCTTTATTTGGGTTGGGTGCTCTAGGTTAGAATTTTACTTGAAAATGGTGTCTATTGTAGCTTTCTTTTTTCCTTGGTTCAAAGTTAGATTAGATGAATGTCATTGTATGTCAATCAGGTCTTCTTGTAATTGCCTTTCATATCCTTTTTATCAGTTTCAAGTCTTGCGTACTATGGTGCAGACCAACCCACAGATTCTACAGGTATGAACTAAGAATCTACTTTTTGACTCTGAAGTGTTGTCTGGGATTCTATATAATTACTGTGGCCATTTTGCAGCCCATGCTTCAGGAACTTGGAAAACAGAATCCTCAGCTTTTAAGAATGATTCAGGAGCACCAATCAGAGTTTCTGCAGTTGATAAATGAACCTCTGGAAGGTCCTGAAGGGTGAGTAATCTCTTAGCGGTTCATTAATTTGGTCAGCATTGTTAAACTTTTGGCTGATTCTCCCTTTTTATATTCTGCGGGATCTAAAGCCATTTGCACATGATGTAAAAGAACGTGGCTCCAGGAACTGGATGGTTCCATTGAGGCAAAGCAGTTTTAATTTTGTAATATTATTGGTGAATGACTAATTGAGTGTCATCTTTCTACCAGTGATATGTTTGATCAGGCGGAGCAAGATATGCCCCATGCTATCAGTGTAACACCAGCAGAGCAAGAAGCCATTGAACGGGTAATATCTCTGTCCTTCAGGTTTGGTACACTTAAACAGCACCTGCAAGTTCTCTCAGTTGATCCTACTTGTTCTCTCCCTTTCTCTCTGTAGCTAGAGGCAATGGGGTTCGAAAGAGCACTTGTGATCGAGGCATTTTTGGCTTGTGATAGAGACGAGGAATTGGCCGCCAACTATTTATTGGAGCATGCCGGTGATTCAGAGGATTGAGTTTGGGATCTTAACTGGCAGATCATGATTTTGTTTCTTAACTGATCCATCCTCTTAAAGATGATCTTTCCTTTTCTTACCCCACAATGCCTTCTCTAATTTGCTGGGTTGGGTCAGTCGAGGTTTTAGCAGTCGTTCCTCCTATGATTTTTCTTTCCTTTCTTGTACTTCATTTCTTTGTTTTTCTCTCTGGTGGGTCCGCCACGGGTAGGGGTGATTGGGGTGAGGTGAGATGATCTTGGACTTATCTAAAATTTAATTTTGTTGATCCTTCTTTTGCTATTTTCCTCAAAATAATTCTTGGTCTACGTTGATTAGATTGTGTTAATGAGGAAGCAACATCTCACAACTAATCAGTTGATTAAATGAAGTTGGACCAGATAGGCTTTTTGTATGGTTTCAGTAAAATTATGCCACTGAGGGCAATGAGAAACTCATGCAATGGAACTGAATCGACAGAGACTCGTCATTGTGATGGTCACTGTGGTGATTCACCATCTTCCTTTCGAAGAACCCAGACGAGCTGATCCCTTTGGACTGTTAAACATGCACATGGCGGTTTCTTGCTATCTAGGAAATTGAATGAAGAAAAGCCTTGTGCTATCATTGAGGGCTTTGCCCCCATTTCCAGTTTCTTTTAACCCACTGAAGTTGTTGGAGGCCGCTGCAAATTCTTGTCTGGTGGCTTGGTCACGTGAATGCATATTGTATACGGTTGATACTCGGACGGCATGATTTAGCTGCCATTGTGGGTGACGTGGCTTACTTTACTGAACGTAAGGCGTTCGGTTGGCTGTGCTTGAGAGGATATTCATTCATGTTTCTTCGGTAAAGATAAGACGAGAGAAGGGTGTCATTGTCGACAGCCCACTTCTCGAGAAGGGTTGGTTTTGTTGAAGATTAAGTAGCGAATTCGGAAATCGGAAGGCAAAGCTAGGTTAGACGGTTGGAAGCTTGATGGTATAAATGCCGAAGTTGAAGCTCGCCAGTGGATGCATAGGTCATGTTCTGACGTGCCACAAGTTCTGCGCCTTTACACCTCTCACCCTATTTGTCGAGTTTGTTTCATGGGATTGATATCGATCTTCAAAGGGTTGCATTGGCTCTTCGATCTCTGCTGGATGTTCTCTCTGCAGTGGGATTCACAAGCCAAACATGATACCATAACTATTTGATGTATCAAATTGCTCGAGCGATCGCACCTGCCACTACCACATCCCTGCCTCAGAACGTGAACTTGAACTGAGTAGGAGAGCTTCTGTTTCATGGAATATATGATTATGCTCTTCTAAGATGTTTCCCATGAACCTGTTTCCACTGTACTATTTGCTGTTTGGAGATCCGCAGATTGAGGACTGAGGAGAACTATGTGGCTGGAAGTCTTGAAGTCACAAAACAGGATCCGAGGGCACAACCGCAAGTGGGTACCGATGTCGAATCTTCTTCAACAGGCAATGTCCTAGTCTGATGGAAACTTCTTGTCATTGGACAGTGAGACCGATATGGGTTTTCCCTCTTTCGGATCTAAATCGCATTGATCCATCTAAATCACTCGGAGAAAAAGTTGAGCCCCGAGTTCCCGACAGTGTAAAAAGCCCTGATCCAACCTCACTGTCCACCCACTAGATGCCCGAGCAGCAAGGCTCGATCAAACAGTTAGTTCCACGTATTACTTCAACTGATCATTTTCGGATCTGCTTTATCCCGGTGGAGTACTAGGGCATGCATTCACGAACTTCTCCCCAACCCAAAAGCGTAAAAGAAAATGTCCCAATCCATACTTACCGTAATTTCAAAATTTCCCACCTTTCCCCCATTCAGTTCCCTTCCTTTACCTTCCATGTAGATTAGGCGGGACGGAAGTGACCGTTAATTTCAATTTAGTCTGACCTTTTGTCTTTTGGTTTTTTGAAGTGGGGAACAGAGGGACCAAACCAGACAACAAGAGTTCCCAAGTATCCCACTAACCCACGAGCACCGGGCACAGATTCCTATGCTCTTTCAAAAATTCAAATTTGGATCCCGTGGACCGTAGCAACAAGTCAGAAAGTTGGAGATGCCACCCATATCGCTCCACGTCAGCCAAGGACAACGTCCTACTTCATCCCCGGAGCATCTATAACTCAAACTGGGCACAGATGCTTCCAAGAATTTTACTTTACCACGACCACGACCACCAAACCCCCGCACCCCCCCTCTCCTTTTGGTTTCTTACTGTGTAAACGAGTAAAAGCTTCAATTTTTATAAACAGCAATATGTCCAGATCATGAGATCAGACTATGTTAAACTCAAAAAGGCTCAAGATATCTTCAAGATCCACAATCTGTAGGGATGATTTAATGTGTGATGATCAGTTCATAAAATGTCCAGTTTGATATGCTTTACTGTGTATTGTATAATCACAACTGAGTAATGGATTCATGAAACATTTCAGGGTCAGTAGGACAGAAATTTCATTTGTTGTTTCTGTCTGAAGTAAGAGTAAGAAGATCTAACATTGCCTGCGAAGAAATGACAGCATTTCAGTACCAGGAAGGAAGGAACGAAATACATGTATTAATGGCACATCACATCCCACTGATACACTCCTTTTACTAAGAGTGATTTGAGAGCTACTGCTACTTTGGAAGTCTGTCTTGCTGATGCACATCCCATCTCCCCCAGTATAAAACTTGCTTCAAATTTTCCCTTTTCAAGCTCAGCCCAAGCCTGCCCTTACTGATCGCAAGCAGACAAATTCCCTCTCATAGGAGAGAACGCTAGCCACTCACTTCCTCTTCGTCACCACCCATGACTGGCCCCGACAAATGTTCTTCATCCCCTGCAAGGCAATTTTCTTACAACTCTCTCTTTGTGAACCCCCTCAATGATGAACACCGACACGACAGTAGCTCCAGTGAAGGTTCTGCTCTTGAAAACCGGCAGCCTGACAACAAAGAGAACGTTACTCCTAATAAGAAGGAAGAAGTTCCGCTGGTCGATGATAAGGAGAAGTCAGCTCCCACTCTCACCAACGGTTCGTCGGCTGTTCTGAAGCCGGCGGCCTCTCACCATAAGTGTCTTCCTCCTGGCAAGGTACATCAACAAGATCGAATTCTTCACCAAGTTCCTATTTGTCCAGCTCTTGAAATTAGTAGTTTCCGCTGAGCTCCGCAGAGTAGAGTCTGAAATTGTGGTTAACCTTTTGATGAACTAAGAATAAAGATCTATTCGGTGCGAGAAATTCCGAGTTTTTGCTGACTTTGTCGAATTTCTTATGGACCCCAACAGAAGGTGCTGAAGCCATCGTCCCTTCAGTTCTGTATGCAAATGAATGAACCGGATTCAGCTTTCTGGTCTAAATTCTGGGACCCCATCGGGTCTGAGAATTCAAATTCTGCCAATATATGGGACTTCTCTGATTCAGAGGCAGCTCCAGCTTCTTCCTGGTCGACTTTGCCCAACAGGTGAGTTCCAGCAGATTCAAAACAAAAAACCGCAAAAGCCATTTCTTGCAATCTCCAAAGCAGCAAAATGTCTTCTTCTTCTTCTTTTTTTTTTCAAAGAGTTCTTGTTTCCTATTATCATCCTAAGAGAATATCTCAACATCCCCCTTTTCATCTTCTTAGATTAACACGAAAATAAGTTGAATTTTCTTTTTAATGGAGTCCATTAAGTGTTTCTGTTATCCTAGAAGTGATTGAATAGAGCATATGAAAACCAAGTATTCTGGAAATTGGGGATGGAAAACAGTGATTTCAACAAGCGAAAACCTTATTTCCGACCCAATTCAGCTTTCTCAATCGGTTATGTGTTTGTGATTCTAAACTCTCTTTCGTTTCAGGACTTTGTTGTGTAGGCCATTGCCAATGGACATAGGGAGGTGTACTTGTGTTATTGTGAAGGAAACTTCAACTCAGGGAGTAAATGGTGGCACCTTATATTCACTTTACACCAATGTAAAATCTCTGCCCTTTTTGCAGATCCTCGTCTTTTTTTACTGTCGGCGTTTGACTGCTAAACCGTTTTGATTTAGATTAATCAAGTAGCTTTACCAAAGTCTGAGTAATCAATAAGATAACAAAGTTAGACCATACTGATTTTTAAAGTTCAAAATATTTTAAAAATGTATCATTGCAGGAGGGGAAGGGGCGGCAGGACAGAAAACTAGCTGTTGCCCTCTGTAAGCGGCGAAGTGGGAAGTCTATCTTCACCATAGCTCAGTCAATAAAAGGAGTATTATCCAATGCAGACGATAGTTATATTGGAGCTGTGACAGCTAACCTCATGGGCTCAAAGTACCATATATGGGATCAGGTTAAGTTCCTGAAAAGAATTGTATTGAAAGACAGACCACATATACAGTGAAGTGGTTTTTGACTGATATTTCCTATCGATTATGGTTGCAGGGTATATGTTTGAATTCAGTGGCTAAACAGTCCAAAACTCTTTTGGCTGTTGTAACGTGAGTGAGACTCTCTCTCTCTCTCTCTCTCTCTCTATTTCTTTATCTAGCTCTAGAGATGAACTGGGGAAATCCTAAGAAAATTTTTTGCATGGTTCTTACAGGTTCATGCCCACCATAGCCACATGGACTGGAAGTTACCGGACCATGAGGGCATACATCCCCAAACACCAGTCAATGCAGCTTAAGAATACAACCCATGTAAGCCTAATAGTAGCTCCCTTATCTGGTGGAGCAATGGTATTCATTTGCATGTTCTGATCTTTGTTGTTGATGTGTTAGGTACAGCACATTAATGGGCTCCCAAGGGACTGGGAGGAACGAGTTGATAGAGTCCACCAGCTCATCTCGGTCGTTCCCCATTACAATAAGGTTTCATTAACTAGAACCCTCCGCGTATAAGATTGAGCTGGTTTATATCTCAACTCTGATTGGCATTCTTGGTCCAGGTTTCAAGGCAATACGAATTAGATTTCAGAGAACGGGGGACTGAACTTCGAATTCAGAAATCAGTGAAGAATTTCCAGCTAAAGTTGGAGGTACACTGTTTATGTGCCATATATTTAATATCCATTTTTGATATTGTTTGATTTACTCATCTATGGAGGTAACATTAGTTTGATCTGGGTATTCAATAAGTGAATTTTCTTAAAACAGGAGAGGGGCAAGCAAACAATTTTGCAGCTTGGGAGGGTCGAAAAATTGAAATATGTAATGGATTACAGGTAACAGCTCTAGGGATTAGATCTTTTCACCTGGTGGTTTTGGGGGTGGGGACTAGCAATTGAACTCATTCTAACGGCAGTAATGCTTTTCTTCTGATGCAGGTATCCACTGACAGGTTATCAAGCATTTTGCATATGTTTGGCCTCAATTGATTCAAAGTTGTGCTGCACTATGTAATGACCATTGTATCCTCTCCATCGACATGTAGTTCAGACTCTGGTCCAGGATTTCTGCCTTTTATCTCTGGTTATTCACCTGAACGTGAAAGAAGTGGCCTCTTTTTTTTCTTGGTGATAGTTGAGATGTGAGGTGCACTTTGCTCCAGGCGCATCTGAGTTTGATGAAATCGAAAGCAGCAGTAGTTAGTAATGTTTTCTTGTCTGGGTGATCGTTGTAATGGATTTACTCAGTTGCGCATCTTGAGCAGTTAGCAATTAGCTTGTCCACCGTTGAGCCTTTGCAGAATCTATTACATTCACAGCGATCAACGATATACTCTATGGCGGCTTATGGTCCAGTAGTAACTGCTGGAAACCTTGAGCTAGAAGTGAACACAGAGCCAGCAAATAGCGCCAGCAGTCCATAAGTAGTTGGATCTCCAGACTGGAGTTGAAAATGTAAAAGGAAAAGATTTCGGAATAGTTCACATCTTCTCATTCCAATCAATTGATAGAGCCTATAAAACATTTCTTTTTTAAACAGGATTAAAAATTTTTTTGGACAAAATAAAGATGATGGTCAACGCTGGTTGAACTCTTGCGTCCTCCAAGACGTCTCCCGCATCTTCCAAGTTCCAACTGGTCAAGAAAGTCACGAAACACGAGGTCACTCAGTCAAATTCGCTCTCCGTTTCGCGTACTGGGTTTATTCCACTTAATTTAGCATCAGGGACGGGGTTTATTATGTTGGATTAGTGCCATAAACTCAATAGTATATGATGGGATTGATATTATTTCTTATTCATAATACAAAATTAAGGTATTAATTTTTCATCATATATTGCATAATTTATTTACTATTATGAAACTCATAAATTATGATATTAATTTTAGGGTTATGATGATATAATATTAGTGAAACCTAAAATCTACAAGCCTTAATCTAAAGTTGGTCATAGTCAAAGGATTACTGAATATGGGATAAGTGATCTGAATAGACTAGTACACTTGTTATATACTTTAAAATAGGGAATAATTGATCTCACAATTACTTATGAACAAACGCTTATGAAAGAGTGTAAGTGCTCATTATAGAATGAGTACACTGAACTGACTCACTCAAGGAAGATCTAATGGATTTTGTATAAATGCCAATAGATTATTCCTAAGGTGATAGTGAGTGTAGATAATTCTTAGATTTGAAATTATCATAGTATCTCGTAAGAGTTAAATTGCAATCTTGGTCTATTCCTTAACATGATTCTTTGAGTTATGTTTAGGGTATTCTAGATTTAATGAAATTTTTATGGAGGTAGTGAGTAATTAATATGGGATCAATTACTCCTCATAATATGAGAGAATGTTCTATGTATTATACTTAGTGTTGATTCCAAAAAATCTCTTGCCACAGTAGGATGAAAAACCGGAAAGGACTTTCTGATATTTTATTATTAAGTCAATTATTATGGATAAATATTGATTACTCTTCAAGATAGGAGAGAATGTTCTATGTATTATACTTATTGTTGACTCCGAAAAATCTATTGTCGGAGTAGGATGGAAAATCGAAAAGGACTTTCTGATATTTTATTATTGAGTCAATTACTAGAAAATTGATATATATATATATAAATAAATATCGATTACTCATCACGATAAGAGAGATTGTTCTATATATTATACTTATTGTTGACTCCGAAAAATCTCTAGCTATAGTATGATGAAAAATTGAAAAAGGAGTTTATGATATTTCATTATTGAGTCAATTATTAGAGAATGTATATATATATGAATAAGTATTAGGGCTTAACATTTTATCCATATCCTAATTTATCCGAGATATTGTATAATCGAAAGATTTAATTATATGAAAATTAATCACTAAAGATTGTTCGATTCTCTTATTGAAATCCTCATTATCTAGGTAGTCGTGATATGTTGCTAGACGTTAATATTGACTTGTAGATTTAAATTAATTAAAAGTTAATCAGTAATCTTGTTCAATTGTTTAATAAGATAAATTGATTCACTGCCAGTTTAGTACGGAGCCCAATGAGTCACACATAATACATGTGATTTCTTATAACTAAAATTTAATAATTTAAATTTTATGTTGGACAGTTTAATTCTCCTAACAAGGAATTGTCCAAATTGGTCATATGTCTTATTAAATAAGATTGTTTCGGAATATAAAATTAAATTTATAATATTACTCTCGGTTATCTATATATACTAAATTATCGAATGTGATTTGATTAAATATATATATATATAGATATATAGATATACACGTGCGGTACAATTGTTGTACAAGAAAATAGTAATAATAATTTGGCGGAATTAATTGGCCAACTGTTACATAAAATTGTTTTATGGTATTAGAGTTATTGACACGTTCATCTGCCAATTACATGAACAGTCATCAATGGTAAATAATGGCCAGATAATTTCAGCAAATCGTTAGCCTTTCAAAGGTAATGGACAACTCCATTACTGTGGCAATAAATATGCAAATTAGTTTTCTAACGCATGCCAATTGAAGAGCATCTATTGCCTTCTGTAATGAGCTCTATTGGATGATTCCACTCGTCGGGCTTGCCATGCTTCTTCTTCTTCTTCTACCCTGATTGAGAAAATGCAATTTTCCGATAGTAAGAAAAATAGTGAGTAACCCAAATATTCTACGGCCGAGAGATATTGAAGAAATATGATTCTACTATATTCATTCAACGAGCCTTTTATATTCGAAACTAAAAGGTGATCGATTGCTGGAAACAGTTCTCGACACTTATGAGAAAAATCTGGTGTGTATATTATGAAGGACATACATGTGTATGTCTAATCAGAGGCTCGACCCAAGGAAGTTCGTGATAAGAGCTTCCGGTTGTAGAGGAGTCATGGGACATCACTGATTCAAGGATTAAGTAAATATCGATTCAATGTTTGAATGTATGATTTTAATCCTCTTTCGCTATCCAAATTTTAAATTAGATCAAGGGTGCTGGGTTAGGAAATGAAATATTTGAAATTCAACGCTTCCACTGTGTGCCGATTTCCAACATATTCCACTGCCAGTCAAATTCAACATCAGGGACACGACTCCAAATGGGCTGTCTTGGGCGCAGTTTCCATGCCCGTGCAACTGGCTCAGGAAGCTCCACCCGGGCCTCCATTGGAGCTTTCCGGTAGTTGTTGCTGAATCAATCGAGGCCCACAAGGTAAGCTAAAAGAAAAGTGGATTGTCAATACTACTGATGCATCATCTGTACATGGCAAGGCATGCAGTGGCGGGACGGCAAAGGCAATTTCGACTCAGCAACTTGTGTGGTACAAGAAAGGTTGGGCAGCTTCAGCATCACATGCAGAAGCACGGGCCATGCTGTTGGCGTTGGAAATAGCTAAGGGCCAGGGATGGAGCAAGATCTTGCTACTCCCAGATTGCCAAATTTTGTGCAATGCTGTAAATGGAATTACTGAATCGCCATGGGAGGCATCTTTTGTCGTTGATGATATCTAGCCAGTATGACTGCTTTTGAGTTTTTGAGAGGTCTGCTGGATAACTAGGGAGTTTAACAAGGAAGCTCCTGAAGTTGCTCGGAGAGGGATAGGTTCTGTTTTTGAAGTTCTCGCCTTTATAAACCATATATAAGACTGTACAGACTTCTTCCATCAATAAATTGCTTGAATCACCTTAAAAGAGAAGAAGAATCAATCGAGGCCCGGCAATGGAGCTCCGTGGGGTTACCGTGCAGTACTACATGAAGGATGAGTGGAACTTGTGAATCATCAGAGGCTTGAGTAGTTAAGCCCACGTGGGATTTCCATTCCGACAATGTTCCCATGTTTTGGTTTTCGGATGAGGCCTTAATTTTCTTGTATCGGGTTAGAACTCCATCACATGTGAATCATCAAGTTTCAAATTTTTTTTCTTGGGACAGAAAAGTTTCAAAAATTTCCGGTTCCCATTGAAAACTAAATGGCGCTTGACTAGAAGAAGTCAAAGATGATGAACTTTTTCAGCATCCCGAAGAGCTTTCTTCTCTAATTCATTGGGCGGGAACAAGCTTTGCAGTATCCAAAACCAAAAGGAAGGTCCTCAGCTCCATTTTGAAGTCAGCAGCCGAGACTTTTTCTTGAACCCATTCCATCATTTCAACCCTGACGGGTGACAGTTGAAATTTGTGCAGATTGACTCTGCTGTGGAAATACTTTTTCTTCGCAGGATACTATCAGAAAATCATGTGAAATGCAGAGAAAATGACTGCATTTCTATCCCAATAAATAAATAGCAGAGAAAAACGAAATCTTAGGCCACATCGCTTATCATTATGGTTTTCAAAATCATTTGTTTCGTTTCCTTGTTGAAATGTCTCTGGCTAAGAAGCATTAGATTAGCTGCATTTGTCTCCGGATCCGTTCAGTGTGAAAAGATTTCACAGAAACTTTAGCCGCTAATGTTGCAATTCTAAGAAGTTTCTGCATTTGCAAACATCCAATGGTCAATTTATCCTAACGCTCAACTTATGTTGTTTCCTCTGTCAAATCTGCAGTACTATTGCTACTGTTCAATTGTGCCTGTAATCTTTTTGTGCACCTATCATATTTTTCGGCTCTTGCAATAGGAAAAATACAAGTTTTGCTGTAACTCATACTGAAAAAGTAATAACAGAAGCCGGTATATATTTTGTTGCTTGCTCGGCCAATGAGTTTCTTGGCTTTCAAGTCCTACAAAATACATATTCACGTTATTACGCTCTTGGTCGTAGAAATACCTCCAAGCAGACGTTTTTCATCTTCAAATGAAGCTGCAAGTTTCCTTCGCTATTCCCAGCTTGTTCCCTTTGGTGTCATATATAATCCTCTGGTTCTTCTGCTGGTAATTCCCAATGATCCCAATGTCATCCTCGTAGGTGAGGCTTGCAACTGCCAAGCACACCTGAGAGGCATCTGATTTTGCAAAATAAAAGACACCCGTCACATCCACCAACAGTTCGGCGTTTCCGCTGAAATGCATCTTTATGTCTGGGATGTCCACCTCCTGGTAGGAGCTCAAATTAAAGCAAGTGTCCAAGATTGAAAATCCTGGGGCTGAAGGGAACCCTGAGAACTGCTTCACGAACTCCCCCTTCAGAGCCCTGTATATCGAGGGTGGCAACCTCGTGATCACTGTGCCCGAGTCCATCAAAATCCCCACTTTCCCGAAGCTCGGGGATTCCAGTGCCACTGCTCCAATGCTTACTCCGGTAAGGTTGAGGAAGTAGAATGTTGGCAACTGTGGGTTTGGGATGATATCGGTGTAAGAAATTGGCGTCGAGTTCCTGTAGACCGAGGAATCTCCCCCAAAGATTAGAGACCCCGCTGATGCAGCTTCCGCGGAGGGCAAGCAATAAGAGAAGACTCCCCCGAACATGGCTGAGGTCTGAGAAACCAAAGAGAGGGAGCTCCTTCCAAGCCCCATGAGGCCCGAGGCGCCCCCGAAGAGACCCTTATTATTCCTGCCACATCCAAAGATGAAGTTGCTGACAGAGACCGTTCCCAGGTTCAGTGTCTCAAGCCCAAGCTCTCCTCGTGTATAGGAACCATCACCGTAGCTAACCACATAATTGCACATCTGCGGTGCTATCCCTGAACAAATTCCCGGGTTACCAGTCTCAGAAAGGAGAGACTGGCAGGTTTTGGAGTTGCATGACACTGATCTGTAGGAAGGGGAAAGGGAAGGGTTGAACATCGGGTCTTGCTGGGTGTAGCAGACTCTACAAGGTTGGCACTGAACCCAAGTGAGATCACTTCCTGTGTCAACTATTACACTCATTTTTCGCCCGCTCAGTCCGACTGAGACAATGTAGTTCAGGGTTTGGAGCTTTATGCCCGAAGTAAGAGGGATTTCAGCCTCAGAGACATCATTCTTTTTCCTGGATATCAGAAATTTCATCTTTGACTGCAGGGACCGGACACGAGCATCGTCTGAGATTAAGGTTTTCTCTGCCTTTTCGTTCCAGCTTGTTTTCTGTCCTGAGCACTGGTCTCTGTGTATGATTTCTAGTATTATCATACCTTTTCGATGCCCTGCAAACCAGGACAAAGGGAAGGATTTGAGGGAAATGAACTATCCAGTATACTAGTACCATAATATCTGGTACTACTCCGAAGCAACCAGAATCCAGCCCGAGTGAACTTATCCTACTAATGCTACGAAATCATAACGACCAGTTGGCCGCATGAAAGTGTCAATACAGAGATAGGGTCCGGTCAGCAAATGGTTCTAATTGCAGCATCATCATCAAGAACTAGCTACAGAATGAGGTCAGAATTAGACCAAATGGTGAAAGAATAAGTCCAAGAAAGGAGGAATCCGGACTACGTCCACTAGCAGCAGCAGCAGCTGCAGCAGGGGTTCACGGTCCGGAGATACGGTGAGAGTGGGGAGAGAGAGATAGAGAGAGAGAGAGAGAGAGAGAGAGAGAGAGAGAGAGAGAGAAGGAGAATGTGGATCATTGAGAACACAAAATCCAATGATTGACAGAATAATAAAAAGAATCTACAACAGTGAAAAGCAGATTCCAAGGATAAGATTACATTCATCCATTACAGCTGTTTTCCAGGTTCAAGTCACGGGACAAAATATGTCTAGTTGGATTTTCTTAACAGACAATAGTACGAATGATGTTCTGTGATGAACAGAGAGAGAGACAATGAATTTTCCTTTTTGCTCAGAGAGAGAAAGAAGAAACATTTACTAGTGACATGCGATGCAAGTACATCACCATCATACAAAATGAAAGGAAGGAAGAAAGAGCTGTGTCTTGAGATCTCCATGGGAGCAAGTTTCAAAAATTCAAGTGCCCCTCAAATTTCAAATGTACAGTGTCACCTTTTATAACAATCTATAAAGATATCGAATTGAAGTATGTTTGCTGGGTATTAACTGCATAATACATGAGAACATCATGATTAAGCGACATCATACTGAAGCAAGCCCCACTTAAGCAACTAGGTGCAATGATATTGATTCTCACAAAAGGTATGGAAAAGCAGATGATAGACTTTCGAGTTGCAGATCCCAAAGTTATAAAAGATGAGTAGTTAATTACTATTGGGGAGAGGTGTAATGCTGTATATACATACAGACACATATGCATGGAAGTGTATTCATGCACTTATATGCTAAAGTGTGACATGTTATTCATGCTTCCCTTTAATTAGTTTTCTTTCGTGTGGGTCAGGAACTTACTTGATCTTTGTGAAAGGCAGCTGCTTCTTGAGTTTGAACTTGAGATGGCTGTTTTCTGCTCCTGGAAGCTCCTCATGTTAAGCTTCAGCAAGTTCTTCCCATCAACCCCTTTCGCATTATCGGCGGAAGCAACAAGAAGGACGAGAATTAAAAGCAGACAAGCTCTTAATATTTGCAGGGAAGGAAGAGAAGAAGAGCCAGAAGCCACTGTTAATCCAGCCATTGCTGAGGAGATGGGATTGCAGAGAACAAGAGGGTTAAGGGATCCTAGCCAGCAATAACTGTGGTGTAAGAACAAAAGAGAGCAAAGAAGAACAAGGAGGAGGAGGGAGGGAGGAAGGAAGGAAGGAAGGAAGGAAGACAGTTTGTGCCTGTGTGTGAGAGGGAGGGGAAGGATTCTTTGAAGGATTGGAATTTGGGGAAAGAACAAAAGAGGGATGGCTGTAAAAATAGGGGACCCCACGGGTGTGCATGGCGAATTATTAGGGTCTTCACGTGCACATTCTTTCCCCTCCTCTTACAAAAATCGATCTACAGGTAGCAAGCTAAATGGCTCTGGTCATTCATCCATAGATAAACAACAAAGATAGATGGTCTCGTTTTGTCCATACATATAATTAATCCGACTTGACAACGAGAGGCAGAGAGATACCTCTTCACTGTGATTTACGGCAAGTTGTGAGTGGGGCGGGAGACTTTCAGGATGAGGCGTGGTGTTGTCTTTGTCTGATGGAGTTACCGAGCTTTCAAGGGATAAGGACTTGAGCATGCAGCCCATGGAAAGGGATCAACTATCTGTCACAACTCCCACCACCATCACCAACACCATGCTTGGAAGGAGAAAGGGAACATCTGTGTGTGTGGCTAATCCGATCTGTCCTCTGCTTCATCCTGCGCAGCACTGTCACTCTTATCTGCTCCTTCAATAAGATTCCCCTCCCCCCAACATCAAAATTCCATATGCATGTGTAGGTATGTATCTATATATGTATGTATAGGGCCAATTAATCTTGAATGGAACATCGTACATCAGCTTCTTGACAGGAAACTGTCTTACAGTTCACAACTGGCTGAGAATAAAGTGTACACACACAAACATACATACATACATATATATATATATATATAGATACATATACGTGTGTGTGTGTGTGTGTGTGTGTGTGTGTGTGTGTGTGTGTTGTTCACCCCAGAGGATATTTCAAGAGTGAATGGATTTTGCTGAGTAATATGTCATACTTGATAATCTTTTTCATCACATCATCCGTGGAGTAATGCCATTATAAAACTTTATGCGATTGTGCTGGGGCCAGGGATCGAGTCTCAATACAACTTTGGTAGTTAAATAAAATCTTAATTTCACTTCATTTTTGTTCATAAAAAAAAAAAAATCAACTAAACTATACAAGAGCAGGCATAAGATGACCCTCCAGAAATATCCAATGTCAAAGAGATGGATTATCGAAAGAAGTGGGCTCCGAGAGGAAGATACAGATTCCCGACGAGCCAGCCAATCAGCACACGTGTTCCCTTCGCTATGCACACGCTGTGCCTCCACCTGCCACTCCAGAGTCGTAAAGGACCTATGAGTTGGTCAATGCCGGGCATACGGGCAATGCCTTCGACTCGGGTCACCCTTGCAGGCTGGATTTAATGTCTTAAGGGAGGACCAATACGTTGTCATGCCGGTAGCACGGCCCAATACTTGATAGACCCAGCGTGGCCTCAGTACTTATTGGATCTCCCAGCCCGGCCCACTAAAAACCCTCATTATGAAAATTTTGTTTAAAATTAATGGTTAGAAAGACAATTCCAAAAATCACCAATCTTCTCTTAATACCAACCATTTTATTTTTTTAAAAAAATTCTTTTATTTTCCTCTCTTCATTTCATTTGATTCACTGAGCACCGGAACTTGAAATAAATAGAAGTAAAATGTGACACACAGATGAAATGAAACATGCTGTGCTTTCCGGATGGGAAATCATGACTAAGCTCCCCAAAAAAGCTACGGCAAACCCATCAGAATTGAATTGACTTAAACGGGAAGCAATTCACAATCAAGATTGACCTTAGCAGAAAGTTGGTCCCCATTGCGACATTACTTACCATCCAGGCGGTGGGACAGGCAAAAGAAGGTTTGGTGGGGGTGGGGGTGGGGGTGGAAAAGCAAGGCCCATATTGATCTGTAGTAGCTAGCAAGGCCGAGCCCCTAGTATGGCTTTTTACCGGGTGGAATTTGGTCCACCCTTCAAGATATTTTGACTGATGGTTCGTGCAAATCCCTTCGACTGATCCCAGTAATTACAGACTGAAGCATCTATAGATGGTAAATAGCTCATAAATATGTCTCTGTTAGAGCAGAACAATGCACCTCACCTCGATGCTGATTCTCGACTGAGAGATCCTGTCAGATTGATATGAGACTTATACCTGACAGCACAGATATCTTCAACAAAGAAACAGGTGGACTTACCAAACAAACAAACGGGTCCCACTAACAAGCACCCCAGTCAAATTGAGATACTTGATCTCAGCCTCTGGTGAAACCAAACCCATATGGAAATGTTACAGAAGGCTGGAATACAATACATGTACAGACTTTATGTTGGTTCTGGACAACTTGGCCCCAAGCACATAATAACTGTAGAAGAACAACCATGCTACAAGACACAGTTGAAGGAAACACTTTCAAAGACATCTAAGAGACTCTGTTTGCTTATATGGTTCCTTAAATGTTGCACAGTTCTTTTTTAGGTGATTTTGTTTTTCCTTTTCATCTTTCACTCTTTAATACTCTTCTATAAGAAAGAATCTATAATGACACCCATTGAGACAGAGTTAGACAAGCGTATACACACACACAGACATACAGACATACAGACATACATGTAACATGAGATTACCAGACATTTTAAGGTTCATGATGATCTTGATCTTGATCTTGATTATCTTCGTCTTCCATGGTCTCATTCTCTTGCAACATGCTCATCAGCAAGTTGATCTGGTCCTGCAGCATTGCCTTCTCTCTCTCTGCCTCAGCCCTCTTGCTCTTCTCGTGCAGGAGCTGGAGCTGCAGGTGTTCCAAGCACCGAGCATCCTCTTCCAGCTGCTCATTTAGGCCATCAATCTCCCTGTCCTGTCAATTAGGATTGATTGCCACAGTGGCAGCAGCTCAGTCCTTCATTTCAAAATAAAGATTACTTTCCAAATTCTCATGGCTTGCACCGTTCGATCCAGCAATGATGAAACTGGAATCCCATTCCTAAGCCAACAAAAGTTCGAGGATTCCCTAGTTCTACAGCAGTTACACTAGGAGAGATAAGAGCAACAGCATCACCTTCCTATTCATCTCTTGAACAGCGATTCTCCTCATGCTTTCAACAACATCCACGTTCACCAGCTTCCGCTTCTTCCCGATCAACCATCCCCTTGGATACACTGCAGAGTCGAAATCGGGTGGAGGTAGCAAGGATTCTGCTGATGGCCTTCGGCCATTTACGCTAATGGGCGCCAGCGGTTCAAAGAGGGCCTTCCGTTTCTCTGAAAGCACAGGTTGTGAAGCCGAGTCCGGAGTCTTCTCCCCTGCCGGAGCATCTCCATTCTTGGAGTAGGAGGGAGTTTTCTCTGCCCCGTCCGAATTAGGTCTGATGGCTATCGGAGATACAGTAGCATTCCCATGCAGCATAGAAGCAAGACAAAAGACAGCAGCCATCAAAATACTCGAAGCAAAATGGGCATCTCAACCACAGCAGTGAAACCAACAGATAGAGCCCATGAGAGAGAGAGAGAGAGAGAGAGAGAGAGAGGTATTAGAGTCATTATAGCAGCACCAGAATCACCAGAACCGACTTTGCTTCTACGGAACTTCAACATTTTGCTACTCCAACTCTCTAAACATCAGAATGTGAAACTGTTTAGGCGAACCATTAGATTCAAGAGCTGAATTTTCATCAATTAATCGCAGAGAGAAACAGAGCAGGCAAACCTACCCTCTTGCATGCACGAGAGCATTCAATTTCCAGATCACTAAAACTCGAATCTGAGAAAACATTTGGTGGAATCCAGCGAGGACCAAGACCAACCTGATCTCTTGCGGGATCTCCAAAAGATCCTGGTCTTGTTGACCGGAGAGAAGCCCTGCGGAAAAGAAGCCGTCTCCACCTTGACCAGGCTCTCTTGCTCCATCTCAGGAGGTCACACAGGTGAAGGCTCCACCTCAAGACCTGACCATCACAATATATACAGAGATACAAATAGAAAGAGAGAGAAAGATTAAAGCTTTCTTGTTGCCGTATAGGAAAATACAGGATTACATTGGGGTTCGTGTAGGAGTGGGACGAGGTGGAGGAGGAGGAGAGGAAGGGCTTGCATTGTCGTGCCATGCCTTTGATGAGAAGTGATTACTTCTCCCGCCGCCGGGGGCCAGCAAGGGAAATGTTTTTCCTTCCCGCCCTTGACCTTACCAATCATCACAATTTGCCACAGAATCTCTCGAGTTTTCTAGTTTTACCCATATAAGAGGGTCTTAATTACAACAAATAAAAGTGTTAAGGCGCAGATGGAAAAATAGTTAGAGGTATTTGGTGGGAAGAATGGATTTTTGTCGACGGTTGGGCTCATGATGCCCGGCTGGCTACTGCTTCCATTTTATCTGTCGTTTGATTTTGTTGGGGGTTAGTTGTCTTCCTCCTCGTTTTCTCCGTAGAAAGAAAAATAATAATAATTTTCTTTCCTTTTTTTTTTATTCCCTCTCCATTTCTCGTGACTTTTTTATATGAATTATATTTACACAGTAATAATTGATTAATTTATTAAATGATATATTATAAAATATGTAATCAATCATTAATCTTCAAATATTAATGTTTGGGAGTTTTGTAAATATGGAGCATTGAGATTTATGTGTTTGTTCATTTTATTGTTGTTAAAAGTGCAGTTCGGACGGGTCAAAATAGGCTTGGAACCATTTAACCTGGCTGTGGTTTATGCAAATATGATCAGTCCCGGAACCATTTATAAATGGGTTGGTTTAATTCATGAACCGTCCATCTTTTTAATTTTTTATAAAAAAATATTTTTAATGAATATTTTTATTTTTTTAAAAAAATAAATTGACATGATAAAATTCGACCGTTGATTTGTAAGATTTTTATCAGTTTGGGCTGGTTTTCAACGGTTCTGGGCCAGTTACGGTTTCATACATGTTTTTAAACGGTTGCAAGTCAATTTAGTAAGGTAACGGTTTGGACTATTACGATTCAACAAGTTCATATTTTGGAACCGGCCCGTAACTACCCCAACCCATTAAGAATGGTTACAGTTCAGCTTAAGAGCAGTCTGGGCCGGTTCTAGGTTTGGACGGTCCAGTTATGAGCCAACCTGGCCCGTTTAACATCTCTAGTTCATTCCTCTTGGTGTTTTGTTTCTGTCCAATTTGTTGCGGAAACATACCAATAACTTGACTGATTTTCATTTCAGCATACAGCTACAATTTTTCGCATCCATGGATACACAGATGACATGGAAATGTATCATCTAGATCGGTGGTGCGTGGATGCAGTTGGCCAACCTCTTCTCATCAATGTGAAGCAACATAGAGACCTGTCGACCCACCCCCGTAGCTTCATCATCGCCGTTGGTAGGATACTTAGTTGTCATTTGATGTGGCGGAGGGAACGCGTTAGGCGGTGGAAATGCCGATGATGGCAGCTCAATTTGAGCAGTCCATGGGGAGCAGAACATGAGCCACCCAGTCCGAGCATAAGCTATGCGATCAACGGGGTCTTTGGGGCCGGAGGACGCGGTGGTCTCGGGCGGCCCCTCCTGTACAACATCTCGTGTAACTCTTCCCCCTGGATCGGACCTCCTGTTAACCATTCAAAGAAGGAACGAGATGACAAGACTTAATTATAAAAGTGGAAGATAAATGGCTCTGTATCGCCAAGCAACAGTCTTATTGCAGCTTCAGCATCATCAAACATGGAAAGCGAGGCCTTAGGAAAGCTACCCCTGAATAGACTATACCCGTGCTGTGATGCTGCTTTTAATGGAGACTGTCGAATTGACCATCAGTAAAGGAGGGGAAAAAATGGTCTTTTAATTTGAAAGCTATCAAAGAAGAGGCTGGGATGGTACTAGTTACAATTCACGAACCTGATCGGTTGATGGAATCGATTAAAAAAAGTAAAAAAGTTGACCTTTTAGGAATTCAAATCGGTCAGGAGCCTCTGATTCCCCTCCTCACATACAAAGTTCACTGCCGGTAACCCGCTCAGGCGTTCACAATTGTCAACTTGAAACATTGATAATGTGTTCCAATGTCCATATACTTTGTGCATAAGAATAAAACCACTTGATGCAAATTGAGTTTTGATGAAAGCCCCTGTTGCGAGATCTAAGATCACCCGGCCTGTTAATCCGGAACAAATAGGCTTCAGATCTCATACAACAGCTTCTCGAAAACTTTCATGTGCTCAGTCTGCAGAGAGATCGCCACTGACAGGCTCCCGTCATTGTTCGGGCTTGGCAGCACGAAAGCCAGCCCCTCGTAGGCAATCCCTCCAGGCCCCATGAATATGGGCCTTCCCCACCCAAAGTCGGCGTCATGGATTGGCAGCCTCACCCAGCTAGTGATGCCGAGGTTTGGGCACCGGAAAGTATGTGCTCCGCGAACGAGTTTGGACAGGTCAGGCTGGAGCTCGAGGTAATCCAGGGCCGACCTCAGGTAGTCATTGTCCATCCGAACCAGAGCATCATGGATCCTGCTGGCAGCGTACCAGGTGGGCTTCGACTGGAGATCACTGGCAACAGCCAGCGGCGTGGCGGTGAATATCCCATTCCCGAAGTAGCCCGGCGGCAGCTGTGGGCTTAGCCGTGCTCGCCCATCCGTTGCAATGTAGAGCTTGGTCTCCTGGTCATCGGGGAGACACCGAGCTTGGCAAGTGCACCTCCACACATGGCCGGCCAACATCTCGTACGAGCTGTAGTTCGTGGTGTTGCCGTCCTCTTTGGACTTCTGCTTGAGGGTCATCAGCTTCTCCTTGGTCATCTTGAAGATGGAGACCGTGGTGGGCTCAGTCCCGGGCTTATTGGCAGCCTGAGGAGGAGGATCTTTCAGGGCAGGTGGGGGCTGGTACTCGATGTGCTTGAACTGAGGCTGCGGCGGATCCCGGGCCCGGAGGAGAGTGCGGTCTATGAAAGGCTGGAGTGCAACCTCGAGGCCTCGGGCAATGTCTGACCACGAATTCACAAAGTGGAGACCGGAGAATCCGTCCGCTACATGGTGCTGCATCCCGACCCCTAGTGAGGCTCCACCGCACTTGAAGTACGTGACCTGCAGGAGATCAAGATGCTGAGTTAAAATTAAAAAAAAAATTGCATTCAAAGTATTTGCACAAGTTCATCAGTAAAAGGAATTCACAGGCTCATTATTTGTTGTTCAAGAAGGTGCTGCTTTCAATGACTGCTTGCTACGAGGGGGGGCTACGATCGACGACCAACCACTCATTAAAGAATGTGTGGTTTCATCAACAAGTCAGCAAATTCATTTCGGTGATAGCTTAAAAGGGGGAGGAGGACCAGACAGACAGACTTTCACACAAAGCAGAAAGAAAATGACAGATGAACAAACTGCAATAATCTCCTTTTGCCTAGAATGGATTCTTCTAGCACTGACACCTCAAACTGATCCGCAGCAACTGCAAATGTCCGAATTTTTGAGGCTCGGAAAGAGTTGGATAAGTCTTAGCTGTGCAGCAATCAGATGTATAGCACTTATTGTAAGCGTCCACCTACCTTCTTTATGTGTTGAAAAAATGTTTTGACAAAATTTGATCAAACAAGTTAGCAGCTGACAATAATTAGTTTCGCTATCAGCAGAGAAACTCAGCTGATGCTACATATTACCAGTGTTAACACCATTTCATTCTTCAATCTTGGGTTGTGAAAGATCTAATTGTACGCTCATAGCCATTAGCTAATGATCTCACCGATTCCTCGCTCCTGAAACTCAGAAACCTGAGAAACTTGTCCAAGATGCTATTGACACAGCGACAAACATAGCTGTGTGAGCGATCAAGGATGCATATCCTAAAGCTAGTACAAGCATGTGCTGGACTCAATTATCCATCACATCCAACGATCTTCAAAAGATAAGGACCACTCCATCTATTCGGGTGCAGCTATCGTCTTTATGGCACATCAATTACAAATAATTCAGTACACAACCCACTGAAGGAAAACGCAATCCTGAAAACTGCATTTGTTCCTTTAATTGCTAGATTATGCGCATCTTATCATAAAGAACCCAAAGCAAGTCAAGTCAGAATGATGATCACAAAGTCATGGCTAGCAATAGTTTCCTAGGAAAGATCACTCCTCAGGAGTACACCACATCTCAGGTCAGCTGTACTATCTTGCTTCTCCTGCTGAAAGGGCCATTTCCAGCAGAGAACATTCATTACAGGTCTCTGGTTCATGCCAGTGACCACCGGATATTTCTAGTCTACACATAGCAAGATCTAGATCTAAAAGATATCACATCTTACTACAATGAACACACATCTGAATAGAGCATTAGCAGGCCAGGACCCAGTTCATTGGAGCAACTTAATTTCACGCAATCGGGTTTATCTATTTCCTAGCTAGGGAGACAAGAGTTGCAATCTATCTAGTCAACAATTTGGTCGGTTAACGAAACAACTTCAAGCAGATTCTCCTAATATAGAACTTGATAAACGATGGAATCATCAGAAGAGAACATGCACCTGTAGCACCAACAGGGGATACGACGTGATCCCGGCAGAGTAATCTACGGTTGGGATGAGCTTCCTCAGCTCAAGGGTGGGCGCAAAGTCCCCGAAATCGTTGATCTTCGCGGTCGTCTCAGCCACCACGAAGAGCACACCCTCACCATTACAGTCGATCTCGATGCGGCCGTCCTCATCCCGCTTGAGCCGGCCGGCCATGGGATAGAACGGGACAAGGGCCTCGCTGAGGGCGTACTTCAGGATGGCAGGGTCGAAGAAGTCGGCAACACCTGTGGAGCGGTAGAAGTAGACGCTGGGGGTGTGCATGCTGGGGACCACAAGGTCGACGTTGGAGTTCCAGAGGGCATAAGACGGCGTCTCTGACGCTGGTCGCACCATGGTGGACTCCCTCACGGTGATGATCATCTTGCTGCTCCTCACCGACCTGGGCCGCTGCCGCTCCTGTTCTATGGTCAGCCGCCTCCTCTTGGGCCTGGTCCCCCAGTGTTGGCTCGGGCGCCGGTCCACTGCAAATTGTTCAAGCTAATTAATCGGCCAAAATCAAAACTTTCAGATGCGTTCCTGGGTAGCGGCTAATGTGTGTCAGACAGAAGCTAAGAAAGCATGTTGGCAAATAAGCGCCTGCTACAGGACTCACAGCCACAGGCACAGGACGAAGGACAGAAAATCAAGGCCACAATAAATCAATCTGGTCAAATATTATTGTCTGAAACTGAGTGAGCAGTTGAACTGGCAACCACGACATTTCAAGCTTCCTATTCAACCCCCGATGAAAAAAGAAAGAAAGAAAGAAACTTCAAGCTTCCAGGAGTGGGAGCGAAAAAATGAAAAACGTCAGACCGCCTTGCTCTTTATTCTTTGGTCAGAAAGAGACCTTGGTAAGCAGAACGCATCCATCATCCCTCTCAGTGATTGTTTCGTCTTCTCTTTTGTTTTTTTCCTTCTAATTCTGTCTTAATCTTACCTAACTGCTCTATGTGACACACGTTCTTCTTCTCTCCAAGCCCCCGGAAACTATTACGCGTTTTCTCAAGTCAATTAAGTGGGTCAAAAAACAAGCCTTTCAGGCTCCGATAAAAGGCCGTCCATCTGAATTGAAGAAAATAGGCTGAGCTAATGCAACCAGGGATCCAAAAGAAAGAAAGACAGTAGTAACAAAGTTGCTACGAAATGACAATCTGATTGGCAAACGATCTCCCTGATAATAACTGCACACTATATGAACTCTCCGGCTCGCAGGTTGCATCACATCAAAACCCAGAAGAGGACGAGGAGTTTACCTGTTAACAGAGAACAATGGCTATCGTTGTGTGGAAGGGGGCTCAGAAATGGCAGAACCTCCTGAGACGGGGAAGGGGGACGCTGAGATATATATAGAGGGAGAGAAGAGGCAAGCAGTTGGTGGATTGGGTGCTTTGTACAGTCGCTGAAGGCTTCATAGAAAGAGAGAGAGAGAGAGAGAGAGAGATGGGAGTTCGGGAAGGGACGGAGGAACCGTCAGTCACCTAACCCCGCCTACTGACTGCAATGGATTTATACTAAATAATAAATTTATATAATCTATTAATATACCATTAAATTCATACAATTAAATATATTTATATATATAATAAAGTAAATATCTTAATTTAATTAATTTATTTAAATTTGTATGTTGATATGTTAATTTATTATATAAAGTATATTAAAATTTTATTATGATTATATTAAACGTGCCGCAAACACATTTTAGTGTGTGAGTTCACATATTGGATATGAGTTAGAAGACCCATCGACACGAATCCTCAGTCATGCCAACCTTATGTGATATATACGTCAAACTTGGCCATTAGCCAGCTGCCACCTCATCTCCTTAAAATAAAATTATAAAAAAAAACTCACCTGACTCCGCTGCTTCGCCTTCACCTTGTCCCTTCCACTGTACATCACGGGGGAAAAAATTCGATAAATCCTAACTCACTTATGTTCGATCGAGGGATATAAAATTTAGTTACGGCTTGCTCAATGTATGAATTTACGATATCAACTCCGGTTGAATAATATGGGTCTGAATTTGACCAGTAAACTCAATTGAATCAATAAAAAAACTAACCAAATTAAAATTAAAAAAATAAAAATAATTATTTTATTTTCCTAAATTTTATTTATATTTTTTATTATAAATTACATTTTTATTATTAATATTATTTATTAAATATAATATTCGACCTATTGAATGTTGATATAACTCATAAACTCACACTTACATTAATTTTTAATTTAATCTAATTTTAAGAATTATATTTAATATTACTAAGTCGTAAGAAAAAATATCAGAGTATGATCCGCTCATGAGAGGTGGCACTAGGATGGCTTATGGAGGGCCAGGCTATACTAACACTACAAAGTCAGCGGACGGTGACATATTTTATGTCTCTTCCCTGAGCTGAAACGTCGAGACGTGGACAAGGTGTGCACCCCGTATGGATAGTATGGTTCAACTCGGCAATATATCTTCTCCAAGAGGGGGAAAAAACTAAGGAATTATATATTATTATGCAAATAAGATAATTTTTTTTATTCTTAAAGTGGGTTTGGGCCAACCCGTAAAACCTTATAGTTCTCGATATATATTCATCGATATATATTCATGCCATTGGAACTTCCCGACCCACCAACCCCCAAGGTGGGGCCCACGGGCCGTGTGGGTGGTGGCGGTGGCGGTGGTTGGGGTGGGGGTGGTATTTTGGGCTTNTCGATATATATTCATGCCATTGGAACTTCCCGACCCACCAACCCCCAAGGTGGGGCCCACGGGCCGTGTGGGTGGTGGCGGTGGCGGTGGTTGGGGTGGGGGTGGTATTTTGGGCTTGAGGCGGTGACCGCACGGGGAAGATGTCGGGTGGTCTGTCGGTCCCAGCAACCCGGTCGGAGGATGACATCAAACGGAAGCATTGCGTGTCTTTCGTGCGCGGGCACTGACTGCACTGATTCGATTGGATGGTATCGGTCCAGCCAATTAGTGTATTTCATTAAATAAATCCTGGTAGAATATTACACGTCTGGAATTGACAATTCATCTGTGGGTGGTAGGAGGGCCAACGACTTTTACTCACCGTTGGGGGCCGGAGTGGGGCCAGGCCTAAATATGGCTGCAAATGCGATGGGGTAAGTGGTGGAAGAAAGAAGGAAGGGGAGTTGGTGGAACACCGGTGACATGTTCATCTGGGATCCTCCATTTATTAATACCAATCATGGTATTCTTTATCTTGCAGGTCACCATCTCACCAACTCTCTGTGGAGCCCATCCAGAAGCCATCAATGTTCATCGTGAAGTCAGAGCAGTTTCCTTGCATGCATATGGCTTACATGAGCATGAGTTCAGCGGAGCTCAATTCGATACTCATATGTAAAATTGGTTGTGTCTCTTTCCCCCTTACTCGGGGGCTTCCTCCTTTACCCATAAAAATAGATAAAAATTTGTGCACTTGAAAATACTGATGGTGGTCAACATGAGATATATGTACATGCATTGGTCAATGAGAATCATATGTGGCCCAAGCGACCCCGTCCACCCAATTAGTTCATATCTGTAACAAATTAAATAGAGGGGGCACACATGAAGAAGAAGACGACCTTCTAACATGTATTATCAGGGATATAATTAAAAAAATTATTTAATCTCCTTCCACCAAACAATATTTTAGATTTAAATATTTTGAAGGTAAAGAATTTATGTTTGGAAGGTTCAATTTCCTTATCATTATGTTAATCCGACTCGAATTCAAATTAGCGAAAAATCTAATAGTTTCTGAATATCATATGTTTTATAAGAAATATATATACATATATGCATAATTTCTATGGGCATGGATCACCATGGGTTTGGAGATTATTCTATCACGGAATCAATGTGTATCGCCTGATTGGCCCGTGTTGGTAGAAGTTGCTTGCGATGACATAAGACTAATGCGTGTGACCTCACCAGTATTTCTAAGCTCCATCCTTCTTTTTTCCCTTCCCCTTACTATTTATTTATTTATTTATTTTAAAGTCAGAATTCTGATGCATCTTCACTCAAAGCAATGGAATTTCTCCTAACATGCTGTGCCGGGTCAACCTCAAGAGGAGACTAACAAGATGATGTTTAGAAAAAGTATAGTTTTTAAAATCGAATCGTACTGTAAATCGATATAAGTATGGTTTTATGAGTCGGACCGGAGTTCAATATATCAAACCGTATATTTAATAATATAATATAACATAAAATATAAATATAAATATAGTAAAATAAAAATAAGTATATTATAATACGTTTTTATTTTTAATTTAAGTCGGCTGGTTTTTTCATTAACTCAATTAGGTTTATCGATTGGATTTGGATTCGATCGGTTCAATTGGAATTGACCTCATTAAAAGTGCAATTAGGTTTTTTTATAAGAATTAGACTGAGTGAGTGGCCGGTTCCTAGTTAAATCGGTCGAACCAGCCAGTCAAGTCCGATTTTTAAACCTATGGTATTAGGTATCCAAAGATACACATGTACAGAGAATTGTATGGGTTCATCGGCTTGCGAGGCGCTTCATGACTCGTTAGAGAACCCTTCCATGACGGGAAGAAATAATGAAAAAGGGGTCAACTGTCATCCGGTTGAATTTTCAATTGTGGTTCAGTAGGGACTGACTGCTTCCCCCCACCCCCACTCCCGTGGAGTCGTCCGTCTGCTTTCCAGCAGTAGGTTACCTGCCTTCTAGATAAATGATAGAAAAATAAAGAAAGAGCTTCAACGGACGAAATCAATGTTGAAAAGTTTGACTGCGGATTGTTCTTTTCAGACAAGTCGGCGAATAACGTTCGTTTAGATAGGCAAATTTGATTGGAACCAAATGGAATCACGTGAAACTTGCACGGCGCGTGTCGATGGAGTTGGGTTCGGATAAGGTAGAGGATCGGAATGCCGGCCAGGGCTTCATGGGAACTTGCCTTAATGAAGAAAATATACCCAACTTTCATAAAAACTTCCTCAAAATTAATTGCTGAAATTATTGATAAATTTTCGACAAAAGAAATTTATCATAAATTTATTGGTATTTTCTACCAAAGTTCACGACAAATGAATCATCATTGCGGTGACATGATTGGCCAAGTATTATTGACTCAAGTCTCGAAACGCCCCCCTTGCATTGAAGTTTCCTCCTGATGAGTTTTTTTTTTGTTAAGTGCAGCCGCAATTAACTTAAATTTGAATTAGTAATTCCATCACTAAATTTTTAAATGGGTAATCTAAGAATCAAATTCTATGTTAGAAGTATCGGTAGAAATTTTTACAGTAATTTCGACTTAACTGCAGATTAGTCTCGACGTGCGTTTCGTCAAACAAGGTCTGTAAGCATAGTTTTTAAAATCAAACTGGACTGAGAACCGGTTAAGCCATGGATTCATAGGTTCATGGGTTAGAGTAGAGGTTTAATAGATCAAATCATATATTTAATAAATAATTTTAATAGTATGATATTACTAATAAATTAATATAATGTCATAACTTGACACGGTTTATTGTAAAAAATATTTAATATAATATATAAGAGATATACATAGAATCTCCTCGTATATCTGTATATTTGTTCCTCTGTAGCTGTTGCTGGCATGGAAAGGAGAGTCAGGAAAATGGGAGACAAAGGAAAGTTACACTATTCAACATTGAAGTCATGGGCCTGTGGCTCTGTCTTCTTTCTCAGATGGATCTATTTGGGTCGGCTCTCTCTCTCTCTCTCTGTTTTTTTTTTTGTTTTTTTTATAAGTGGGTCGGCTCAGGACTCAGACTAGCTCTTGTAATCCACAAAATCATGGTCCGATGGCTCAGCTCGTGCGTCGAGATCTAGGGAGAACCTATGGAGAAGCCGTGGGCCGCTGGGTCCGGCCCGCGCTTCCACGGCCAGCGAGCTGCCTTCCTCCCGACCCATCTCCAGCTCTCCCGTCGATAAAACTTACTTTTTCCTCTCACTTTTCAGACAGTCTTCTCCCCTCAGCTAATCAACAAGGTTGTTTCTTGATCGCAGAAGGCGCTCAAAAGCTCACACAGCTCTCTTGGTCTTTGTCTCTCTCTGTTTCTCTCGCTCCGCAGCTGGGCCGTCATTAAATCTGGTAATCGAGTCCCTTCAGAGAGCCCCTACTCCCTGTTCTACATTCTATTTGTCTCCCTGCTTCGGATACCCTGTGCCGGCCATGCTTCATTTTTATGTATCGAGTCGCTGTCTTCATTTTACCACTTCATTAGGTAACCGGAGAAATATCGTTCAGATGACCCGGTTAGATCTTGATTTACAGATTATTCACTGTTAGAGAATTCCCAACGGCATATCTGTGACTGGGTGAAGCTGAACTTTTTTCCTTTTTAATTTTAATCCTCTGCCGGAGAAAAGGTTAGTGTATGCTCAATCTATGATGCCTTTCCTCTTATTGAATTTGCGTTAGTTGCAGATTGTAGAGGGTAGGATTCTTTCAGGGGAATCCGAGTGTTTCTGTATAACGTTCATCTTTAGTCTCTTGATTTACGGTGAATTGCCCTATTCAGTCTTGAATCTTTTGGCTCATAGTTTTTCCAACACGTACTTGGTGGTTTTCAGCTCATCGGAAAGTATCTGTGTTGTGGTCTCCCCTTTTCGTTCTGTATGGTATCTGCAGGAATGCAAAGAAGGCGTTGCCCTTTACTAGTTTTTCATGGAATACAAGGGCAATTACATAGATTCACTTGAATGGTGAAATTAAAACTAATTTGTTGTGGTGCATTGAGACGCATTCTGGAGATGTTCTTCTGTAGGCAACGATTGCATACCTCAAGCAATGTCTAACCTTGAGAAGGATGCTTTTTTTTTAAAATTTTTTTTGCAGTTAGAAATGGGTATATACCTCAGTTCTCCAAAGACTGATAAGGCCTCAGAAGATGGTGAGAATGGTAGGCTTCGTTATGGATTGTCCTCCATGCAAGGCTGGCGTGCAACCATGGAGGATGCGGTGTGTATCATTTTATTTATGTTTAGTCTATTATGCTCCTTTTTTTAAATCTCAAAAGAAGATAAAGAAAATATCCTTAAAATCAAGTTTTTGTTTGTTATGTAACCTTTATTTCATTAAGCCAATTTCTGTTATAAAAATATAACATTTCAGTTGAGAAGGGAAATAGTAGCTAGCTATCTGCACAGTGGATCAAATTCTTCTCTAATTTAGATTTGTTATTCATTTATTTTGAGTGCATGCTACATTTAATACAATGATTGGAAACTCGTACAGATTTATTTAGTAGTTTTACTTGCCTACATCAGTGTACTTAGAAAAAGAAAAAACACTGTGCAGCATGCAGCTTATCCAGATTTGGATGATTCAACGTCTTTCTTTGGCGTTTATGATGGCCATGGAGGTTATTCAGTCTCTCTTCCCATTCCTCTCTCTTTGATCTCTTTGGATAGATTGAACTAGCCTCGTGTTCTCTGTTCTTTATGGTTAAGGTCTTGTTTCATAGTTACGTGTTAGAGATAACTAGTAATATACAATCTTTTTGGGGCACATAACTTGGATTGCACACTGTTCCTATGCCCATCTTTCATAGCTGAACTAATTTGGGGAGGCGGAGCATGGTGTCAACTCTGCATCATCTAACAGTCTGAACTCCTTTTAAACATTAAGGGTAGAAACTTGTAAAATTCGTTAATGAAAGAGGAAAATAAACTATAGAGTACAGTTTTTAAGATGCTCTGATTGTCAGGTATGTTGACACATGCGCAGGTAAAGCAGTTGCCAAGTTTTGTTCAAAGTATCTTCATCAGCAGGTGCTGAAACATGAAGCTTATACAGCTGGAGATTTGAGCACTTCTGTACAAAAAGCATTTCTGCGGTATCTGTATTAACCTTATTGTGTTTATTTGAATAGAACATTGGAGGAATGATGTGAATAAATCATCGAGCTTGTAGGAATGAGGTTTATTTGAGTTCTTGACCTTCTATTCGTGACCTCAAGTCAGCCTGGGGCTTAGTTTGGGCCTGTACCTTAAAATGTTCAGCATACAGCAAGTGCTGCTGCAACTAAACTCATTTTTTAAACTAAATAATTGGTAACGTATCTGATGAGTGAACGCTTCTAGATGCAAAGTTTGACTAGAATAAATCTTAGGAAATGGTTAAAGAATGGCTATATTGTTCAACTTGGGTACCTCATAGTAGTTCTTTCCCTACATTACTTTAGACTTTATGCGCATGATACATCAATTCTTGTTTTTGAGGCAGTATGGATGAAATGATGCGTGGACAAAGAGGATGGAGAGAATTAGCCATACTTGGAGATAAAATTGAGAAGTTCTCTGGCATGATAGAAGGATTTATATGGTCTCCAAGAAGTGGTGAGGCCCATATTCAGACTGGGGACTGGTACCTGGAAGAGGTATTGATATAGTAACTGTTTTTTCCCTCTCTTCAATGGACACAGGCTACTATGTATTTCCATGAACTGGTTATAGTACAACATGTTTCACATGCAGCTTGTGCATTCTTATGCTAAAAAAATGTAGCTTTTGCATTCTTAACTCCCTGACACAAAGAATTTCAATTTTGAGATAGGGCCCTCACTCTGATTTTCAAGGACCAACTTGTGGTTGCACAGCTTGTGTAGCAATAGTTAGAAACAGGCAGCTGATTGTGGCCAATGCTGGTGATTCTCGGTGTGTGATCTCTAGGAAGGGTCAGGTACTTCTCTTCTTATGATGTATGACTTGTTGAGCGCCTTCATACAAATGATAATGAGAGTTATAATTATCTTGCTTGCTCCTTGCCAGATGAGGCATTCTTTGTGTTTCAATGATTTACCTAGTAGCCTTTTTATAGTTCTTGGATTGAGATTATTATGTACCAGTCATGTGATTTTCAAGTGATGATGCACTAGGAATTTGTAAGAACTAAAGATCAAAGGCCCATTACTTGGAATTCATGGCACCCAATCAAAATCAATGCTCATTCCTCCTCTTTATAATTAAGAAAACATTGAAAACTAAAGAAATTCCTCTCTTTCTTGCATAATATGTGGCCCATTAACTTTAATTTGCATTGATTCGCCAAAATATACCTCACACTTATATCCCATGTGGTTTGCAGATGATATATATCTCCATTTAATATGTGCTAATATTCGTGGTTGGGGCTAATTGAGATAGTCCTGTGACTCTTGGAGACAGCTTAAATATGGATTCACTTTTCACCAACCTGAAGTTACAGGGGACAAACTGAAGTTAATCCTGATAAATGTTAAAATATACTGTGCAATGTTACCATTTACACAGTCCTGGCAACAACCAAAAAATTAAATGAGAAACAAGAGCAGTGTACGCTATACATGTCAAGATATAGATGCTCAGGTGTCAATTGGCCATTTTTCCCCTACAAAGGCTCAATTATTTGAAATGGGATATTTCTTCCCTTCTTTTATTGAGATTGATACTACCATTCTCAAAAGCAAGCCACTTCTTGTAGGCATTTAATTTATCCAAAGATCACAAACCCGAACTTGAGATGGAGAGAGACAGAATTCTGAAAGCCGGTGGCTTCATTCAAGTTGGGCGGGTCAATGGAAGCTTAAACCTGGCAAGAGCTATCGGTACTTAAAAAATGACTCATTCTCTTGCTGTGTCTCCTCCTCCTTAGTTCTAGTTTAACATCTGTTTTTACTTCAGGTGATGTGGAGTTCAAGCAGAACAAGTCATTGCCTGCTGAAAAACAGATTGTAACTGCGAATCCTGATGTGAATATGGTAAGTGATTCCTCTTTGGCTTTTAATTTTGAGAAGATATAGTATTAGCATATGGTACCAAATCTAACTATAGTATTGGTGTCTCCTGAGAAATAACTGCTGAGTTCCCTGTTCCTCTAATTTCTTTTTGTCATTTCCCTTGAGCAGGTGGAGCTCTGCGATGAAGATGAGTTCCTTGTTCTTGCATGTGATGGCATATGGTATTTCATCTTTTTTCCAGTTTATTGAAATCCTGGAAAATGCTGATGATCTTCTGATTTTCCTATGGTGTCTTTTTCCCCTCTTGCCAATAATTGAATGTACAATATTGTGCTAATTGAAACACAAGTTCTTGTTCTTTTGGAAACTGAAAGGTGATTGCAATGCTCTAGTTCAATATAAACCCAATGGAAAAGTTCCCCCAATGCAACACCCCTGAGTAATGGATAAGAGATGTTATTTCTGGTTTTACATTCCGAATTCATTCATTCTGGATCTGCTGGCAACAGGGATTGCATGTCAAGCCAACAGCTGGTGGATTTTGTTAGGGAAGAATTGGACACTGTAAGTCTTCCTTCAACTCTCCTCATTGAATTAAGAAAAGGGAACATATGGTCCAGCACCAGCTCATCATATACTGGTGTGAAATGGCAACAACACCTGCAGGAAACCAAACTTTCAGCTGTCTGCGAGAGAGTCTTTGATAGATGCCTGGCACCAACTGCTGGGGGCGAAGGATGCGACAACATGACCATGATAATAGTTCAGTTCAATAAACCTCCTAGATCCCACATTCCTTCCCTAGAGCAGCCTTCAGCATCTGACCAACAATCCCAGTGACTGAAAAGCTCGTGGAAGACCGAGCCGATGCTTTAGATTTCCTTTTCGGTCGATTGAATCTTGACAAGTGCAAAAAGATCGGGAAGCTGAAAGTCCACGCATATGCTTGGGCAAGATCCCACTGCCACACAGTTGTAAATGCTACTCTGAAATTTCTTGCCAGTGTACATGTCGCCCCGTGTTTGCTCGCTTGTCGGTTTGCATTTCATGTGCAGTCCTACTGCCCGTCCTCCGTCCTGCATATAGACACTGATTACTGACACTTTTATCGGTTGTGAAATTTGTTTCCCTTCAGGGCTCTTTAATGTTACCATGTGATGTATGTGATGCCTATGTATGCTGTTCTCAGCCAGTCTGCTTAAGTGAATAGGAAAATTTGAAGGGGGCGTCGCATCCCTTTCATATTTTATTTTATTTATTTTTAAAATAATCGCAGCGAACACATAACGAATGAATGAGCGACACGTGGTAGAGAGGCATCGGAGTCCCTTCCTCGCTCCTTATCCTGAAAACGCATAGCTGTTGCACCGTTTCCTGAACCGAGCCGAGGACCACAGACAGAAACAGCCAGCCAGCAACCTTATCCACTCTGATGTCGAGACGACACGACAAAGCCACGTAAGGTAAGGAATCATGCGACTTTTGGTTTGCCCACGCTCCCAAAATCTCGTTTCAAGCAACTCCCTACATTCACTAAATAATTTCTTGTTATACGTATACAATAATAGAGACCCGGTGTGGCAAGATGGATCGATCCATTCGTACCTTTTGACAAGGACACGAGAAGATTAGGAATCTACCTGAGGGACGACCCGTTTGCCAAAAGTTAAATTATGGGTTGCCGTGGTTGAATGGCGGGGGTATGGGTAACAAATTCATCCATTCATTGATCAGTTGGTCTACTTAAAGTGGCTGTAAGGACGAGCAAAAGGTCAAATGTTCTGTCCCACGGATAATATAATTCGCGATTACACATTGAATTAGCCTTCGGCTGTTGTTTCTGAACCGGTGCGTCTTAAACGATCCGGATTTGGTCAGGGTTATGAGCTCGTCGAGCTTCGTTCTTCAGGTCGGTTGGATAAGGACTGAAGAACTGGTCGTTAAAAACAGGACATCACACGTCAGCCGCCCTGACTTTGTTAATCAGATAAGCTGGGAGACTCTCCCGGACTCTCTCTCTTCTGTGTGTGTGTGTGTGTGTGATCCCCCTATCCCTCTTCTATAAATTAATGGTGAATCAAGGCCTTCACCACCAGACGACTATTCTCAACAGACATCCTNTGTGATCCCCTTATCCCTCTTCTATAAATTAATGGTGAATCATGGCCTCCACCACCAGACGACTATTCTCAACAGACATCCTTGACCATCATCTACAACCCAAAATCGCGGAGGGGCTAATTGAGGGAGTAGCAAACCCTAATCCAGTACTTTACCGAGAAGGGTCCTTTGGTTTTTGCCATTTGCAACACAGTAAAAGATCCTTCGTTTCGGTAAACAAGGGGATAATACTGGAGGGTTTGTGGGGTTCTTGAAAGTTCTAATCTTTCTTGGTAGATCGATTTTTCTTTGTTTGAGATATACAAGACAATGGCAAGTGCTTGTGGGGTTATGGGGAAGAGAGCGCCCTCTTCCTCGTCGTGGGTTCAGCTCAGGGACAGGAGCACGTTGAGGCGGGGCAAGTCCGGTGACAGGAGCAGGGTCAACGTCTCCTGCTCTGTGTACTCTCCAGCGGTGGTGGATCCTTACAGGACGCTGAGGATTCAGCCCGGTGCTTCCGAGTCTGAGGTCAAGAAGGCTTTCAGACAGCTGGCTCTCCAGGTTTGCTTTTCATCTCCTGCTCCCTTTTCTGTTACCCTTTTATCGATTATCCATTAAGCCCGCTGTAATCTTCAGTTAGGAAGAAAATCTATTCTGAAGACGTTTAGATTGAGCTAGGAAATTTGGGATTTATTTGCTTGTCGATTCTGGGATTTAATTGCTGAGATTTCTTTCCCTTTTCTTCTTGGGCCTTGGGGGTTCAGAGACCGCAAGTCTTTGCTGATCGATTTGGTCTCTTTATGCTTGTGATTTTCAGTATCATCCAGATGTATGCAGAGGAAGCAATTGTGGCACCCAATTTCATCTGATCAATGAAGCATACGATGTAAGCGACTTGATTCATTTAACACTTTTCCCCCACTGCTTTCATTTGTTTTTCTTGCTTGTAGAAGTAAGTGATCAGAAAAAAAAAACATTCTTATTTCTTGCTGGGTTTGGTTGATTCCCGTATCAACATGTCGGTTCTGAACTCATCACCAGTCGGGTGAAAGATTCATCTTAATATCCGATTGTGGGTCATTTTCTGATTAACGCGGATTAGGATTCCATTTGAATTGAACAGAGATTTTGGGACAAGGGGGGAAGATGTTGGGGATGTGATCAGTATGGTCTGCTGAAGTTTGATGACATCGATTTGGGGGAGCAAAGGCACAAATTTTTTAGAACTACCACTTGATTTGATTCCCTGTGACATAATTCTAATAGTATATGTTCAATCCCCGATGGTTTGGAGCAGGTTGTGATGAGCAACTTGAGAGGAGCTCCAGAGGAAGCTTCTTCTCCACAGATGAGCGGATCCTACTACTATGATCAAGGGATCGACGAGCCTTGCCGTGGAATGAACGACGCCGACTGGGACCTCTGGGAGGAGTGGATGGGCTGGGAGGGAGCCGGGATTCGCGATTACTCATCTCATATTAATCCGTACATATGAAAAGTCCTCGTTTCCTCCTCCTTGAAAGAAGTTTATTATCCAAATTTAGCTATTTGGGTACCCACGCCTGTGATCCTTGTTCAACCCTAAGCGGGGTTGATTCATGTACTGTACATATGTCGATGAAGTGGGGAATAAAGTCTTCTGCTCAAATCAAATGTATATGATGTTGTTATAGTGGATTGCTTCTTGGCTCGCAGATGAACATAAACATTAGCTACATGATGATCTTGCCAAAAACAAATGTATCAGCTCGATTTGATTGATTGTTTCCGAATGTAAAGCATAAAAGCATAAAAGCATATGCCATTGAGGTCCCTATGCCTTCAATAATGCTATGTAGAATTGGAGCTGTCGTGGTCTTCTGTAATAGAAAACACTTTGCCTTGCTAAATCATGTTCTGGGAATTGTGAAAAAACAACGATAGATAAAAACCAACCAACATCCTTTGCCTTGATTGCAACTTGCACTTTTTTTACTTTTATTCAGAAAAAAATTAANTAACAATAGATAAAAACCAACCGACATCCTTTGCCTTGATTGCAACTTACACTTTTTTTACTTTTATTCAGAAAAAAATTAATCTTTTACTCAGTTTCTGTCACATGCTGTCTCTCTCTCCTGCTCTCCGTGGCTTCCTTTTTACATGAATGAGTCGGATCCTTCGAAAGACACCTGCCAAGGGAGCATTTTTGCCGTTGAATTGCCGATCTCCCTGCGGATCAGACGGCAGAGAATCGAGAAGATTTTGCCCTCATTTTGGAAGCTCGCCCTTCGCTGCAAACCCGCCCGTACCGTAGTACTTATTGTCCCAGCGGGCCCCCGACAGTCCTTCCTCCTCCGATCACTCTTTGCATTAACTCTCGATTCAATTTCTGGGTCATCTTCCTTATCTACAAAGGTTGTATCTTGCATCGTCGAATGGCGGGTCGACTACTTCGTTTCAGCTTTCTACTCTGACGGCGACAGCGATATCTTCTATTCGTCAGGGGTAAGTCTCTGCCGACTTTGCGTTGCCTATGCGATGCAGCTCGGAGAATTTCATGCACAGAATTCAGCACTTGTATATGTTTGAACTTCTCGTTTCAAAGCTCCCCCTTTCGACGCATTCTCCTGCATGTTTATCCGATATCTCTGGTGTCTTTTAATCTCTGAAAATCGAGTCGACTGAATTGTAACATAAATTGCTAGAATAAGCTTCTCAAGGACTCGGCGACTGGTTTATTGGGATAGAAAATGTGGATGTTTTCGTTATTTCTTCAAGAAGTAGCTAAAGCTGATTATGTTTCACAATAAACTAGTGACTGAATTATCAGCTTCTTCTGCGATGCATTTCTCCTTTTGCACTGGTTAAATAATGCAGCTTTACGGTTTTTCATTTAACTGTCCTTCGTAATTGGTAAATCGTCTCGGTCATGGGATAAATTTAATCTGAAGCTGGGGTGAATTATGGAGAAATGCTATATGTGGGAACTTGTAAAAGACTTCTGAACTTTCACCCTCGACAATCTTGGAGTGAATTTGAAATTACTAATTCAGTTTTTGAAGCTCTGCACTACGCTGTCTAACACATATGCTCTTCAGTAAAGCAGCCAACTACTGATATCTTCAATCTTATTACTCATGTGTTGATACTTTTGTTGATAGCTTGTCATTTTTGCTGTAATCTATAGCATATATTGCAGGCTGGCAGCTTCAAATCTGGTCAATGGCAGACCTAAAGGAGCGTCTGCTGCCCCCAAAACCTGCATCAGCCCTTAACCTTGGGGAGTTGTCTGTTCGAGGCCGACCACCTTTTCAAGGAGCAGATGTACTGGGCCTGAAGAAGCGGGGCCAGGGGCTTCGGTCTTGGATCCGAGTGGACACGTCTGGGAATTCGGAGGTGATTGAGGTGGATAAATTCACGATGATGCGACGCTGCGATCTCCCTGCTCGAGACTTACGCTTGCTTGATCCTCTCTTTGTGTACCCTTCCACAATTCTTGGTAGAGAGAAGGCTATTGTGGTAAATTTGGAGCAGATTAGGTGCATCATCACAGCGGACGAGGTCCTTCTCTTGAACTCCCTTGATAGCTATGTATTGCAATATGTTGTGGAGCTCCAGCGCCGACTGACCACAGCTGGTGTTGGAGAGGTGTGGAAGTCTGAGCATGCTGATTGCAATCGGAGGAGAGGAAGTAGAAACTTTGATAATGTATTTGGAAGTACATCCCCTGATTACCTGCCATTTGAGTTTCGGGCCCTAGAAGTTGCTCTAGAAGCGGCTTGCACTTTCCTTGATTCTCAGGTTTGTATAGCTGAAGTAGAAAATTTCAGTACTTGGATGATAATCATTTAGGCTGCCGTACCACTGTTTTGAGAATTGTGTCATAATTATATTGCAAAATTGCCGAAGATGAAGCACGTCTGGTTTGTCTTTGCTTTAGTAAGCATGTGATATAATGGGGAGAGGATTTACTAGCATGACGAATAGAGTGATTGCGTCCTTGCTAATGTTTGTAAATTTTGTGGAGTGGAGATTTATCATCTAAAAGATGTTTTCTCATTTGATTGCTTTCTCTGATTTCTGATGCTGTTTGGAGCTAATAACTGATTACCAATTTTCTCCATTTCATTGAAGGCAGCGGAACTTGAAATTGAAGCTTATCCTCTACTAGACGAGCTGACGTCAAAGATCAGTACTCTGAATCTGGAGCGAGTGCGTAGATTGAAAAGTCGGCTTGTTGCATTGACTCGAAGAGTGCAGAAGGTACCCGCTGAAATATGTCATGTTTATTTACTCCATTTTATTTACATTTTTTTCCATTGTAAATTTCTTCTGCTATACGGTAATTTATAGGTCAGGGATGAGATAGAGCAGCTCATGGATGATGATGGGGACATGGCAGAGATGTATCTCACTGAAAAGAAGCAAAGAATGGAATCTTCATTTTATGGTGACCAGTCTGTCATGGGATTTAGATCAAATGATGGTGCTTTATCTCTCTCAGCACCCGTTTCTCCAGTTTCTTCTCCCCCTGAGAGTCGGAGACTTGAGAAGAGCCTGAGCATTGCAAGGAGCAGGCATGAGAGCATGAGAAGCTCAGAAAGTGCCACAGAGAGCATTGAAGAACTTGAGATGTTGCTGGAAGCTTACTTCGTGGTCATAGATAGCACTCTCAACAAGCTGACTTCGGTATGTGCACCTTGTGGTGTCTCACTACTCTAACCTCACTTACTTTGCTTTTGTCTGGAGAAAATAGGAAGACATATTAAACTTTCTGGTTGTTTCCTGTCTCAGTTGAAGGAGTACATTGATGATACAGAAGATTTCATTAACATCCAGCTGGTATTACTTGGTCTTCTTTTCTCACATTCTGTACTGACTGTTTAAACCATTTTGTGAGATTTTTGCTCGAAGAGACGAGCATTCTAATCATCCTCCTCCACGTGTCATCCGACTTTGCTTTTTAATATCGTATCTATATCTGAAACCTCTGCAGGATAATGTTCGAAACCAGCTTATCCAATTCGAGCTGCTATTGACAACTGCTACTTTCGTGGTCGCAATCTTCGGTGTGGTTGCAGGAATATTCGGGATGAACTTTTCAATCCCATTATTTGATGATGAAGGGGCCTTTATGTGGGTGCTTATAATTACTGGAGTTTGCGGGCTCGCCATATTCTGCGCATTTGTTTGGTTCTTCAAGTACCGAAGACTTATGCCCTTGTAGACAACAGACAATTCTCAGTGATTGCCAAGATTTTGTGGTTTGCACTGCCATGGTTCTTGACCGCCAAGTTAGGATTTAGGTGAAATCAAGAATTTGGCAAGACTTAAGCCGGTTTGTTAACTAGAAAATCATTCTTCAGAATTTCTTTGTCTACCATATGCTATTTACGTTCCCCAAGTAAATATATTATTTACTTCCAGAAATGCACTTGTCTTCATCCATTTTGTTGTATTATAAGCTGCTGTCTTTTAAGCATACGCAAGCACTTCTTAGTATGTTCCGTATGGTTCGGTAAGCACAATGGAGGTTATCTGGTCATGAGCTCTCTCCAGCAGAATGTTTTCATTCCTTCCTGTGCTTGTGAGATTGAAATAGTGCACGAGAGTAGATGTTATAGTGATCGAGGTCACTAGGTGATTGCATCTACTATGTGGCTAAGTTGCATGTACCCCAGGGATTAATGGTAATTCGTCCATTCAGATGAGAATGGCAAGACTTACGTAAAATGCAAGCAAACAAAAAGATGTGTTGCAGCAAATTTGCATGCAAAATTTCTCAAAGCTATTCAGTCAGAATTCTGCTGCATCTGAACTAGAAACAGATGACCTTAATCAAACCATTCAGTAGGATGACACAAGCTCCGGGTACCACCAACAAATACTCTCAAATCAAGGATGCAGCTGAACTTATTAGGAAGGAAAAGAAACACGCTTCAACTTGTACTCTGCTCTACTTGTAGCAGCAAACTGATTTTCAGCCATCAAATGCATGTCAAAACTGGTGGCTACAAGAATGCCCCTGGGGCATGATCATTTCGAAGATGAGAGCCTCTCACTTCGTGCTTTATCAGCTTTTTCCATGTAATCTTGATGGGATTGGTGCTTCGTTCCTGAGGCACCAAAGTAGACCAGTTAGAGCTGATTTTACGCAATGAACAACAGTACCCAACAGTCTCACACCCTTCTAACAGAGGAGGCAGCAAAATTGGCATGTTCCAGAATCCGGCAACTTCTCAAATTCTTTATTTAACACCGAACAGAATGAGGATGGAAAGCAAAAATCGAGGTGCTGATTCAAGAAAATACAACTGAAGCCTTTCCCAGCTTTAAAAAGAGGTCAGATGCAAGGATGTAAACGAGCGGAGAGCACATGATATTCCTCAGACACAGCAAGCACAAAAATTATGTCTAATATCCTGCCAACACTAGCAATGGCAGGTGGTGTATATTCAATGGATGGCCTTCATTTTCTCCAGATCTCCGGAAGGATACATTGTTTCCCTTTAAGTTAATTGTCCTTCTGATAGCTTAAGTTTCCGCTCTTATTCTGGAGACCACATAGATGAGAAAACTAGAACTTGAATCCTCATCATCAACTGGAACTAAAGTGTTATTTAGAACAGATAAGATTTCTTAATCAGGTCTGTTGATATGTGCCATTTCTTATTCAAAAGCAGCCTATTACATTGCATCCCAAACCTAGGGTGCAAAATATTAAACAGCAACACTAAACCACAGCGTAGAAGAGGTTAACGCTATTCATGCTACTGTCGAGCGTATTTTGGGCAAAACTAACAGAAGCTGCTTCCACAGCCAACAATCCAGTCCGCGTTCTTTATCCTCAATAATCTTCTAGCAGACTAAGCCTCAGTGCAAGATTTTGAATGTTCTAAATATATTTGTTCTTTTCTTTTTTTTGGGTAGAATGAACTATATATTTTCAACCCCCCAAAATCACCATTTGCTAGACAGTGTAGGGTAAAATTGAGATTATCTAAAGAATTTGCGAGATCTGCCAACCATTTGCCACCCAAAAAATACAGCTCAGAAGAAGCAGTTTCATTATCACAATCGTAATCAAGCTCCAGCGTTCTACTCAGATGACTGCAAATTATCCCAGAACTCACCAATGGATATAACCACAATTGAGCTAGTCTCGAGATCGAGAGACAGAGCAAAAAAAAAAAACAACTTTATCAGCCGAAGAACTTTCCTTTCATTCAGCAGACCAAAAAGAGAGGAGCGGGAAAGAAACGAGATTCGGGAAGCGAAACTTAGAGCAGCACACCTTTATTCATGAGGAACCAGGGGGCACCGCAGACAACGGCGACGATGGCAATCCCAGCAAAGACGTGCTTCTTGTCTCCACTGTAAAGATAATGCTCAATTCTTGCCCTGAACCCACCTGATAGCCCTCCACTGTTCTTTGCTTCGCTCGCCATTAATTTTCTCCTCCGCACCCTCTCTCTCTCTAGGTTTCTGCAGGAGGCTAGCTCTTCTTAGTTCAGAAAGTCAACAGCCGATTAAATTAAAATTCAACATGGACCCGAACCATCAACTGGAGGAAACGAAGGAATTCCCGCTCGCTCGAACTTGCGGACTCAAAGAACCGGGAACCGAACGGTAGCAATGAACCGCAATCAAATAACCGTCGAATCGAACCGAATCGACCCGAACCAGGACGCTCTTATCTCTCCTTGGATTGCAAAAATGCAATAATCCGTGGTCTTCTTCTTCGTCCTCTGGGACTCTTTGACGGCCTAAGGAAATGCAAATGCACGCTCTAGCAAGAATCTCACGAAGAGCAACAGTTCTAATCCAGTTCTTCCCTCTCCTCTCCGCTGCCAAACCCCACGTTTCTCCTCACATCTGCCCCGATATCACATCGTGTTCTTCCGCTCGTGCATTTCATCAAGCACTTCTCGAGCGACCCGGGGTACCCTGTTTCCCTCCCCTCAAATTGCTCAACGCTTCAATCCATTATGGCGACCCCGTGGGCTTGCAAGAGCGGGATCTTGTTGACTTGCTCAGGGAAGCCGCTAGCCTGCCCTTGGAAACAAAGTCTATGGAGTTCCTGGAGAGTTCGGGGATGGAACCGACATCGGAACTGGTCTTCTCGGTGATGGAGAAACTGAGGGAAGAGTGGAGGCCGGCGCTCTTGGCATTCAAGTGGGGCCAGAAGCGGGATTGCATCGACGAGAAAGCGTGCAACTTGATGGTGAACATATTAGGCAGTCATGAGAAGTTCAGCATTGCTTGGTGTTTGATTCGAGATTTCCATCGGATGAAAATGGACACGAGGCGGGCTATGCTGATAATGATCGATCGGTAAGAACCTAGCACATTCGAAGGGGAAAATGATCGCTTGAGTGTGCTAATTTCTAGACATTCGTGGTAATAAATCAAAATTGAAATGGAATCACGCATGCAAAATCAACTTGAGCACAATTTAGTTAAGCGGCAGTTTAATAATTCAGGTTCCTCTCTAAATTGAAGTGATTTATTTCCCGTCCAATGTTCATCAGGTATGCCGCTGCAAATAACCCATCTAAGGCAATCTGGACATTCCAACTTACGGAGAAGTTCAGAATCAGCCCGGATGAAGAAGCATTTCACATCCTCCTGAGCACACTCTGTGTGCATGGAAACATTGAGGAAGCCGAAGAGTTCATGCTTCTCAATAAAAAGCTGTTCCCTTTGGAGACAGAAAGCTTTAACATCATCCTAAATGGGTGGTGCAACATAACTGTCGACATAGCTGAAGCCAAGAGAGTTTGGAGAGAGATGTCAAAATGGTGCATCCTTCCAAATGGATCATCTTATACCCACATGATTTCCTGTTTCTCAAAGATCGGGAATCTTTTTGACTCGCTGAGGCTCTATGATGAGATGAAGAAACGGGGCTGGACACCGGGACTTGAGGTGTACAATTCTCTCATCTATGTGTTGACTAAGGAGAATTGCCTTGCTGAAGCATTGAAAATGTTGGGAAAAATCAAAGAGCTGGGTTTTAAGCCCAATAATGCCACTTACAATTCTTTGATCTTTCCTCTATGCAAAGTGAAAAAATTGAAAGAGGCGAGAGGAGTATTGTTCTCCATGTTGGGAGAGAAAATCGAGCCAACTATCGAAACTTATAATGCATTTCTCAAAGGCACAGGGTTTGAAGGAACATTGGAAGTCTTGTCTCTCATGAGGAAAGCCAATTTAGGTCCTAATGGAGATACATTCCTCTTGATATTTGACAAGTTTTTCAAGCTGAATCAGGCTGAGAATGCATTGAAAGTTTGGGTCGAGATGCGGGAATATGAGATTGAGCCTGATGTTGAACATTACAAAGTGGTGGTTTGTGGTCTAGCCACATCATGTTATCTGATTAAAGCTAATGAGATCTACTCTGAGATGATATCAAAAGGTTTTCCTGATGACCCTAAGCTGAAGAAACTCTTGAAGAAACCCTCAAGAAGGAGTAGTAGTAAAAGGGGATGGGTTGTCAGAGATGCCAGGAGAGAGAATCGGGTCAGTCTCAGGAAAGGAACTATGGTAAAACTTAACAAACATCAGCACAGATCAAATGAGAGGAGGAGGAAGAAGAAACTGAATGGAATCCCAACGTTGAGTATCTCCTGAAAAGTTATCATTGGGGAATCCATTTTTATGGCGAAGATTTATTTGATGTGTTCCTCTGAAAATGGCTCCAAGAACTGGCTGAATAGCAGCTTAAGCCTGCTCTATCAAGAATTCTTGAAACTTGGTGAAGGGCCTTTGCTTGAGGATGCCTCATGTAAAAATTAATTGGGTCCTCCCTATATATATTTGCAAATTACGGCACTTTGTGAATTAAAGGATTCTAGAAGTAGAGAAGACATGGAGGTGAAAACAAGGCTACTAGTACACATCTAAAGTAGTCTAGTACATACCGAATTGGGGAGGCAAATTGACCAAGGAGGTATACAGTTGTTATCTTCCATTGTTGAGGAGTGTGTGACAATTTTCTAGACAGGTTCTTCCTTAGACGACTCACTCCACTCTCTTAGTGTAGAAGTTTGAATATTTCATGAACAGAAAGAAAGAAAGAAAAAACAAAGAAGCTGAACAAGGTGAAGCTGCAAGAAATGAGGCACTTTTAGATGATCAGTCTCAATGTGAAGCTTCTAAAGTTTCAGACTGGTTATCACCCTTTTGATCATCCTCTTTGAGCGTTTGGTTGACTCTCTGTCAGTGTATAAACTTGATCAAGTCAAGGAGTAATAGGTAGCAGAAAATTGTCCCGCTTACATGTTTTAGTTCTAATTAGGCCTTTTACCAGGTTCAATATGTTTCTTCTTCCTCGATGCTGCTTAGGCCTCTATTCTCCAGTTGAATTGGTCTTGCACTGTACTTTGCAGATGTTTTTCTTTAGTGCAGATTTTGTGTGAACTATTCACAAAGTGCACGCATGATCTATAGGTTTATCTATATGTCATGTTTGTCTATCTATTAGTTAAAAAAAAAAAAGTTAATCATCTTTAGCTGGAGTTGAATGGAAATCCCTTTATGGACCAGTTAGGCAGCTACTGTTAGGCAGCAAGTAAAGAGCTTCTTTAGCTCCCATTGGTACTAACAAGAATCCAGAAGATATGATCCGGTGATTCCAGTTAAATACAACCAAATAGTGTGCAGTAGGAAAGGAACCGATGAAATCATAGATGCCCTTCATTTAAATGTTGTGTGAATAATTTATCGGCGTGGTCCATCATTACTTGGTCTCACATGGTGTGAAAGCCTCTCTCTGAAATCTTTGGTGAGGGGAAAGACCAACTTCCTGGTTGAGAATCTTTGAAATTCCAGTGAATCTGCATTCAACACAGAACTTCTGGCATCTTCTTCAGGGTTTGATCTTGTCAATGTCATGTCAAGAGTGCTGTTGTGACCTGATTTTCCAAAGGAGGCTGATGGCCGAGTTGCTACTGAGCCATCCGGCCTGAAAGTTGATTCAGGCAGTGATGGATGTGGATGGTTGTGCTCGCCCTCATATGTTGCAGTCAGAATCAATTGGTCTTCCATACTTCTTTGCACCTGAGAACAAGAGGTATCAACAAGAAACACCTCACACATTATGCATTGTCCCATCTCATTTGTCTTTTTTACTGACGGTCATTTGATTTGCATCTATATTACCATAAGTTCAAGAGATCACTGAAAAAACTGAGGGGATTGAAGAGCCTTTCATACTCTGTTACCTTCTTCTTGACAGGGCAGGATGGAGCAAAAGAGCACCTGAAGTAAGCTCTTGGCCAAGGATTGCCTTTGGTCACCTTCTGCCCATATTTCCTCCACTGATATCCATCCTTCATTATCTGCAGCGTTCAATAAGTTGTCGATTAGTGCCTTAAGAGTTAAAACGGTGAAGAGTCGTGTGTCCCAGTAAAATTTCCAAGGCTATTCGACAAATCAGGTGGGACCCACAGATTCTTCATTGCCATCCCATTTATCTCCCAATCAAGCATCTGAATAGGTAGAGGATAATAAATTTGATGATACAAAATGGAAACGGTTGCTTACAAAGCTACTGTCTGATGCTTCAGTCCTCACACAGACCCTGGAGATCATCTTTACCCTGATAGCTCCTTTACCATCTCCTTCTTGTTCCTCTTCCTGGTACGGCTTCTTAGACTTCGAATCTAGTTCCCCTGTTGTGCAGCTCTCGGTAACTCCAGTGCTTGCCACTGCATTACTTCTATCATTATTTTTGGTATGATGGGCAGTCTTGCCACCAGTTTTGGGTGATAACCTTCTCTTCCTTGATGGGTTCAGGCACTCCATCAAATAGGCTTGCAAAGCATCGTAATTCTTACATGCCACTGCCAGCATCTCTGCCAGTTTCCTGTTCTCTTCATTTGCCCGTTTCAGTTCCTCGACCAAAGGTCTTGCCTGAAAATGTCATGCAATGGATAAGAGTTAGCAAGCGAGTTGTAAGTTTCCCCAACCCCAACACACCGCCACCGCCACCGCCACCGCCACCGCCACCGCCACCGCNCTCCAAGACGAGAGTATCAAGCATAGATCGGATGGAAGCTTAATGAGAGCTGATCTAACCTCTTCTTCCTCAGAAATCTTCCTTCCCAAACTCAACTCCATGAGAGAACAAGAAAGACGAAGAATTCTTGAAGCAGTTGCAGGACTTCCCTTGAGACCTAGAGGTGAAAGAAGCTCTCCTCTTCGGAGACTCCAGTAATCAAGTAACTAGCAGTTATTCTACGGACATTGAAGAACAACGGACAGTCTTTCTTGAAATTCTTCCTGGGTGAATGAACGAACAATTAATGCTGTCTGAAATTGACTGCCAGCAATGTCGTGTGCGGAAGTGGGGGAAAACCGAATTCCACTCGAGAGAAATCAGCCTAATGCTACTAACTCTAGAATGGTATCCCGGATTTGACTAGACCAATGTTGACAGCTAGCACGACATGAACACGATGTGGGACATCAAGTATATGCCCGTGCGACTGTGTCTGTCTGCACATCATACATACGTGCATGCATGTGCATCTGTTGCCCATGGCGCACACACATCTATACATGCCATTAAAGCTTGCTCGGACGAAAGCGGCTGGAAACAGCCACCGCACAAGCGAGGGAGAGAGAGGGACATAAGATGAGAAAAAAGTGACATTACCGTTGCATGACATAACTCTCCCATTGGCTACAAGAAAACACATCTCTGGGCTTGTGTTCTTTCCGGAATAACTTTCTCGTTTGAGCCCCAACTCGGGTGCCGTTTACAAGATAAAAGCCAGCAGTCACATCTACGCCTCCCCCCACACCTAGAGTAATCGAGTGAGATCCTCACCTGCAAAACCTTCGTCAAACTATACTTTCTGACTGAAGTCTCCCATTATTTAACATGCAACTCATGCAGTCCATTATTAGTGGCAGGAGAATGAAATGTTAATGGGGGAGTTCGTGAATCGCATGTCCATTACCTATTCCATTCCTGGCAATGGAGAAGTGAAAAATCTTATTGGGCTTGACCCTCTTCGGACTGTCCATTAGATCTGAAGGCGGCATCGCAGTCCTCCAACTCAGTTCGAATCTGTCACCATGGATAGTGCGGGCGGTTTCCCTCATCCTGTCATCAGACTTCCTTTTTCCCTGGCGAAAATACAGTGAGGTATATAGCAACTTTTTCGGAGAAATCACACTGCATCAATCATCAGCTAGAATCCTCGTTGGGGGAATCGGCTTGGCCCGAGGAGGAAGTGGGGTCCACAGAGGTCCAAATCACCTGCACCAGGGGACAGTGGACAGCGGGGGAAATGTCCAAGAGAGCCAATAAATGGGATCTGGGGCCGCACAGTTTTATGATCCCAAGCTGCAATGGCTTCTCTCCATTAGAAAAGGAAACTTGTATTTTGTATTTTCTCTGCCCATTGTTTTGAATTTTCATTTTTTGGCAAAGATTATTTTTACTATTTTAAGGAGGAGACATTCCTGTGTGCTTGCCTTTCCGCTGCTTCCAGACCCCTAGACTACGGAAATTGAATACCATGTCCGCCAGCTGGACACGACAACCCCTCTCTCCCCTCGCCTCTTTTCCAACCTTGTTTTTATTACCATCTCCGCCTCGCCTGGATTCCCAAATTTCCACCATTGAAGCCCTTCGAGCGTCTTTCCCTACTTGAGAACCTTTTCTTGTCCAAAACCCAGTTATATGATCAGCCTTCTAGAGGACCTAAACCATTCGATTCTGACTGAAAAGTGATGAGGGAATACTATTACTTCAGGACCCGAACCCAATTTTGAGATCCTTACATTGCGCCTGCTGTCTTTTTTTCCTCTCTTCTTCAGTGGTTTCACTCTTCTCTGTCGATGTTTCCCTGCCCAAACTGAGAAAATTGTTATCAGCTTTTCCCTGGCGTTGTGAAAAAGCACTCCTTGATGGGTGATTCGGTAGAGCAACCAGATGGGCAGCCGAGTGCTCCAAGAAATGTCCTCTTCGGCAAGTACGAGATGGGGAAGCTTCTGGGGAAGGGGACCTTCGCCAAGGTCTACTACGGGAAGAACCTCGACACCCAAGAGAGCGTCGCCATCAAAGTCATCAGCAAGGATCATGTCAAGAAGGAAGGCATGATGGAGCAAATCAAGCGGGAGATCTCGGTCATGCGCCTCGTGAGGCATCCCAATGTCGTGGAGCTCAAAGAAGTCATGGCCACCAAAGGTAAAATATTCTTTGTCATGGAGTACGCCAGAGGTGGGGAGCTGTTTGCTAAGGTCGTAAGGGGAAAACTTAAGGAGGATTCCGCTAGGAAGTACTTTCAGCAGTTGGTCAGTGCTGTTGAATATTGCCACAGCAGGGGAGTTTCCCATAGAGACTTGAAACCTGAGAACTTGCTGTTAGATGAGAATGGGGATCTTAAAGTTTCAGACTTTGGGCTCTCCGCCTTGCCCGAGCAGCTTAGGAATGATGGGTTGCTGCACACGCAGTGTGGGACCCCTGCCTATGTTGCCCCTGAGGTGCTGAGGAAGAAAGGCTACGATGGGGCTAAGGCAGACACCTGGTCCTGCGGGGTGATCCTCTATGTTCTTCTTGCCGGATACCTGCCGTTTCAAGATGAGAATTTGATGAAGATGTATAGGAAGGTCTTCAAGGCTGAGTACGAGTTTCCCCTGTGGTTTTCCACTGATGCCAAGCGGCTGATCTCAAAGCTCCTTGTGGCAGACCCTGAGAGGCGTATCACGATCCCTGCAATTATGCGGACCCCTTGGTTCCAGAAAAGTTTCAAAATGCCTGTTGCCTTCTCGATTGAGGAGAAGGCAGTTGAGGAGTCGAGGGATCTGGGGGAGAGACTCAGCGTGGAACTGGAGCTCATGAGGTCAAAGTCGAAGCCGCGATTCTATAATGCATTTGAGTTCATATCCTCAATGTCGTCTGGGTTGGACCTCTCAAACCTGTTTGAGAACAAGAGGAAGTCGGGATCCATGTTCTCCACCAAGTGTCCAGCCTCAGCCATCGTCAGGAAGCTGGAGTCTGTGGCGAAGAAGCTTGGCTTCTATGTGCTGAGTGTGAAAGACTTCAAGTTGAAGCTGCAGGGGAGATCGGATGGGAGGAAGGGAAAGTTGTTGGTGACCGCAGAGGTCTTGGAAGTGGCCCCGGAGGTGGTCATGGTGGAGTTCTCCAAATGTTCAGGTGACACTCTCGAGTACCAGAAGTTCTGTGAGGATGATGTGAGGCCGGCTCTAAAGGACATTGTCTGGAGCTGGCAGGGCGAGAATTACCTTCAGTGAACTATACAGGTTGAACCTACTAAGTGGATGCTGATACTTGACAATATCCCTACACTCAGTTTTGATGGAAAACGGTGTGATTTCCTGTGGCTTTGCATATGTATTACACTCGATCTGGGATTCTGCAATGGGTGTTCTACTTGTTAATGTAAATATTTGCTGCTGCATGTGTGGCAGCCGGTGGGAGCCATATCAGATCGTGTGTAGCTCCAGAAGATTTTGAGAAATCGGATAGGGGAAAACCACTTTACGGACGGCTAAGTGGACCAAGTTACAAAACTTTCAAAATCATGGATAGGTAAGATGACACAAATGGAACTTTAACGGGTAAAGTGACACTTATAGGAAACCTTTTGTCAAGTGTTTCTTGAGGAAGAATGGACAGCTATGTCAGAGTTATTATCTCTCTCTTTGTACCCTAAGGCTTTTTGGGAAGTTGAGGACCGCAGTTCCTCAATTCCATGCCTGAAATCTTATCTGTATTTTGTGGTACTGGCACATAGCCTACGTTGTTGTTGTTGGAGCTGAAGGAAGCATCTTTTCAAGGCGACCACGAGTATCAACAGAATATCCTGTTCTTGTTTCTGAAAGAACTATATGAGAAATATGACAGAAGACTGATTTGGGCACATGATAGCAGGAAACTGAAGAAGGCCTGTTATGTGGAATACATAAAAATGAGGAATGCTCTTTTAGGGGTTTCCTGCATCAGGAAACTAGCAGATTACTCGGGTGAAGCTCTGGCGATACGGTTTGGATTTGAAGCTCATCTGTTCATCTGATCTTGGTGGTGGAAGGGAAGAACACAAGAGGAGGAAGAAAGGGACCCCTCAGTTTATTATTTTGAGCTAATTCTATAGAGGATCTCTGTCCAGGTGAATTTCTGCTTGTTCACACTCTTCACCACACAAATCCACCCGCTTACAGCTGCAGGGCGGATTTGGGACTGGAAAGGGTACCAAAACTAGCCGAGAACTGTTNGGCTCACAGCTGCAGGGCGGATTTGGGATTGGAAAGGGTACCAAAACTAGCCGAGAACTGTTCAGGCAGATGAATTTAATATATATATATATATATATATAAATCAAACAAAAAAAAATTATAATTGAAAGCATAGTTTTTAAAACCGGACCGGT
>CXYZ01003242.1:323316-355009 GCA_900006705.1 Sonneratia caseolaris
TAAGTAATTTGTGATATATTTTTATTTTTTTAAAGATTTTGAGTTGATCGATTTTTTTACCGGTTCAATTATGTTTATCTGTCGGCCGGAAATTGGCTAATTCAATCTGACTTGAATGTATTTTAATTGCAAATGTGTTAAATTTAGAAATTTGACTGGATGAGTAACCAGTTTCCAGTCGAACCGGCCGGGTCAATCCAGTTTTTAAACTATGATAAGCACAACTCGGAAGCTATCTTGATTCTCTCAAATCTCAACACGTCCATGAACATCAATCGATGAGCCTCATTGATTGACTGATTGTCACTCATCCTATTAGATTAGGAATGAATTTCATTTTATTTCTTTCCATTTAAATTCCCATTCCCTGATTCGTGGGCACCTTCCTAATCATGATTATTTTTTTACCCTATCATCATGCTCTTCCCAGAATGTCTCTCCAATTTTTTATTTTTTATTATTTTTATTTTTTGGCGGGGGGCGCGGTGTAGACGTGTAATTACCTCGGCACTGGATGGCGAATCTTGGAATTCCCGGACTCGTCTTGCTAATCGGCTCGGCATCGGTCGTTTTACTTACCAATATAATAATAAGGTGGGTGAGATTGGGAAAAAGGAGGGGTGTTGGGGGGGAGGAATCGTCAAAGCTCTTTTGCTTGCTTAGACCCATTCCTACTTCTATGGTGCCACTTGCTTATAAATCATGTCTATCAGACATCTCTATTACAATCTCAAAGGGTTGGGAAAAATTTCACGTTTCTACTGTCGGACCGTTCAGTGGATCGGAGAAATCCAGGCAAACCGTTGGGCTTCTCTTTATTAACCACGAGCAGTTAATCATGCCGTTGAATAACGGGACCACACGAGCCTCACCCTTAAAATTTTAGGCGGTGGAAGGAGAATTATGAGTAGGGTAGACGAAGGAAAGCTATCATCCAGGAAAATAGAATACAGGAAAAAAGAGAGAGAGAGTAAAATTTTAGTGAATAATTTGATGATTTAATCTATTATTCCTAATTAATAATATATATTAAATAAGAAATTTTCAAAGGAGAGGTACAATCATAGTCTTAAAAATTGAACTGAATTGGCTGGTTCGATCTGAAATCGACCACTTACTCGATCTGATTCCTATAAAAGACCTAATTACACTTTCATGAAGTCAACTTTGGTTGAACCAGTTAATTCTCAATTCGACCAATAAATCCAATTGAATGGATAAAAAAATCAATAAATTTAAAATTAAAAAATAAAAAATTATTATAACATATATATTTTATTTTACTAGATTTATATTTATATTTTATATTAATTTTTATTTAATATAATAATTATTTTTATATTTAAATTATAATATTTTATAAATTTATCTACTACTCAACACATTAAATTTATAATCCGACCAATAAATTTATAAGTTCATATTTTTATGGATTTCTTATCCAATGCAATTTTAAAAATTATTTTGTGACCACCTTAAATATATATATATATATATATATATATATGCGGAGCGCAGTCGGAGGAGCCGAAAAGCGCTGACCCGAATCAGAATATTTGCTTCCTTTTGCACCCTCCATGTGTCTGTTTCCGCTCTTCCCTGGGCCCACGCACCACTTTGCTGACGTGGCACATTCCCATTGAGCGTACCTTGTTGTAGCGTCAATAGGGACCGTCCGACGCAGACAGAGAGGACAGAATCGCCCTTTCCAACTCTCGGGCTCAGTCCACCATGCAAGAGGAGAAATTTGTAATTTAGAAATTATTTAAAAAAACGGAAATTTCTTGAGCTCCATATCTGGCCTGCTCCTCCTCAGGCTCTTTTTAAAGGACGCAGGGGGCGGCGCCATTCATGAACACGGCGGAATCTTCTCTCCCTGCTCTGTACACGAATACGGCGGCGCGAGTGGGGTCTGAGACTCCGGTTTGGTGGTGGCAAAACTGAGGTTCGTGATTCAATCTGTCAGTCAGTACACACGTGTCGTTTGTCCGTTTGTTCTGTCGACTGGGCAATGAAATCTGATAACGTTCTTGCGTTTCCTGAGGTCTCTCGTCGATTCACTGTCACACTTCAACTGGGTTTTTAAAGCTGCATGACCTGTATGAGGCGATAAATTTGTCGTCATCATCGTCTTCTTCTTCTTCTTCTTCTTTTCATTCCATTTCTCCACGGGGGCTGTTGTATCAGGAATTGGGTTAACTCAAAGAAGGGTAAAAAAAAACATTTTTTTTAAGAAATCTATTGAGAAAGATCATTCCCTTTTTGTTTAAATCATAGTTCCAGAGCCATGCAAATTCTGCTTCACAGGCCTTGAAGAGTTTATCCAGTTTAATCAGTTCGTTAAGAAACCGGAAGCTTGTCATTCATGAACCTGCAACAACCGATCTCACTCTTTTTTCAAGAGAATCAAATGCTTCTCTTCTTTTTATTTGTGGCATTTTTTTTTCACTTCAGAAACTGAACTAACATAGTGGAACTTGGCGATCAGTTTGTCTTAATACATAGGCAAACGGATTTATTTCACTATAATTGGAGCACTTCAATATTGGCTACTAATATTTTTTATGTGCTTGTATATGTAGTGAATTTCATATTGATTTCACGGCAGGCTACTAAATCGTTCAACTGTTTTTGCATCTTTTGATAGATTTGCTAGAGAAGTGCAAACAAAAGATTGTGATGGGATCGGAATCTGGGCATCCGCAGTTCATTACTAGTATGGGAAGTCAGAGCTTTTCCCGTGCCCCGTTGATCGAGAACTCCGAGAATCAGATTGTTGTGCCTGATGTACGTATAATTTATCTCTCCTCTTTGGCTTGTCGTTTATCTCTATAGATAAATGCTCTAAAACTTAAGCAAAAGTATGCCTTAAGGAAAGATTAAGCTTTTTCATGTGTTCTTTCTGACTTATTCATCAAAACAAACTGTATCTTCGAGTCTTGTAAGAATAAGCAGCACTGTAGTCTTTGATGATGTGCCTGATTATGATTAATAGGCTTTTCTTTGAGGATGTGACTCTGTTGAACCATATATTAGCTAAACAATTTGACTAACTAATATAACCTTTTGAAAAGTATATGCTGTGGGAACTCTCAGAATTGATAGATGTGCTTATTGTGCCGTGCAGAAGAAGAGCTGGAAGAATTTATTTGCGTATATGGGTCCAGGATTTCTTGTATCTATTGCTTACATTGATCCTGGAAATTGTAAGATTACATTTTGAAATTTTATATTTTACATATGGATAAACTGGAGCATGTTATATCTATCAAGAACTCTGTACGTTTTACGATGCAGTTGAAACGGACCTGCAATCAGGTGCACAATATAAGTATGGGGTGCGTATATTATCTTTTTATTATGTTAAATTGCAGAGCTCACACGGTTTCTAGTTTTTCGTTATAGATCTCCCAGTTAAAATTTAACTCATCTTTCTCAGTCATGATTCCAATTTTCAGTTGCTTTGGATCATATTATGGGCTTCATGTGCTGCTCTCATTATTCAGTCTCTAGCAGCCAACCTTGGAGTTGTCACAGGCGTGTTTCTTCTTCAAGATTTAGTACCATTTCACTTCCTTTCTAGAACAACTTGCTAGTTTTATCTGAATTTATCTTATATATAATGCTCTGCGTATGTAGGAAAACATCTTGCAGAGCATTGCAGAATTGAATACCCCAAGGTGCCAAATCTCGTTTTGTGGTTTCTAGCTGAAATTGCCATTGTGGCATGTGATATTCCAGAGGGTAAATCCTGTTCTCTTGAGGAATTGAAATGCATCGATTGCATGCATAAACCAATTTATGACATATCTCTGAAGAATGGGTATTTTTTTTTACCCACCTATAGTTTCTATATCTAATTAAATTGCTGTTTTTCTTCTTTACTTTCCCAGTGATTGGGACTGCTTTTGCACTAAATATGCTCTTCAGAATTCCGGTATGGTGTGGTGTACTATTGACTGGTCTCAGTACACTCATGCTTCTTGCCTTACAGCAATATGGGGTATTAGCTTTGATCTTGTAGTCGCTACAATTTGTTATGATCTGCAGTTGCTATGACTATATCCCAGACCAGACTCTGTGAAACAACCATAAAGTATTCTTGTTAAATTTATAATGGCCACAGGAAATCCTCAGGATTATTCTATTTTACAGGTCAGGAAGCTCGAGTTCTTGATCGCTTTCCTCGTATCAACCATAGCAGCGTGTTTCTTCATGGAGCTTGGCTACGCAAAACCTGATGCCAAAGAAGTCCTTAGTGGACTTTTCATTCCCCAACTAAAAGGAAATGGTGCTACCGGTCTTGCTATATCACTCTTTGGAGCTATGGTTATGCCGTAAGTTTGTAATATCTTGGAAATTCAATTCATTCTGTATGAAGTCTAATCTTATATTATTGAGATTGCTTTTCTAGGCACAATCTGTTTCTACACTCAGCTTTAGTGCTCTCCAGAAAAATCCCACGATCTGTTCGTGGCATCAAGGTCAATAACTTGACCATCATATTCAGTTGTTTACATTCAACTCCCTCAATATTTTTAATGTGAATGTGATTTTTATCTCTAGAAAATTAGATTAACAAGCAGCATGCGTGGAATCTTGTTCACAGGAGGCTTGCAGATTTTACATGATAGAGAGCGCATTTGCCCTGATGATAGCCTTCCTCATTAATGTGTCGGTTATTTCTGTAAGTGGTGCAGTTTGCCACTCTTCCAATTTGAACTCACAAGATCAAGCTAGCTGCAAGGATTTAGACCTGAATGAGGCCTCATTTTTACTAAAAGTACGTAATTGGATTCATCTCACATCGCACTTTTTTTCTACTTTTACAATTATAGTTTGAGGGTAATATCAGATGATGCATCAATCCACAGAATGTTCTGGGCAGTTGGAGTTCAAAGTTATTTGCAATTGCCCTGCTGGCATCGGGTCAAAGCTCTACTATAACAGGGACATATGCAGGGCAGTATGTCATGCAGGTACTTTGCTGGTTCATGCTTTCTCTGCTTTTTCAACAGCTCTCCTTAGTTCTTATCTTGAATAGTGATGTGTTATCTATATGGAAAAATGGCAAGAATAGTAATCGTTCATGATGCGAAGGAAGCATCTCGCAATGAGGTTCATTATCTCGTTATTCTGTCCCCAACTTTAATTGATAAGTTGTAATTCTGATGGAAGTCTGTGCTTCACAGAATTTATATCTTCTTCGGCAACTCTTGCAAATTGCTTAAACCTGAGAGAGAGTAGTTTAGCTATTCTTTTGTCTGTCAGCCTGCTTCTACAGCATACTCCGTTGACTTCTTGTAAATATTTTGGTTAGTTTGGTGGTGTGATATGTTTTGTCCAAAAAAACAAAATTCTCCTGTTAAGGGGTGATATTAGATATTAACATATTCACATTTTAATCAATTTTCAGGGATTTCTGGATTTGCGAATGAAGCCATGGATCCGGAACTTTCTGACTAGATGCTTGGCAATAGTCCCTAGCTTAATCGTGGCAATCATTGGTGGCTCTGCTGGGGCAGGAAAGCTTATCATCATTGCCTCGGTATTTTAACTGGTATGTAGAACTCCTTGCTTTGCATCATTCTTTTCAGTTGCTTACTCAGATGATATCGGTGCAGATGATTTTATCATTTGAGCTACCATTTGCTCTCATCCCTCTCCTCAAATTTACAAGCAGCAAGGCCACGATGGGCGAATATGTCAATTCAACCACGGTTAGAACTCATTATCCACTCCCTGTTCAATGCTTTTTCTAGAGTTCTGAACTTGGATGACACTAGCGCATCATATTCAACTATAAGACAAGGTTCTGTACGAAGGAACTGAAATCGACAAAGGACCATGCAGAATGATATTGTCATATAGGACAATGCAATTCTGGTTTCTATCACTCGGTTTAAAACCAGGCCTATGAAATAGCAAGTGCTTAAGTGTTGTCCATTCAACAGGCATGGAGTGAACGTTACTGCGTTTGAGGCACGTTTTGTCTGCTTGAATCAACTATTTTATGAAGTACTGCAGCTAGCATTTTGGCATACATTCCTACATTTGTGTGCTCAATAAATTTGTCATTTTATCGCAGATTTCTGCTATTACTTGGATCATAGGTTCCCTGATCATGGGGATAAACATATATTATCTTGCAAGCGGCTTCATCGGCCTGCTTCTCCACAGCCACTTAAAGCTCGGATTTGTTATCTTCTGTGGGATTCTTGGATTCTCTTGTATGGCTCTGTACGTCTCTGCTATTGCGTACCTCGTTTTCCGCAAAAACAAGGAGGCCTCTCACCTTCTGGCGCTAACAACACCGGGAGCCCATCAGCTTGCGAATGAATCGGGCAACAGCACATCAACAATGTACTGTCTCCCCAGAGAGGACATCGTGAGCATGCAGTTGCCTCAGAGGAACACGGGAGATCTCGACTAACCGACAGTACAGCTAAGCGCTTAGCAGCTACATCAGTTGTAGCCCTCTCTATCCTTCCTTGTCCTGATGACGAGGCACGAGAGATACTATCCTCCTCTGCTTGCTTTCTTGCCTCCTCGGACGCAATAAATAGCTACTCTAGATTGGGCAACATCTATGTCATCCCCCTGGCGGTAAGATAGCGCCATAACTTTTAATATCAGACTTTCTCAAGCTTTAGGTGAGTGTCAATCAATGGAGTCAAATCTCACCTTCCACCAATCCCTCTTTCTCGACAACCCTTCCTGCAGGTCTCTTCATGTCACGTTCTCCACCAACCCACTCACCTTTGGGTATCAAAAATTCGTTCAAAGAAAAATAGGGCTGGTCTGAGAACCTCCTCGATGTTCGATGGTATAATACATCTCCAACCACACAAACGAGAAACACGATGATACACATCTTGAAGATTGTGGTGATTCGGAAGTTTTCTTAAAATATCACATTCGGTACGAAGGGGACACAACTGCTCTTATCATGTTACATATCATCCATCCTCCACTGATGGGAGTCCTCCGACGTATAACCCGACAATAACACACACGCACCCATCAAGTGCTTCACATGTTGGGATGAAATCGAACTTTAGCTACATTCAACAGGTCGAGGAAAAAATAATCCCAGCAAGTAGCCACGGTATGATCTTCGATGTGAGACTGAGAAGCGTCCCCATTATGCTTGAATACGAACCGGCTCTTCCTGTTGGGCCGTCGGGACAGGAAGATGGCCATTCTCCTGCAGGCACTTGACTGTGTCGTACAGGCACTGCTTGACGGGAGTGAACTCCAAGCCCAGGTCCCTGAGCTTCTGGTTCGAGAACTTGTACGGCTTCGCCCGCGGGTTCACCTCGTCGGAACACCTGCGAACGAACCGAAAAACTCTCCCGATATTGGTTTGTTCATCATCGACACCTCGACTCTTTCCAAATTCAACTTACCCTAGATGTTTCCAACACCTAACGAGGATGTGTTTTTAATCTAGATGAGCAAGAACCGCTGTCCAATGAAGCATCCGAACAAGAACAAGACGACATCAACCAGTGGAATAGCAGAAAAAAAGCCATAATAATAATAATAATAATTTTTACGTGGAGGACGTAGGTGAAGACCCCACTCTCAAGTAAACGGTGGTGTTGGTGAAGACCACACGTTCCCCTGCCTAACCCTAATTTATCAAAATTATGATAAAAAAAAAAAGGAATTGTTTAACCTATGAATTTCTAGAATTTGTTTTCAACACGTATTTAATTATAGATGGGAATTTTTTTTTAATCTCTTTTTTGTTTTTTTCTTTAAATTTATTTATGGGCCAATTTGTAGGTGAACTATATCTAAAATCCACTATCTGGCCTAAGTGGTTGCACCCACTGGTCCGGAGACAGGATAAGGATTAGCATGAATCCAGTCAGGACCATATGATCGTACTCCAATGATGTTAGTCCGATGTCTCACTTCAGAATTCCGATTGGCTACGCTAGAAGTTTATCGGTTTTTCGGAGACGGTACAAATGAATACGGGACCCCAGTTGGGGTGGGGGAGGCTTACTTGGTGGGGATGGGGTATTCGGGGAAGAACTTGGAGAGGATCTCCACGACCTCGCCGCGGTGGAGGACGCTCTCGGCACAGAGGTAACGGCCCGAGGCCGAGGGAGTCTCGAGCACGAGGATGTGGGCCAGGGCCACGTCGCGCACATGCACATAGGCTTGTACCGAGTTGGCGTAGGTCTTGGCGGAGCCGGTGAGGTACTTGAGGATGTGGATGATGCTGGCGTTAACCGTGGGCTGCAGCAGCGGGCCGAGGACCAGCACCGGGTTGACCACCACCAGGTCTACTCCCTTCTCCTTGGCCACCTCCCAGGCGGCTTGCTCGGCCACCGCCTTCCCGTAGCAGTACCAGTTCTGCAAAAACGCCCGTAAGAAGGAGAAGGAGAGGCGGGGCGGGTGTGGCTCGACTTACCCTAGTGTTCTTGCAGAACTCGAGGTCGCTCCAGCATGACTCGTCGACCACGACGTCGGGGCCCCTGTTGGGGTCCATGTAGACGGCGCCGATGGATGAAGTGAAGACGACGCGGCGGACTTTGGCCTCTGTGGCGGCGACGATCACGTTCTTGGTCCCGTCCACGGCGGGCTCCACCATTTGCTCCTAAAAATCAAAGCAAGTAAGCAAAACGACCACGTTTAGATTTGAGTGATTGTGTCCTCGTCAAGGTGAGCGTCGCATCACCACCCGTCTGTGGAGCTGGTGAAAGGGTACAACCTATGATGTGGTTTTTTCAAGCAGGGCCCCACTTATCGGTCGACAATCATGATGCTCCGTCCATTGTTTTTGGGGATGCAAAGCATAGATTCGATCATGGAGACTAATAAACGTGCTCTACCGATTTGTTTTGGCATTATTAATCTCAGCTCACCGGATCATCAGTGACGGGGGAGGCGGTGTGGATGACGCCATCGCAGCCATTAATGGCTTCTCTCAAGCTCTCGAAGTCGAGCAAGTCTGCTCTGTACAGCCTCAGCCTCTCCTCTGCCCCCTCCAGTCCTCTCAGATGTGCATTCTTTGGGTCATCTGGAAAAACACAAACCCCCACACGTAAAGTACATAATGATTTATGGATCACTCAGGGTCCAATATCCAAATTGTTTTTTGATAATGGAGTAATATCGATCAGTTTCATTCATTTAAACAGGAAAGACAAGCTAACCCAATGAAAATGAGAGTGAAACATCATTAGTAGTAGCTGCAGTTTGCGGAACAGAGCTCACCCAGGAGAGGGGGAAAAAAATTGAACTATCTACGGATGTGGCTAGGATGCAGACCTGGGTTTCGGACTGTTCCTCTGACGGAGTATCCTCGTTCGAGGAGGAGATTGACGATCCAGGAAGCGATGAAGCCGCCAGCTCCGGTGACGCAGACAGTCTGGCCGGAACCCGATGTGCTGTCCACCGGCATATTCTCCGACTTTCAGATGGGTCAGTCGTCTTCTTCCACTCGTTCCGGTGGAGGAATTTGCTCGTATTGGGGAGAAAGAGAGGAGACAGAGACGGGGGAAAATATGTCAAATGTTAATGGGAAGGCAGTGAAGATGTGGAGAGAGGAAAGCTTTATTTATAATTGAGTGATGCTTCACCTACCGCAGAGCCACCGGACTGGACAGCAACCCACTGACACATTTCTATCGAACATGAGCGGATACAGAACATTAAACATATATGTCTATAGATAGAAAGCATTAACCATCAAGGAACGTAAACATGTTTACCTGTCTTCTGCATGCCCTCAATCCATCATATGAGTATGCATTTATTACTACCCAGAAACCAATGCTGCTGTTTGTCCCGAACTACGCTTTCCATCTTCTCTGTTTTGAGATGGAGCTGTCAAATGTCAAGCAAGCTAGCCGGAGGAAAAGAAATTAATGAAGTGGAGAAATTCAGGAAGAATAAAAAGGTGCAAAAAAACTCTCGTGGCTTCTACGTCTCTGTTTCACGCTATCCGTGCGTGTATGTGAGTGTGTGTGTGTGTGTTTGGGGCAAGAAATGGATGATGATGATGATGATGATGAATCATATGTTAGAACAAGAATGCCATTGTCATTCACCATTAAGAAGAAACGAAGTTTCAAGTTTTCCAGATTCTGGGTTGATGCCTGATGGAGTCCTCTGATGTGTTGTAATGGCGCAAAGTTCCCATATCGGGCAGGATTTGCTATCAAAAGGTTAGTTTGAAGCACAAATCTTTACATTCCCTCTTCACCATGTCTGTAGCAGAGCAACTGCAATAGCATCCGACGAGGATGAAGATGCCCGGATCACCGCAATGACGTGATGCTGACGTCGTGGATATGTAATACCGGGATCGTGGATTCAGCTGCATTGGGAATGACTCCAATGGCCCAACGGGCCACGTCCCCCTCGATTCCACCGATGTCTAAGTTGGGCCCGAAGTTTCCTATGCTACAATGGCTGAAAATAACTTTCTACATGGTATGACAATGGCGTTACAATTACACGTCGTTCTTCATGACCAGTGAAGTCCCATCATGAAAAGGAACGTGTTCATGAGACAAACACTTGGCTATAAGACACACATATCGATTCAGTATGAAAAGTGGGTAACAAAAATACGCATGAGAGATGGGACGTTAGGGAAGTTGAAGAGGAAGAAGATATACAATTTTCATGAACATGACACAGCAGACCTTTGGGGCATATCTTGCATCAGTACTGTCGTGGCTTGTAAGAGTGCCCCTCTTCAAAATTTAAAGAATAAGGCATAGCAGATTCCTGGTCAAACACAGTCATACCCGAAATGTCGTCAATAGGTCTTTGTCTCAACCCCCACCACAAGTGTCAAAAGATATGCATGCATTTGGCAGTAGGCATCGAACCCATACAACCTTCAAGGAGAATACCAGAACCTTACAGGCAACATTTCCCAGCCTGTCTCACATTCCTGTAGGCGCCTGATTCACCTTTTCTGCATAAGAAAGAACCGTTGGAGCTATGTTAATGTGATGCAGAAGTATGGCTATAACGCTCTTCTGCACTTGACAGTATAGATCCAGCTTCCCTGCTTTCTCACATGAAAAACAAATCTATGCATCATCCGTAATCCCCCTTTTTCCTTTTAAAAAGACACTGACCAAATTTCATCGTATCCCTTCTTTATTTAATATTCTTCAGCATCTTCTGCAGCTTCCATTGTCTCCTCTTCTCTTTCACTCCCACTTGTCCTTTCAGTTCCTTGGAATTCTCTTAGTTACCAACCAGCAATATAAGTATCAGATACAAACACTCATCTCCCTTCAATAGAAGCAAAGACAGAAACTACAATATCCCTCATCACCCTTCATTAAGACCTGCTAAACACAAAAAGCACACCCNACGGTTCCTTTGAGATAACAATGAAGAGTGAGGATGCCTCATCTGCACCTTCAACCCCTGAAACACCAGAAATCACCCCACCGCCATTGTTTGGATATGGTGGAGGAGCCTTTGAACCATCAGAAATAGATGGAAATTCCACGAGGTCTTCTCTCCTGAGAAATGGTCATTGCTTTGGGTTCAAAGCTTCGAACATGGAAGAAGGAAACCTATCCCGAGCCCCTTGCTTGTTTCCGCCTCCTCCAATCTCTCTAGCAAGAAAGGTAGATAGGCATGACATCAAAGTCTAAATTTTGATGAGTCTACTCTTGATATTGACAGCAAATTGCAGGTTGGAGCTGAATTCATTGGGACACTGATACTGATATTTGGAGGGACAGCAGCGGCCATTGTGAATCAGGAGCACCATGGATCTGAAACACTAATGGGACTAGAAGCCTCCTCTGGGCTTGCCATCATGATTGTGATCCTGGCCACCAGCCATATCTCTGGTGCCCACCTCAATCCTGCTGTCACCATTGCCTTCACAGCTCTCAGGCACTTCCCATGGAAATATGTAATGCAGTTCCTCCCCTGATACTCCCTCTCCCTTGGAATCTCATGCTTCTCACGGACAAACTTGGTGCCTCAGGCAGTACGATACCAAACATCTTGTTTTCTTTTATCAGGTACCAGTATACATAGGAGCACAGGTTGGGGGATCACTATGTGCAGCCTTTGCAATGAAATGGATATTTCACCCAACGATGGGGGGAGGAGTGACACTTCCTTCAGGAGATGACTATGGGCAAGCTTTTGTATTGGAGTTCATTATTTCTTTCAACCTCATGTTTGCAGTCACTGCTGTGGCCACTGACACTAGAGCTGTAAGTCTCTCACATACCCACAAAATATTCAATGAAGTCTATCAAATATATTATGTCGACAGGTAGAAGTGAACAAACTATCTAGTCAGAACATACTTTTATGACCTATTTCCCAAATGGAGACACTCTGGCAAAGTTTCCATTCTATTGATTTTTCAACTTCCTTTTCCATTTACTGATTTGTTCCTTCTATTCTTGAGCAAATTATTTAGTATCTTAGATCAACACCTAAACCTGTGTTTAAGGTCCATGTTTGAAAATGGTACATACCATTACATCCTCTGACTGTTTCTGTTGGAAAAGAACAACTTACTAGGAGGGCACTTCTAAATAAGGTCAATGAAGATATTCTCCCAGAAGAGGCTCCTTTTCTTAATACTAGTTTATCACCCTCGGAAGGACATGAGTAAAGTCCCTTATCAAAATAAATAACAAAACAGAAACTTTGTTATTTGGACCATACAAGATCCAGTCCAGTGTCAAGAACGCCAATTCCATATTTAATAATACAAAATTCAACAATACAATGGTTCACAGAAGAAGCTACCTGTCCTTTCTTATAAACCAAGAAACATGAACCAACTCAGAGGTGACCTAATCACATCTTCTGTTTGAAAGTTCAACTCATAAACAAACTGTAGGATCAATTAAAAACGACGCATCTTGCGATATGGAGGTTGTGGGGATCAAAAGTGAGCCTTCCAATCCCAGTACATGCTAGACTCCTTACAATTTTATTTGACCAAACAGTTATTATTATTTGCTCAAATAAATTGTATTTTTCATTAATTAGTGGGTCATTTGCTGTAAAGTTTATGCAATATTTCAAAACTTACTAAACTGAGGGCTGCTGCCTACGTTAAAATGCTAGTACGAAAAATAAACAAGTCAAATTACATGATATAAAAATCTACACATATTTAAATATTCTCATACCTGGATATTTTAATTGTCTGTGCTCTGATGGTCCACAGAAAACATAGTTGTGGATGGTTTGCAGGAGAGGAATCTTGCAGGAATTGCAGTTGGAGCTACTGTCATGCTCAATATCCTTATTGCAGGGTACCACACTCTTCTTGCCCCACTCTATATGTTTCTCTTCGGCCATTGAGAATATTACACCATTACTGCTAGATGATTCTGAAAACAGTAATAATGAGTGAATAGCCTTATTTACTGAGCTAAGAAAGAGCTCAAACAATTCTCAGCTTCATCTCACTCCTTTCCTGCAGTAATGCTCCCCATTCTTTTGATGAGTAGCTCAATTATTGTGGTGTAAAGAAAAACCTTTCCATGGACATGCACAATATAGTTCAGAGTTTCATGGTAAAAATGATAGAAAGAAAGAAAATTATGTAACAGAAGAGACAGTATTTAGCTTTTTTTGGGGTAAAATTGTTTTTCTTATGATGAGCGTGTTTAAAGCTGTTCCTCGCAGAAATGATTGGATCGGGCTTCTGTACTCTTTCATTTCATAATCATAGGGAGACAACAGGAGCTTCCATGAACCCAGTGAGAACACTGGCGCCAGCTGTTGCAGCAGGAAAATACAGAGGCATATGGATCTACCTCACTGCTCCAATCCTCAGTGCCCTTTGTGGAGGTGGAACATATACAGCAGTCAAATTGCCCAAAAAGATACAGATAAAAAGCCTTCAACGGCCCACAGTTTCAGGATGACTGAACAGCCAGAGTGCACCAGTTCATGAGGAAACTCGATCGCGAAAGTTAGAAAGGACCAGAAGATAAACACATGCCAGCTGTTCTGTACTGATAAATATATGATAGGACTTAAGTGTTTCTTAACAGATCATTTTCCCCCCTCATCTTGTTGAACTTGGGGGCATGTATAACTGGGAAAGCGTACAACCCTAGTTGTTTCATGTAACTTCTCCAAAAGCAAACAGTATGTATCCTGTGTAAAGAGCAAGAAGTAACCACAGGCTTCCAGACATTACTGATTCACTTAAACCAAATCTCTCCTTTCCTAGGGCTTAGTGAAATGGAGCTTGGATAAAGATAATTGATAGTTAGATGATGGTCTTCTTGCAACTATGTGTCAGTTAACAAATATTACCAATTTACTTGGAGAACTGCATCAATTGAAGTCAGCATTGATAGATGTCTAGTTCTTCAACCCAATTTTTATCCTTTCTGCACCTCTTCACAGACTTAACAAAATCACATGCCATTGGGTTCCCAGCAGATTTCTCAAAATTCTAGCGAAATAGATCATCATGTTCATGATCAATTATTGGCGTTTTAGCAAATTCCAAGTTTTGCCCATTCATACTTATCATTGCTTGACCAAACTGAAGATATATTGAACTTTCCATACATTTATTAGTTGATGAACAAGAGGCAAATTTCCCAATTTCATTAGACACAAACCAAAAAATTACAAATTTTCTTTCCATTACTTTCTCCATTCTACACAGACAGTACGTTTTTATTTTCACTCAAATGTCCAAGCACTCTCCGTAACTGAAGATTGCAAAATTGAGCTGGGGATAAAACAGAGAGAGCCTAATACCTGAATGAAACTTGCAAAGAAACTTCTCACTCCCTTAATTTAGGAACTCAATAATCGTAAACGCAAGAGAAGATCTCTGGAAACGAATCGTTCAAACCAATGCAACAACACGGGCCTGGGCCGGATCCAGTTCGAGCCGCTTCCCTGATCTGCAGCAGGAGAGCGCGCTGGCAGCGATGAGGACGCCGACGAGATCAGCCACAGCGTCTTTTACCGAGGCACCGGCAGAGGGGAATATACCGAGCTGGTCGGCGGCCTCCTTAGCTGCGCCGGCGAGGAGAGACGCGACGGATCCTATCCCGACGGAGTGACGCCGCAGAAAAGGGTACCTGGCGCGAGAGGCGGCAAAGGAGAAGAGAATAGCGAGGAAGAGGCAGAAGAGGACGTGATAGAGCTTGTCGGGGGCTATCCACGGATCTGAGCCGCCATTGTCCATCAGGGGGGAAGAACAAGGAGAGGACTCTCCTGTGAATGTGAGAGCATCGAGTAAGGTGGGGTCTGGGTTGACTCGGCCGAGTCGGGCCGGTCCGCGAAGAAGACGGTTCAGCTCGAAGAGAGAAATCCAGAACATTCTTGCAATGTTTTTTTTCAGGTTTTCCTCAGAAAAAGTCAACGGTTCTTCGGCTTGACTTCTAAGTAAATCCATGGCGTTTTAATATTATTTTCGAAAATGACCCTTTAAATTAATTTAATTTATAATAAAATTTACAAACTTTATAATTATTTTCATTCTTCCAATTATTATCCCATCAATTTACAATTTAAATATTAATCTTCATAATATCCACATTTTCTCACTTTGATTTTATTTGATTTTTTTATAAATATTAACTTTATAAATTATAAATACTTATTTTTCTTATTTTTAATTTACGATATCCGCAGTATTTATTATAAGTTTTTTTTTGTAACTGGTAAATATATATGTATATTACTTGCAGAAACTATATCAAAAAGACCCAAGGGTGAGGGTCATATGCCTGATTGGACTATTGTTTCGGCCACAATGGCTAACAACCCAGAGTGGTTTTCTATATCTACAAACCTAGAGCATGATGCTCCCAAAATATCAGAACACAAGACAGACTTAATCTCATTAGGAGAGTCATCCAAGATACTAAAGCTGGTCCATCAAGAAATTGCTCCCTCGCCATCCTCACCAAGTGATCAGCAACGGTATTTCCTTCCCGATATACATGTTGCACCTGGAGGGCTTGAAATCCTTGTGCTAGCTCCCTACAATAAAAAAATAAGTTGATTTAATAAAATATTCTCGTTTGAAGATTTCCAAACGAGTTGTAATATAGTTAATGCATCAAGTTCTACAATTAAACAATCAATCCCCAACTCCCTAGCAATCTTTAAACCATCTTTCAAACCCCATAATTCCGCCACTATACTTGTGGAGTGTCCTAAGACCCTTATATTTCCCCGAATCCTTTGCCCATCCAAATCCCTGATGATGGATCTCGCTCCTGCTCCAAATGAGCAGCTTTGTAGAACATGCTCCAACTCCTCCTCATCATGGCACAATCGACACAATGAGTCAATGTTGATCCCCCTCAACGATAGGAAGCTTGATGTCGAAATCGCTAAATGGTTACGCAACCAGAGAAGGTGTTTTATGCACAGGTGAGCTTCCAGTTTCCAAATCCATCTCCAATCACTAGCATTCCTTTCCTTTTCACAAATTATGCCATATGCCAATCTAGTGTCATATTTCCCAGATTTCGAAAATTTCCATGCCCTAATATCTATTAGTCTTCGTGATGTACTTCTGGGAATGCCCACTAATTTATTTATAATGTCTATTGGCAGCTCATATGAAATTCGACACCACTCCCACTCTCCTTGGTCATTCACTAGAGAATCCACTTTTCTCTCCTCCTCCCATCTCTACAAAGGTCCCTGGATCATCTTCCTTATAGGTCCTAATCCTGTCCAGTCATCATTCCAAAAATTCACCCTTGAGGCATCACCTAATGCCCATCTCTCACCAAGCTTGCACACTAAAGGGGCCCGGATCATTCCTTGTGTCTTCTCAGAGGTATAGAGTCTCACAAAGTGCCTAGCAACTATCCCTTGCAACCTGAGGGGATCATAAGTCCATTCCCTCACCGTGTTTCTTAATGCCAATATTTTATTTCTCCTTCTATGGGCCAAGGTTAAGATGTGGAAAAACCTAGTGTTTTGCTCCCCATGTAATAGCCAATTAGTTCTCGACTTAGAGATCCATAATTCCCTTTCCTGCTGTAGCACCTCTCGATACTCCTTTGTTAGCTCCTTTTTCTAATTTTATCAAATACTTTGATGGGGGCAACTACCATTCTCTCCTGGATGCCCCCAAGTCTCGCTCTCAATCAAGCTTTTCTCCAAAATACGTTCCCAAATATCTCCTTACTCCATATTCTTGCATTTCTCTGAAAGCGGTTGATTGCACTCCCCCATTTGAACTTGCCTTCATTCGACAATCTAAGTACAAGTTCCTTGAATCCGAGGTGATCTACCCACATCGTCTCACACCGAAAAGGTCTTTCTAATCTCAGACCCCTTCTTGGATTGAAATCCACTTGTAGTGGGCAATGATCAGAGTGTGTTCTAGGCAAATGAGTCACTATGACTTCAGGAAACGCCTCTCTCCACTCAGCATTAACTAGCACTCTATCAAGTCTCTCTTGGATTAGACCCCCCGATGATCTCATGTTCGTCCATGTGAATTTTGGTCCTATAAAACCCAAGTCAGAGAGCTCGCATGCACTCATCATTCCAGCAAATCTATCTGCTCTGTTCCTACTAAAAATTATGCCCCCAAGCTTCTCTTATGACATCAAAAGTTCATTAAAATCGCCCATGACAGCCCATGGCAAATTACAATTCTCAGCCACGACCTCCATATTACACCACAAAATATCCCTCTCCTCACATCTTGGACTAGCATAAACCAATGATAATAGCCATTTGAATTGAAAATTAGATACCTCTACAACTGTGTGTAGCTCTTGTTTAGTTGATGCAATTGGTTGCACGTTAGTGAATGCCTCATTCCAAAGCAGGAGAATACCTCCACTAAAGCCAATTGTCTCAATTGCCTTAAATCCATCAAATTGAAGTTGCCTTGCTACCCTATCAACCCATTCTCTTACCATTCTCATTTCAGTTAGGATCACTACATCCGAATGATGTGCTTCAATCAAATCTCTCACTATGCTCACAATCGCCTTATTCCCAAGGCCACGACAATTCCAAACTAGCACCACTAGACTAAGCCTCACTAGGGCAAAAACATTATCCACCATTTGCTCTTGTTCTTCCATTAGGATAATCGGTTCTGGTTCCTACCTTTCAACTTAAATCTATCCCAGGGGTTGGACTTGCACTTGGTAATTCACCCACCTTGAGTTGAGTTTCAGCCACAGTCTTACCATTACCATCACCTTGGGTCCTCTCCAAACCTTTGATACCCATGCAATATGAGGTTGTAGGTCTCAAAATGTCACTATCAAGACTGAGATTGTTATGTAACACTCTCCCCTCAGTAGTGTCGATCCTAGAGTGTCTCTCCGAAGAACTTGGGGAACCTCCTTGTCTAGCAAACGGACTTACAGAGTGACCATTACTATATAAACTATTCTTACTCCTGGGAGACCTGCTTCTTCGCAGGGAGTTGGTACCGGAATGACTGATTGCCATGTACGTCTCCCTACTTGAGCCAACCAATATGTTTCTTATCTCTTGTCCCGAAAGGCCATTTCCATTGGATTCTCCCTAAATCAACTTCTCACCTTCGTTCCTCTCGCTTCCCAGCTCAAGCTCGGAACCTCCAACAACTTGTCTTGCACCCTTACAATATGTTGGATTTCTTTCTAGTTCCTCATGCCCATCTCCCCTTGCAGGCGGTCGCCTTCTAGTTCTTTCATTGCTTCCTTGTGTAGATTTACTTGCGATCGTCTCTAAGGTGAGAACAATAGGAGAATTAATTGGATGCATTGTCTTCCCTCTATCTTTGCCATTTCCTTCTTCCGTCAGCCTCACCTTACTCACACTCGTACTATCTTTTTTTTTGTATAAACTGTCAGTATCCAGTTGGACTTTGTTCAGCTGTCTAATCTGGATCGTCTTGGATCTGCCCATCTAAGGGGTTAAGAGCTCCCTGCCACAGGTAGGACTCGAACTCGTGTCCTCCCATTGAGATGATGAGTGCCAAACTACTCTATTACGCCCACCATGACTCACCCCTGTAGTATCATTCATCTTTTCAGTCTGATCATAATAGGTCTCCATGTTTGCCTGTCGTGATCCTCCCACGTTTTTTGATGGTGAGTAAGACAGTAGTTTTCTTTTTAAAATTATGGTGGGCCTTCAAGTCTATTCGGATTTCAGCCCTTTCGCGCTCCCGCTCTACCTCCATTACCATGTTCTGGGCCCCAATTTTTTCTTGGCCCACACAGTCCTCCCCACGTGTGTCCTCCTCCATCTATGTTAGATATTCAAATTTTGCCCGTTGGTTTGTTATTGTTACTTGTTCTTTTCTCCTGTCATGATGACGCCATTCTTTCCTTCCACCCCGGGTGGCTCTTACTGGGTTTCCTCTAACAACCATTCCAGCCGCACGCCATCTGCGACCAACCAGCATCCAAGGCCCCCTTTCGACCTCTCTCTGCCACCGTTCTTCTATCTCCTGTCTATTCTCCGTTGCTTCCATCTCAATACCTTGCATACTAGCATTCTCCTCCATCCTCTGTTTAGTTGTGCTTTCATGGGCTTCCATTTTATCTTCCTTATTCCAGTGGCATTGCTCCTTTCTATGTCCAACCACACCACAACTAAAGCATAACATCCCTATCCCTTTATATTGAATTCCCTGTTTCCAACCCCCAACCCAAACAACTCTCGGAAGTGGCTCATTCAAGTTGACTGAACACATAGGCGGGCAAAATTCGCCCTTGACCCATCTATTGTGTAATTATCTATTCTCAATAGTGGCCCAATTTTTTCTGCAATCTTTCGCATAATAGATGGGTGGTAGAATTCTATCGGGAGCTTTGGCAATCTAATCCATAATGCCACTGCCGAAAAGGAGGCTTTTTCCGGATTAAATCTAGGTTCCCACTTTCTGATGGCTAGAAATATATAGTTTATAAACCATGGGCCATCCCTAAGAACCCTAGTCCAATCTGCCCCATTATGGAATGAAACTACATAGAAGCCATTCCCTAGATCAGCACAATTCATCCCCCAGTTGGCTTCCAAATATTTTGTAGCCTTTGAACAAAGAATCTGTATTCTAAGACTTTTCCCATCAATTTTATGATGAGAGCTTCACGCCAAGGAGCCCGAATTCTCAGCTTTTTCTCCCTCGTGAGCACGATCCTTGGGTTGCCCTCCCCTTCTTCTAGCTAGCTCCTCGTCGTCGTCGTCTGTATCGTCCTCCCACCAATCATCTACTCTGAAGGCTTCCTCAAACGCTCCTGGGATCACCCCTGTTAGCTTCTCCTTGTAAGATGTAGCAACCTGACCCCCGACGTGCAAATGGGGACTATGAGAAACCTCTCTCCTTTCATCCTCTAAGCTAGCCATCTCCTTTTTCCTTTTTGTGCTTCTCCCTAGCAAATCTTCTTCTTCCATGGAATTCTCACGCTCAGAATCTAAGTTCATGCGAAAGGAGCTCATAATGACTTGTCAGAGAGACAAATTGAGAGAGAACTTGCTGGTTGCATTTATTATTTATTATAAGTCATTGACTATATTAATGTAAATAAATGAATTCATTGCGTTGACCCATGGGAGATTGACACGTATACATGAAAGATGTAATTGGTCTGGTAAACTTCAGGGGGCAACGCGGAATAATGTAGCATTTGTGGGGCAAAAAAGAAATTTTCCTGAACCGGATTAATTAATTAAGGATACACGGCCCCTTGAGACCTGGGCGGATTGTCTTGCCTTCTTCGTCCGTCTCCACCGATTCCTTCGACGGAGCGGGGCGGGAGCTTGGAGGATCGGTCGCTCCGTTTCAAGGAATTTTACTTCCCGTTCAGGTCGCATCCCTAAGTCTGCTCCGTTAGTCGCCGCGTCTCCAAGCTGCAGACTCATGGACCTGCCAAGCTCATGGGACGCCCTCCGCAAGCAGGTCCCGCGTTCTTCCTTCTTCCAGATCCGTGGAGAGTTACACTTTTTTTAATTTCGATTTGAATAGATTTGGATCCCATTTTGGTCTGTTTTGTTTTGGAAGTATGGTGGATTAGTGCAGGATCTGATGGATGATCTTTTCGTTTCACTCTTTAAATTAATATACTCATTGAAATTTCTTGATATGGTCGAGTAGTTGCTTTAGTTTGAGAATGTATTCTGTTAGTATGATCTTATATAAACGTGCGGTTTTATTGTTGATTTAGTTATCATCTTATAGGCAAGCCTTCAGTTTATACTCGCTGTGCAGCATTGTGTGGTTGAATTATCCTTGAATTTTTTGCAACAGAAAATAATTGTCCTTGAATCTGATTGTATGATACTTCAATCTACTTGTCCTTTTTTTTTTAATAGCAAATAAGATTTCAATTAATGGCACCAAGAAGGTGCAGAAAGAGCATATACAAAAGGGGGTTAAACTATACAAAGAGTTTCATGAACTTGGCATATAATAATCGTATCTACAAACATGTAGAGACTTCAAGTATAACCTGAATGGACCAAAAATATATCCCTTATCCATCTTTTAATAAAATTGACATCATGAGATTCCACTCCGTCTAACACAATCTACCTACTGTCAATTGTTTCAGTTAAATCTTGGGAACTTCTTTTGCAGTTGTTCTGCCTTGTATTATGAACTGTAAATAAATCATAAAAAGTGAGAATGTCAATAATGCTGCTTCCTTGACTTGGATGTTCATGCATTCAGCTGAATTTTATGAATTATGGACCTGTACTTGTATTATTCTTTCTCCTCACATGGACCTTTATTTTCAGGCAAGGAAACTTGAAGCGCAGTTGGATGAAAAGATGAATTCATTCCGAATGCTAGTTTCAGCAAAGGCTTCTTTGAAATCTGATGCTTCAGAAAATGATGTAGAATCTGATATCAATCGACTACTGAAACATCTTGAACAAGTTAATACACAGATGCAAGCTTGGGTGTTATCAGGAGGAACAGAAATGGTTTCTCATACCTTAACACGGCATCAAGAAATCCTACAGGACATTAGACAGGTATCTGCTACTCAATTATGAAAATGGTCATTGTTTGATAAAATCATGCATGTGAAAAGTTGTACTTTTAAATCCTTTGAGCCACTGAAAAAATCTATATTTTGCTTTTATTATGCTCTCTTATAGGGAATCTTAAGCTTGGGGTCTGTGGTTATCAATAAATCTTATCCAGTGTGCTGCTTCATTTTGCTGCAGAATGCATATTTTTCTCTTCAATGGGCCATGTAGAATCACAAAATGATGTTGGCCTGTGTGAAATGCAGGAATTTTCTCGACTTTGTTCCAGCCTTAGATCTAAGAGAGAGCATGCTTCTCTCCTTGAGGATTTCCATGAATATGACCGGACTAGATTAGATCTGGAAGAAGGTGGTGGTTCTCCAGAGCAAGCTCTTCTCCATGAGCATGCTTCCATTGGTCGAAGCACAGGGCAGGTATTGCAGCATGTCTTGCCACTGATTTACAACTGTGCAGCTGACTTTGTTGCGATCTGTTTTATTGATTTGTAAATAGTAGTTAATCTTTTGTTTAATTGGTCAGCTTTATTTTTTTAATGTTTGTTGGAAGTTAAGTGTCAGAATTGGAATAATTATTCAGTGATGGGTTACCAGTCAAAGGAAAAGATATACTTCATGTGGTGGTGGCCCTTGAGGGAATCTCAAGTTTGGTTTGAGAGTTTTAAGGAAATTATACGTTTCTATTACCTGGATTTACTGCTTTAATTCTGTACAATCGCACGATGGCCCTTGTGTCAATGTTCTCTGTTGATGCTGACATGTTTCATCTTCATGTTATGAAGAAGTTTCAACTGAAATCTTTTCTTTTCATTGGATCAACTTGATTGACAAATAAAGGGAACTGCAGGTGGATTCTGTTATTTCTCAAGCACAAGCAACACTTGGTGCACTTGTATCGCAACGGTCAACTTTTGGGGGCATTGATTTGAAGCTTAGCACTGTGAGCAGCCGCCTCCCAACGGTAAGCATTCATTGGCTTGATTGGAGCATATGCCGAGTTAAGCATTAAACAAGGGCTGGAAACGGCTTACCATGTCAGAAGATATGGTCATGCAGTTTCACTTTCTCGATAGTTCGCTGCAACTTAATATGGGTTAGAACAAGAAAATTAAATGGTTCATTAATGCATTGCATGTAAAAAAACATAGACTGCAGATTGGTTGTTCTCTGTACATGTCAAAAGTTGAACTTTTTGTTATTTATTTTGTAAATTACATTGGCTCTGGTGCAGGTAAATAATATTCTCTCTGCTATAAAGAGGAGGAAGTCGATGGACACCATAATACTTTCCCTCATTGCTTCTGTATGCACTTTCCTCATTTTCATTTACTGGTTGACCAAATAAGGATCTTAGTGCTTTAATGTTCATGCCGTGAAGGATCATGTGCGGGTAAAGTTTTTTGTCACGTCATTTCCTGAGTCCTGAATTTGCAGTTCAATTCTTGTCCAACTTCGCCGTCTTCCATTTTTTCTCTTTTCCACACACACACACACAGAGGGATATATATATATATATATATACAGTAGTCGTTTGAACATTGCTTGTACATGCAACCCCTGTTAAATGGATATAGCTTACCCACTTGTTTATGAAAATTTGAGGAGGCAAAAGAAGATGCTCCTCTGGTTAGATATTGTGATACCGGGGATGGTGAAATTTTAGGAGTTTCTGCACTATTTGAGTGAAAGGGTTAGTCTAGGAATTGATACTGCTAGAAGTTTGGAAATAGGATGACATATTCAGTCTAGTCCATCAGTTATTGAATGTTGTGAATCAGATGGATTCGTCCATTTGGATTTTATTAAATCCTGAAGGACTTGTTTCTTGCTTGAAGACATGATGAATCCAGGATAGAATATGGGGAGCTTAATTCCCACCATTTGGGATTTGTCTAGCGGACCAGATCGGTTGTACTTGCATAAATCGAATTGTTGGTAAGTGGGCTTTGCAACTGATAGTCATGGTCATAAACACCTGTTCTGCTGTGTTCCTTGCATATTGAAATAACCAACCGAGATGACAGCTCAATGTCTAGGATTCTTCAAGATAATCGAGGTGCAGTCCACTGAGGATGAGGAGAGTACATGTTCTGCATGCACCCGAGTTGTTATCCAAATTCAAGCATGATAGATTATTCCTGCTACTGATAAAAGTGCCTAGGAGAGTTTGGGATTCGGGAAATGGCTGGAACAGGTTTCTAAAGGTTGAATATATGCGTCCATTAGCTAAGGGCAAATGCTATCCATACAATCTTTGGAATAAGGGAAAGGGGGAAGGGGGGAAGGAGCACTTTCAACCTTGAGAGAATGATTTCGTGCAACTTGCTAGCTATTGTAGACATTCTGTTCCCACTAAAGTCCTCTCTCTCTCTCTCTCTCTCTCTCTCTCTCTCTCTCTCGTCTTTTTCCCGTGGATTGAATATGAAATTGAAGGGTACCTTCCATTTAGAATTCGTAGCAGCAGTAGTGGTAGCCTGAGACCGAAGAAGTATGTCCTCACTTGTTTCGGTTTCAGAACCAGAGTTTGATACTAGCCTGCTCCTCTGTGCCCACATGATACCATTCCGATGTAGACCGGGCTGGCTTGGAAAAAGAAGCCCTGAAATAAGTACCGAGATGGGATAGGAAGAACTTGTTTACCCTTCCCCTTCCCCTTCCCTTCCCTTCCCTTTTTCTCCACCCCCTCAACCTAAGTCTTCAAGTATGATTTGGCTCTAGTTTTGGACATAGTTTTAGCCGATATTTGACACATGAAGCATGGAAATCATCTCTTTGTGTCATTCGTGTATTTTGGATTTTTTTTTTGCTGGGTTGGGTGGGGAAGTGGATAGCGATGGAGAGAGTCGCCATCGACTTTTTGGCCCCTTCAAACTGTTCGGCACTCTCAAATCTCATCATGCAGAGTAGACAGACAGGATAAATCTCGAGAGATATCGAGAGTCCGACTTTCATTAGACAAAGGCAAAAGCATCTTACATCATGACAGGTGCTCTCGTACCCAATTAGAATTCTCATCTTTTTCTCCCTCTTGGGGTCCTCCCACTAGGGACATTCGACGTGCCCCTTCGAGGGCGCATGAGGCGGCACATATCGTGCGGGGAGTTTTCGAATGGGCAGGCAAGCTCTTTTTACACGTATAAGATCGTGTAGGGAGTGCTATTTGAGATCATTATGACTCATGAAATCTTGTGACTCTATTGATCTAACTAATTCTTGGCCGGAGCTAGATGAGTCCCAATCTTACATGGGATGATTAAAATAATTCATACAATGATACAAACTTATATATTTATAGACATAAATTTTACACAATAATCATGTTATGTCATGTTAAAAAAACAAAAAAAAAAGAGCTGAGCAAAGCCCAAAGCTTATCGAAAAGAAAGGGCCTTTGCTCTCATTCTTTTAAACTTTGAGGGGAAGTGACAATGATTCCATGTTGAGTTTCTTGGAGAATGCGTGTGGGACGGCACTTTAATGAAGTGCAAAGCTCTCCCTTCGTCGACTTGTCGGCCATTTCTTTTGCCCCTACAACGCCAGTCGCCTCATCATTCAGTATCTTCCTACTGATCTATTCTCGAGACACGCACAGTCCTTCTAGCGTTAGATTGGATGGAGAACTCCTGTGTGTATCTGTTCTCCCACTCGTCCACGTCTCGGAACAGCCCTTTCTTCTTATTATTCTTCTTCCTAATCTTGTCACAGTGCCGTAGATTTCTCAGGACTGTTTGCTGGGGAAGGATATTTTTTCTGGACCAGTGAGAGCTTTCCTGTCAGAGAAAATGAAGAGGGGGGTAGGGCCCCTCCATGTCCAAACGTTTGGATCTGTCCTTTAAGATGGGACGCATCAACAGCGTACTTACTCATCAATCAGTACATGGTGAGTTTGGAATCTTAGGTGAACTGTTTTGAGAACACAGGGAAAGAATCAAAAGGACAAGGAGTCTTTTCTCTCTCTCTCTCTCTGTCTGCTGAACTGATCTTTCCAGTTCGTGGAACTTCCAAGTGCTTGTTTGCGCTGAAGATATCTGCCAGCTCAGAAACTACGGCAGATGTCCTTTCTTTGTTGTTCTCCACACAATCTCTTCATATTATACACCCCGCCATTTAAAGGAAAAGAAAAGAAAACACGCAGAAGCTGAAAGACGAATCATAGGTTAAATGGTTGGGCTTCACTTTTTTCTTTCTTTCCTTCGATCCAAATCGAGATCAGGGTCACACCAGATTTCGCGGATTGAGAAAATAGGCACCCGACACCCTTGACACGGCGGGTTTTGTGTTTGTTATGATCGAATCCGAGGTTGTACTTTTCCTTTTCTTTTCTTGGGGATGAATATGATACGGACAAGCCTCTGTAAAGCATGACTTCTTGAAAGACACATCCTAACTACCCTTAGGCCTCGGGTACTGTGTTCTTTTAGGCTGAGGTTGTCGATTCCTTCTTCTGGAGATATAATTAATTAACTGACGATCAAGACATGTTTTTTGGAGTTTAATAAAAAGCATATGTGAAAGCAGAGCAGAACAGAACCGGGCATGGGGCTGCTTAAAGATCTCCCAGTGCATGCAGCCCCACAGAGATCCTTTTCAAGCCGTGTCCCATGCTGATCTCCAACAGATTTTGTTCGATTTCTTTAGTCCCGGTATTAGAGAGAGAAAAAAAAAGAAGAAATCTCTAATGACGTGTCGAGCTCACCGTAGGATCCTCAGAAATATCTTCAGTCATTATGCGATACATGGCGACAGTTTGTCCCAATTAACCTCGTCTTCATGTGAACAGTGGAGAAAGTTATCAACATCTGTAGACTCACTTGTGATATTGTGAACAGCATGAGAACTGTTATCTGACCAACCTCATCGACTTTTACGCTTTGTAGGAGCAACAGCCCCGATCAGAGAAGGTACCGGTTGTTACTTCACTGAATTGGCTTCGTTAATAGGCTCCTCGAGCCAGACTGAGATTGGCCCCCAAGCTCAAAGGCACCCATCAAAGGAGCAGCTTCCCACCCGGGAGCTACTCGGTTACTTATACTCTGTTCCGACTTTGATCCCATCGTGGGCGTCATCAGAATATAACTGCTTCTCCGACATGGAGGTACCTAAGAGTTACACCCTTAGCGGCTCACCTGACCCGAACATGCACCAGTCGGATCCATCCTCGTGAAGGAAACAGGATAATCTCTTTCGTATTCCGATTATCACTGTTACCATCAAGGAATCCCTCCTTCTTCCTCCGTTATTATCTTCATAAAACGTTCTTCAACGCAGTAGCTAGACAGTTCAATAGCTTAATTAACAGTCCGTAATCAAGCATATACATTAAAAGAGATAATCCACCAATTCATACGAATTTTTGTTTCCTTCTGAACCACCGACTGACCGGACCATAAAAGCGTTGTTGTCTAAGGAAAAGTGGTGAGGGAAAAGGGTTGTGCTGGGGAGTTCCTATTGAACCATCATGTCTCACATGGTCGGTCTTTTTAATAGGTAGCTGACCCGATAGATTCCTAGTAGGCACAAACTGTTATCCTAGGATGTCACTGCAGTAGTCCATTTTTGCCCAATCTTTTCAAGTCTTGGTGCATGCTCACCTAAAAGTTGAATAGTCCCAGCTTGGCCAAATACTTCCGGCATGGGTTCCGTCATGAAGTCAAGTTGATGGATCCCGACCGTCTGTTTTACAGCACGTGGAAAATCTGGACTCTGCCTTGGGTCGAATGGCGACTGGTGAGAGTTAAGATCATGTGGGCCTACCTCTGAGATTAAGGAGGTTGAATTGAGCACTGGTTCCATGAAAAGAAGCATGAAACTATCAACTCACGGCGCTTTCAAGCGAGAAAAGCAGTGGTTGCAGCAGAGTCTGCAGCCGATTTCCTATTGGGACAATGAAAAAGGAGGAATTGATCGATGGTCGCTTGTTGAGTGGGGAAGTTCAATTCATTTAACCAAAGCAACCAAAGCAACCATCATTAAAGAGAATTTAACGCTAATAGTAAACTAGAGATAAATTAATAGAGTTAATTCGATATATTTATGTTTCTGAAATAATGATTTATGTTAGGATCATGAGAGTATTACTTTTTACTAGATTTGTCCGTCTCGAACATGAATTAGTCAGAACAAAAAGGAAAAAAAAAATCTCAAGGAGCCCACAGTGGATATGAAAGTTGAGATTGTATGGATCTGCTATCAATTGCCTCAAAAACCTGTACGGATATACAATTCAAATCAAGTAAAGGGGGAGGAGTGCACGTCAATGTCAACTGTCCACTAAACATATGTCATCACTCGTGCACTACTATAATAAGCATTAAGGAGGTGAAGATGCGGACGAAACGCAGCCCCGTAAATTTCCTGTGGTCAAATTGGTGGCCTGTTCCACGGCTTAAATGTGCGCCCACAATTGGAGAAGTGAATTGTTCCATGGCCGGGGGGGGGGGGGGGGGGGNCGGGGAAGCGAGCAGAAGGGATAAAGACAGAAGCGTTTCTCTGTGAAGATTTGCATATCCCATTTCTTCTTTGAGGGCATCAGATCAGACTTTACACAAGACCGCACCTTTTGTCTTCTAGGTTGTGTGTCCTGTCCATTCCATCCCCCACATAACTCCAAAATTCCCACTCCCCCCTCAGCAAATGAAAGGCAAACGTAAAGTGGGGGAAAAAAAATATGTATCCATCCCATCGATCCTAGATATACCCTCCATGTGCAGAGAGAGGGGGAAGCATCGAGACTAGGTGCGAGAGACGCCGTTCGTGTTGTCGTCGTATCGTACTCGGTTGTCAGATCTGAGAGTGTCCTGTGGGGTTGGTACTGGACGAAATCGATTCGAAGTTATCCACTTCCTTTCGAGGCAAGTTCAGATCGATCCGGGGTTCCTTTTCTTAGGAGGAGTTTGAATTCTCTGTGTCCTGTCAGGAGCCACTGATGGGTTTCAACCTCGAAGTTTGAAACTTTGAAGCACTTGCTCTCTCTCTCTCTCTCTAGTACACATTCCGAGCAAGTAGGGGGCCCAAGTAGAGCTTTTGGTTTCTTAGTCCTTCCATATTAAGACCTTGTAACCCCCAAATGAAGTAGTGGCTTGCCTTCCTTATATAGCTCAACTTCCCATTGATTCGCTGACCAGAAAGAGAATTTCAGAAATTCATCTGTCTTTCCCCTCTTCCTCTTTGGTTGCAAGCAGTCTGGCTCTCGTGACCTTCGCACGGTAAGGAGTTTCAGTTCAAATCCACGAAGACAAGCGGCCCTGAAGAATGAGGACCAATTAGGCTCTTCTCTGCAATTTCAGACACCGTCTTCTCTCATCTGCTGGAATGAAAATGGAGGGAGTAAAAGGGATCCAACCACAAGAACAGGAAGTGGAAGGTCGCTGGAGAGGCCAGGAAGAAAATCCTTGCATTTTCTTGGACCTGAGCCTCTCCGGGAAGCTTGACAGTGACTCTGATGGAGGGTCGAGGCCGGAACTCAATCTCATCGACGGCTTCGAGACGGATTCGGTTTCTCCTCCAAACTCGGATGACGCCCCACAAGACAATGAAACAGATCAGCCGCAGCAGCAGCAGCAGCAGCATAGAGTCTTCTCTTGCAACTACTGCCAGAGGAAGTTCTACAGCTCGCAGGCTCTTGGTGGCCACCAGAACGCCCACAAACGGGAACGGACTCTGGCAAAAAGAGCAAGTTCTTCGAACCCGAACCGGTACTTAAGCATAGCGTCTCTTCCCTTACACGGGTCATTCCACAGATCGCTCGGTATTCAATCCCACTCATCCATGGTCCACAAACCGTGGCACAGGCAGGCCTTAGATCAGCAGCCCGGGATCGGGAGACTCATTCAAGAGAGCTCTCGTCCAGTGCCCAACATGGCTTCTTCATCGAGCCTCGGAGCCGTGAGGTTTGATGGGGTTAGGTGGTTTCCGAATGCACTCGAGAGAATGGGAGAGGTGGTTCCATGGGGTGGTGTGAGCCATCTGATGAAGAGCAGGACCGATGAGATTCAGAAGCTTGACTTGTCTCTGAAGCTCTGAAATTTTTTTTCCCTTTCTCCCTTGTATTTTCCCTTGTTAGTGATTGCACTTGTAAAATGGTTCTCTTAGCCTACTATATATCATTTGCTTGTTTGATCCATGAAATTGTATTCTGCTGCATATTTCTGATGATTTCCTCGTACAGTCATCCATAAAACCACCTTTCTCGAGGTTAGTCCTGACTCGGGTAGACAGTGATATTAATATTATGTACTTGGTCTGATCTGAAGAAATCCACATGACGGAAGGAAAGGGGAAAGCCGAAATCTAGGAATCCTGCCCCAGAACGTCTCACAGTCGATTATACAGATGTTAATAGCAGGAAAAAGGAAACTCAACCGAACTTTCAGTGGGTGCTTATAGCTTTCACGACATGTTCTTGCATTGATACCGTCTACTTAGGATACAGAAGCTGCCTCTTGTGGAAGAGGATGAATAAAATATCTTATGGCTTTGATAATCTGGACAGCAACATTAACTTGACCCGCTTGCAGTTTGAGGTTACAGTCTGTCTGATAGCAACCCCACATCCGAGAGCCAGCCCAAAGGGGGAAAAACATCCCAAAGATCCTTCTCAGTCCATTCATTCGCCTGAGCTGTAGCCGGGGAAAACTTGCATTCAAGTTGATACTAGACAGTGAAGGACAACGAAAATGGTCTAAGCCGAGGCCGGTCCACTCACGGGAATAGAATAGAATAGGAGAAAGAAGCAGGTGATGAGGAGTTAGGTGTGGCCATGTGATGAGAGCACATGATGGGCCTTCCCCCACATCATTATCCAGCAGAGTAAAATCTTTTGTTTATGGGATGAAATCTTTGTGGCCTTGGTTTCTCACCTGAAGAGATCTCTCAGCAGTGGGCCCAAAAATCGACCTGACGTGCCCCAAACTAAGGCTGAATTTGCTAATGATGATCATCAATCTTGTCATCTAATTGACACCCACGTAATCCCGAGAAACACGCATCGCATACGGTCACCGGCTTTCTCCCGATGATTGAGGTCCCGAGCCTCATGAAGCAGGGTGCTTCCGGTCACACACTGACATGATCATCTTATCGTGGATGAATGAATGAACAGGCTACGACGTAATTTCCCAATTCTGGACCCGTCAAACCAAGCCCATGGGCCCTGGATTCCAAAGCCTCTGTCCTCTTGTTGCAAAAATTTCCCTCAAGCATTGTTTGAATTGATGTAAAGTGTTTTTTTTTTCTTTAAGAAACTCATGATATTATAATGAGATAGAAATAGAAGTAATAAAGAATAAAAAGAATTTTACCATGAGCTTTGAATCTATAATTTGTTATATGTTAAATTAAAGACGATATCATTATATTAAATCTCATTTCTTAAAATGATAATTTTACATAAAAATATTTAACTTTATACCCACTTTTTTCTTTGTTTGGATTTGGACTTATTCCAATTCACGATGGAAATAACACTTTGCTAGCGGAACCCAACCACTTAGATATTTGAAAAAAAATGTTTTAAAAATCAGACTAGGCTAGCCGGTTCAAACAGTTTAACTAGAAACCAGCCACTCACTTATCTGGTTCCTAAAAAAAATATAATTGCACTTTAAATGAGGTCAAATTCGATTAAACTGGCTAGTTCCGAATCGAACTGGTGAACCCAATTAAACTGATGGGAAAACTGGCCGACGTAAAATTAAAAAAAAAATTATTATAGTATA